>CP139505.1:141188867-141503320 GCA_021014915.2 Artemisia tridentata subsp. tridentata | reverse complement strand
AACATGATGAAGAATATAAGGAGATTATAAAGTTATATTTTAAATCCATTACTTACCTGAAAGTTTAAAGCTTTTTTGAGTTCGTTGATGACAACATCTATTGATGGACGTTCGACTTGAGTTTCTGCTATACATCGAATAGCGATTTCTGAAATTATGTCCAAAGACTCTTTATTGGGTCCTTTACTTAAAGAAAAGACATGTTCATTGGCCTCTTCCTTTATCTTGTGATCAACGGTTTCCATTAGTGTCCCCTTCTCAAAATGATTTCGTGCAATGGGTGCAATCCCGTTCCCATCAACGTCAGTGAAAATAGGATCATAGGCCAACCTCCCGGTCAAGATCTCAAACAATACTACTCCAAAAGAGTAAATGTCTGATTTTTTATTTAATCTTCCAAACTTCTGATACTCTGGATCAAGATACATATTTGTACTTGCAATCGTATTGATATTGAGAGCGCTCGCCTCTTGGTCTGCTAGGTGGAATTTGGAGAGCCCAAAATCTGCAATCTTTGCAGTCCAATTATCAGCCAATAGAATATTCGCGCTGTTGATGTCACGGTGTATTATCTTTTGTTTGTCCTGATCTGTGTTGGTGTGAATGTAATTCAAGCCATGTGCAATATCAAGACATATTCTTATACGTTGCACCCAACTCAGATTAGTCATTTTATCACTCCTTCCCAAATAGTCTTCAAGACTTCCTCTAGAAGCATGCTCATAAACCAGGATCATTGCACCCAGGGGCGAAGCTTTATAGGGGCCGGGGGGGGGGGGGCGCCCGACCCCCCGAAATTTTTTTTGCGATATAGGGGGTATATAGTTTTCGTGTAGAAAAATTTCGGTATATTAGGTTTCGACCCCCCATTTTAATTGTGAAATTTCGGTATATTAGATCCCGACCCCCCACTAAAAGTTGGCAAGCTTCGCCACTGATTGCACCGTTACCTTCATAACAAAAGCCAAGAAGAGAGATTATATTCTCATGCTTACAAGTAGTTAGAGTTTCAATTTCTGTAATGAACCCTTGTTCTCCTTCTTGATTGTGAATGCGCTTTATAGCTACTGTGCTTCGCTTTCTGGGTAAATCACATTCATTCACACCTTCTATCGACGAGGAACTACTGCTATTAAAATGTTCAAGATCTGCTTTGTACACTTTACCGAATACACCTGACCCGATGCAGCATGCGTCATCAAAATTCTTGGTAGCTTCGTTTATAAGATCTAGTCCAATCTTCAAGTGTTCAAAGTTCTTCTCCTGCAACATTATGGAGTCATGCATCACCTCATTAATGCTAGTAAGGATTGGAGTGAAATAAAAGAAAAGTTTTTATAACCGATTAACATTTAGAAATATGAAAACGTTCAAAAGCAACAGTTGATTTGTTTCAAGTTAACTAGTAGGAAAATGATTTTCATCCCTAAAATCAATGTCAAAATTGAAAATAAGGATTATGAGAGAGTACAAATGGCATGTTTCAAAATGATAGGGGAAGTCAGATTGGATATTAAGTCAAATAGTTCTCCATTTGTTCACAATCATTCTCGGATGACAAATTAGTTCCTGTCTTTTAATAAATTATTCCTCCCTCTTGAAGGTTTTATCTTTATGTTGTTGCCAGTTTCCATTCTTGAGTGCCTTTTCTAAAATTGTTTCGCCGTTTCTAAAGTCAGAAAAGAGTAGTATTTTTATTAGTGGTTATGTGAAGGAGCAAAACTATAAAAGGAGATAGATAAAGTGGGTCATAGTATGTGAAATTAGGAAAAGAATAGTCATACCAACTAGAATTGTTGACTTTAGAAAACCCGCAGGTTTTGGGTATGATCTTTTATGTCCTTAAACCAAACATATTCATACTTGTTCCTTCCCCCTAGCAAAAACATTTAATCGAGACTTACCTTTATTCTTTTGTAAATGGAGACACTATTAATCGAGACTTGATGGCCTACTCAAGTATTTCACGAAAATGATTATACATGTGAGCCGCAATATATATTGAGGGATTCTTTCTATTTTGTCATAAGCCCGAATATTTGTATCCGTCTTGTCAAATTCAATAATCATTTCGGCTACTTTGACCAATTTCCTATGAAAATTGAAAGTTACCTACTAGCTGTAAATGGGCTGAATAGGGCCACTGTGCAGCAAAATTTCCAAAGGAAAGGTGTATAAAGCCAGGCTAAGTGATACTATGACAGTCTCTGAAATGGTGGAGGATGGTACTTTGAAATGGCCTATAGGCTGGACAAGTCAGTTTCCAATATTAAGCACTGACTTGGTTGCCTCAAAGGAAGATACAGTCAAGTGGTTTAGTCAGAATGGTAAACTCAAGCAATTCTCAATTAAAACTGTTTGGGAAGAAACAAGGGCTGCACAACCAGTTATGCAGTGGCTAAGCTAAGCTGGTATGGTTCTCACAAGGTAATCCTAGACACTGATTTATACTGTTTTTGGCCAACCAAGAGAGATTACAGACACATAGGACATGGTGATGGTGTGGAATACTCAAAATAATCTCATACACCTAATTGCCTATAAAGCAGCAAGGGTTTATACACACAGAGGTTACCAAACTTTCAAGTTTTATTCACCTAAGTTACTCATCTTTTTTTTTTTTACTTTAGGGGTTTGAACTATCAAAATGTGACATTAAGGTTACTAAACATCCAAAGTTACCGAAAGACTAAAATGACCAAAATACCCTCATTCTTATTTTTGTTAACTACATAACTGGTCCCTGTGGTTCATCCGGTGTTACGGATTCAGTCCAGTCGTCATTTTTTTTTTCAAAATTTTTTTTTAAAAAAGTTTCAAAAAAAAATTAATTTTTCTAAAAAAGTTAATTTCGAAAATAAATTTAATTTCGAAAAAAAAATTCGAAAAAAAAATGACAACTGGACTGAATCCGTAACACCGGATGAACCACAGGGACCATTTATGTAGTTAACAAAAATAAGAATGAGGGTATTTTGGTCATTTTAGTCGTTCGATAACCTGATTGAACACACTTTGAAAGTTCAGTAACCTTAATGTCACATTTTGATAGTTCAAACCCCTAAAGTCACAAAAAAAAAAGATTGGTAACTTAGGTGAATAAAACTTGAAAGTTTGGTAACCTCTGTGTGTATAAACCCAATTGCCTGTAAAGCAGCAAGTGCAATGGTGCTGTGAGGAATGAACTGCAGACGTTATTGTCTATATGGTTAAGATGTCTCTAGTCAGTTTCAATTACAGATACACTCTATTAATAAAATAATTAAAAACAAAAATAATAAAGATCATATCATTTCTAGTTTCAAAACAGAGTGAATATATTTACAACCAGCCATTATCAAAAATGCAAATAAAAAATGTTCAAATACACGAATAATAACCATTGACCCCCAATTTGACCCTTTATCACTATATAAGTATATAACCCATGTGTTGAACCTTGATACTGATTTGACCTCCTGTAGGAACTGTTGCATATACTTGATGACCTTTCATTTGTACACATGTATGAACTCTCTTTTGTTGACCTCTTATTTGACCCTCTATTATGACTTGGTCCATTAGGTGTGGTTCAGCCAAGAAAGAACCAAAACCAACATTTGACCTGAATTGTGTAAAACCCCCAAAATTATTCTGTGATGAATAAAGAGAAAAGAAATAAGCATAAAATTGAATTTTCATTGCATAATAATTGTGTATACTAACAATTATAAGAGCATTGGGTATCGTTGTGCCAAAAATGTGGTGCCGTTATCCACGCACCAGAAAGAACGTTGCCATAGTGTTTTCCTCTCACACTAGTTTTTTCTTGAAGCTTCTCTTCAAGATCTATCACTCTCACCTAACTCGCATCTTCTTTTTCTTGAAACTTCTTCCTTACTCACACATAACAATAAAAAAAAATACACACTTTTTAGCCGACGGTTCAACCTTTTTTTTTCCAGCCGTTTCAACCCTGCCAACGAAACCCACCACCAGAGATGAAGAAGAAGATGGGGAAGAATGAGGTCCCAAGATGAGGAAGATTCAAAGATTTTTGGGTAAAAGATTTTAGAGATATTTGTGAAAGAATCAAGATGTGTCTTTGTTGTACATGTACTAGAATCGATTAGTAGCAACATGTAAGTTTTAATTATTTTCAACTTTTTTTTTTTCCTTTTTTTTTTTGTTAGGTATAATCCAGATTTTTATGGGATTTCCGGATTTTGGTTCTTATACACAAGAATTTAGGGGCTAACTTTTTTTAGATTGTTTGCAGAAAGTTAGTTAAACAAAAAAATAGGGGTTATGTAGACCATTTTTGGTCATAGTAGTTTGTGGATATTGAAGGATATGACTTACTTTTGTATGTTTGGGTTTAGGAGAATTTTTTGGATTAAAGATTATAATTTGATTCTGTCTTTGTAAAAGAAATTGGTTGCACACCAAATGTTCGATAAAATGTCTAAGTAAAAATCGGGTCGTTTTTTGTGCTGAAATGGACGCTGAAACATGTGCGTTTGGGTGCTGAAATGGGGTTGCGTTTGGACGCTAAAATGGGACTGAAATGGGTGAGTTTGGGGGCTGAAATGGGTGGCTTTGGGTGCTGAAACGTGTAGGTTTGGGGGTGGATTTGGCTGCTGAAACGGGACAGGCATTTGCAGACTTCTTGGCAGATCATGCCATGAATGTTTTCGAACCAATGGACCTCGATGAAGAAGTCGTTGCCTTTGCAGAGGTGGTTCCATGGTTAGAATCTGATTGTATTAGTAGCTTACTTGGTTGCCTCACTGTAATTTTTGTTACTTGATGTTTTATTTTGTTTGTTACATTGTCTTTACCCTTTTTTCCGGGCGGTTTAACCTGTTTAGGGTTTCTCATTTATTTACTTTTATCTTTTTCGTAAATACTCAGGAACGCCCTTGGACTCTATGTATTTGGGTGACACCGACCAGGTTCCTCGCCATCATGGTGCATTCTTTTGGTATGAAGAGAGGCAAACAACATACTCTAGAGGTAACCATCAAACGCTGACTCTTTTTGTGTCATACATTCTGTTCAGACAGTAGTTTCAATATAAATGATTATGACGAAGGTCTTATGCAGGTTTGAACGCTGCCCAAAGGGAAGCTCGAATAGGCCATTTCTTGGAAAAAAGGTGAGCATTATTTAAACTAAATTAAACTTACATTAATTGGCACGTCAGTTCTTACTTTAAAACTTCTTTACATGATCTTACAAATCTTATCTGGGTGCAGGTCAGTTGATCAGAAACTGTTGAGGGAAAAAGTAATGCGCCTAATTGGATTTAATGGGATAGAACGGATAAGAAAGCTTTGGCTGTCACAAAACTTTGTCATAAAAACACCTATGTGCTTACCCAAATTAAGCACTAAGCTCAAACAAGCAAATTCATAAGCCAAATAAGCTCATAAGATCACTTTTTTTGCCTTATGAATTTGCTTGGTTCAGCTTATGGCTTATTCAGTGACTTTTTCCGGCTTATGAGGCCGCTTGGTTGAGCGTATGACTTATTCGTAGGACATAAGTTGAAGATGATAAGCTCATGTGTCCGATTGTGCATCATTGAAGCACAAGGTTAACGAGATTTTCTTTTCATAAATCATTAGGTACGTAACACAAATTAAATTTGTGCCTCATATAGTTGCGAACTAAAAGTTAATTCTCTCTTATTTTCTTTTATGTGCAAATAAAAAAAAGGATATATGGGGGACATTGTTATTGGATTACCAATTGATCTCTCATCGGAAAACCCGCAAAAGAATCCGTGAGGGGATATTGTGGTGGTTCATGGTTGTGGCTTAGCGGTACATTTCGTCGAGTATGGTCATGGTTCAGTTGGTCCGCGTTTAGTAATCTTTGGGAATTCGTTAAACTTTCTTTGGGAGCGATTGTCATGATTTGGTATGTCGGATTTGTTCATTACTCTTTTCATTAAGCTAAAAATTGTACAATCCATTTGCATGCAATTTAGTTTTTCCTTCACAATACCCTTCTTCATATTGAAATTGGATGACTTTATTTTGATTTATAATGCCCCATATCAATGTATTATTCTGTTTCAATTTTTTTTATCAGGTTTGACGAGCCGTTAGGTATTAAATATTTAAGAGACACGCGTTTAGTATAAACAGAAAGTTTGGGTCTATGATCATCAACACTAAGAGTTTATGAATAGAGTTATGACCATTACAGATAACGTACGGACTAATTCGGACTAATTCATAGGATATGTCTTTTCTCCGTGCAAATATTATAAGGCGTGAGTATTATGAGACATGTTGGTTCAGACTATGTAGGGCTATTGCAGCTTGCTTGCCAATGCCAAATTGATTTTGGTTGAGCGTATGACTTATTTGTAGGACATAATTCATAGGATATGTCTCCGTGCAATGAGATTATGATATTAACAGTTATTGTTAGAAATATATGGAATAATATTATAGGAAATGATAAATTGAAGATGCCACACTTATGATTCGTTACCTGAAACAATTAATAAGGTTACCAGATAATGCACCAGGTTTGTTTAGACCAGATTTGCATAGATGAGATTATTATTTTTAAATTATGATTGTTTTAGGGTCAAAAGATAAGATGAGGAGCAAATTGTGACAGAACTTATTACAAAAGCTTTTTAAATTATGAAACCATATTGTAAGTGTTCAATCATGTACCCAGATTGTGGTTTTGGACATGAAAAGATGTTTACAGTCATCTTATTAGGACAATGAGGTGGTGAGTTAATTAGTATTGGTTCATCATGTACATGAACTCTTCTTTTAACGCTATTGTGTCAAGTAAAACTTAGTACCAATGGTGTTGTTTTACTGAAATATGTTAAATAACTAATGGCTTATTAGCAGTTCTAGTGATGCAGGTGGTGTAGCTGATAGAGTTTTGAATCAGCTCTTGACTAGATGGATGGAAAGTATGCTAAAAAGACTGTCTTCATAATTGGAGCCACCAACATACCTGACATCATTGACCCTACACTACTACGTCCAATTCGTCTTGATCAACTTATCTACATCCCCTTACTAGATGAGGACTCCCGACACCATATTTTCAAGGCTGAAATGAGGAAATCTCCTGTTGCTAAAGATGTTGATTTGAGAGCTCTTGCAAACTACACTCAAGGCTTTAGTGGGGCTGATATTACCGAGATTTGCCAACATGCCTGCAAGTATGCGATAAGAGAGAACATCGAGAAAGTAGGCCTTTGATCTTTGTGTTTGATATTTACATGTTTCATTTAATTTTGAATGTCTAATGAGAAGTGTCTTAAATTGCAAGACATGAGAAACTAGGCCTTTGATTTGTACTCTTAACGGATATGAACTATTTCATTTTTATACTTCTTTAGCCAAATATCACGCCGTGAAGCGCAGACTATAAACCTCGTTTGAATACATTTTGAGATTGACTATTAACTTGTTTAACCCGTTTGACCCTCTTGTTAGTTTAACCCGTTAGATATAAAACGTGACCCGGATTAGTTGAAACTGTCACTTTTACGTAGCATTAACTAAACCTCTATATAAACTTTTACTTTTGATCATTCTCATCGGCCTGCTCGTTAACAATGCAGGTCACTGTTTGGTAGGGAGGAACGAAGAATTGTGTACCCGATGAAGCTGTTGTTAATGATTCAGATAGATTAAGTAACTTTCCTCACGATCTTATTCATCACATTCTTTCCTTCATAGATGTGATGTTGTTCAAACAAATTTTTTTGGGTGAACGGTGAAGTGGTGAACATATTAGACTTTTGGAATTCTATATACAAGCTAAACAAAGGAGATGCATTGACATGCCAAAAACATCTCCAAAGAAGCATCTACAATTTAACAATCATGTTGAATTTACACTTTTTTGTCTCCACACTTTAAAAAAGTGTGTAAAATTGGGTGGCTTTATTGTAGAAAAAATTTGAAATTCAAAAGATTTTTCACACTTATAATTGTAGAAAAAAGAGTTTACATAAAAAAGCGTGAAGAACTTTAAGATTTGTCCACACTTATAAGTGTGGAAATCAATTGTAACACTCAATTCCTCCACACTAGAGTAAGTGCGGAGAAATGGGGTGTCACAAATTGAAGTGCACACTTATAAGAGACATTAGGTGTGGCAACATGCCACTTTTACCTTTTGAGGGTCACCTCAACGTCACATAAGCATCCTCATTTTCAACACTCACACTCCAAAACTTCCTTTCACTAGTGGCATGCCACTTTCCCTCATTTAGGCCCCACCATAGCCAATTAAAACACAACACTTACACACAAAACCTATTTAAAATTTTTTTTTTGGGTCTTTTTCCACACCACTGAAGTTGCGAACGAAGTCGGTGTGGTGGCGGACGGGTGGCGGCGCCACTTGGTGTGCCACATTGGAACTGGCGAGGATGTGCGCTGCCATACCCCATGAAATGTTAGATTCTCCACACATAAAAGTTTTTTTTTTTTTTTTTTTTTTTTTTTTTTTTTTTTTTTTTTCACACATAAAATGTTAGATTCTCTACCCATAAAAGTTTTTAATACTTTTATATTAATTGTATGGACAATCTTTGCTTTTTAATACTTTTATATACTTGTTAGTGTTTTTCACACATTATTATATGTCAATAAATCCATAAATTTTACACACTTTTTAAAAGCGTGGGGAAAAAAAGGGTAGATTCAACATTTTTTTGTAGTGAACATTTAATCTATACTAGACACTTGAAAAGAAAAAAAAATCAACGGTATTCCATATGAAACATTCACCATAGCTTCATTAAAGAACAAGTGTCAAAGTGACCACTTAATTCTTCTACAAGCAGATCACCCAAACCACCTGTTGGAATTTAAATAGCATGACTATCATCAAATAAACACATCAAAGCACGTATAGCGGAAGCTAGATCGAATATTTAACACGCATAAAGAATTACCGAATAATAAATAGT
This sequence comes from Artemisia tridentata subsp. tridentata, assembly GCA_021014915.2. Lineage (NCBI taxonomy): Eukaryota > Viridiplantae > Streptophyta > Magnoliopsida > Asterales > Asteraceae > Artemisia > Artemisia tridentata. The sequence goes on along the minus strand of CP139505.1, from coordinate 141,494,370 downwards.
TACATACCTTTTGATCCTAGCTAATCAAGGATCTAATCTTCTCTTTACTTCACTTGATAAAACAGATAGGATTACCGTGAAACCCCTTACCTTTTTGTTTCACAATCAAAGATGAATAACTAAAGTAAGTTATTACCGAACTCTTGTATACACGTACTATAACCAATCAAGTGTTGATGCTAGTGAATGAACACGATTAAAACCAAAACAATTTTGTTAACTTGGAAAAACTATGGATCAACACACTAGAATAGTATACGACCGGTTTTAGAACAAGAGAGAGGAAAACACAAATTTTAGGGTTATAACAATGCACAAGGTAAAATAACTAATAACCCTTCAATTGTATTTATAGGCAAAACCTATCTTGGAGCAAAAGAAAGCATCGAGTGGGCTTGGAGGCCACAGGCCGATCGGCCTAACCCTTGGAATGGGTTTCTAGAACTTTCTTTAGCTCCTAATTTCACCAATAGTCCTTCCACTATTTACTTAACGGTCGTTAGTCAATTCCGTTAATTACTTAACGTCCGTTAGTTATCATTTCGTGTCCAAATAATTAAAATAAATAATTATTATATATATATTAATTATTTACTTGATCATTCATATGTAAAGTGTGCAATCCCTCGGTCCCGTGTTCGAATCTAGACATACACGATTAATATTTTTCCATTAAACTCTAACAGCTCCCACTTGGAAATCTATTAAAAGCGTAATGACATTGGTTAGCGTCTAGCAACACGCCAATGCCCGTAGTACAACTCGGGTGGTGGTCTCTTGGAAAAATCATTTAATGATTAATCATCATACTCATCCTTTTGTTACTAATACCAAATTAATAAAGATATGGATCTATGTCATTCTTTATTAATAATTCAATTTCTCTTTGTTTATGATTAAATAAGATTACCAAATCTTCTGAACTATTCAAGGGGAGATCTTGGGTGTGGCCACACAAACATCTTACTAATCCTAAGAGGGGCCCAGCAGTACTAAACTCCAAATAAATTTGAAGGAACAAATTCTATATTGACTACGAGCATAACTCATGCACTTTGCAATGCTTCCGAAAACAATCCTTATAGCTACCAGTTACGTATAGCGTTAAATTGAATTACAGAAATGCACTACATGCATGACAGTTATCTAGTATCTCAAGTCTAAGGATAACTATGTACACATGATTTACTTAATGACAAGATCCATAAAGTAAACTCATGACGGCGGGATAAGTCTTATATTCAAACATTTTGAATATCATGTGAAATTGGTATGACAACGCATCAATATACTTTCAAGTATATTCTACCAATACTCAGATTTGTCTTAATCTAATGATATTCCCATATCATTAACCGACAACGGACAGTTTAGAATATATAAATATATTCACGGATATAAACATGCAAATATAGGATATATTATTAAGAAAATGATAAACAAACATAACGAGTATTTTGTTTCATTAAAATAATAGTTTTTTTACAACATCCCATTATCCAAACACTAATCACAGATATGCATGAAACTATTGGCTTAACGAAGTCCTATGCCTTCAGAAAGTTGTTTAAGCTTTCCACCGGGTAGAGCCTTTGTTAATGGATCTGCTAAGTTGTCATCTGTGTGAACTTTGAGTAACCCGATCTCGCCTATCTCCACTTGTTCTCTAACATAGTGATACTGGATCGGGAAATGTCTGGTGCCATTCATGATTCCCGGCTCATTAGCAAATGTAATTGCGGCTGAATTGTCACAATACATTTTTATAGGTCTTTCGATTGAGGGCATAACTCCAAGCCCTGAAACGAATTTCCTAATCCAGACTGCTTCCATTGCAGCTTCCGAGGCAGCAATATACTCACTTTCTGTTGCAGACATCGTTATAGTACTCTGCTTCTTGCTCTTCCAATCCACATCACCTCCATTGACGACAAAGACATAACCCGTCTGAGACTTTGTATCATCTTTATCACACTTCTAGGATGCATCGCAATAACTTGTAACACACAGCTCTGCTTCTGGATTTCCCCCGTACACTAAAAACATTTCTCTCGTAGATCTTAAATACTTGAGAATATGTTTCACAACGACGACAAAGACATAACCCGTCTGAAACTTCGTATCATCTTTATCACACTTTCAGGATGCATCGTAGTAACCTGTAACAGCTTCTGGATTTCCCCCGTACGCTAAAAACATTTCTCTCGTAGATCTTAAATACTTGAGAATATGTTTCACAGCAGTCCAGTAAAGTTTACCTGGGTTCTGCTGATAACGACTGGTAATGTTTTGAGCAAACGCCACATCGGGCCTTGTACATCGCACCGCATACATAATAGATCTTACAGCCGAAGCATAAGGGATTCTTTTTATGCGTGCCACCTGTTCAGGTGTTGAAGCACAAGCTTTGCTACTCAAGCCATGTTCTACTTGCATTGGCAAAAATCCCTTTTTGGAATTTTGCATACTGAATCTCTTCAATATCTTGTCAATGTAAGCACTTTAGCTTAAACCAATTAACCGCCTTGATCTATCTCTATAGATCTTGATTCCTAGAATGTATGCTGCTTCTCCCAGATCCTTCATGGAAAAACATTTTCCAAGATAGGTTTTCACCTCATTCAAGCTTGGAATGTTTTTACCCATGATCAATATGTCATCAACATATAGAACTAGGAAAATAACATCACTCCCACTAGCTTTGTGGTATACACATGGCCCATCAATATTTTGAGTAAATCCAAACCTTTTGATTTCCTCATCAAATCTCTTATTCCATTGACGTGATGCTTGCTTCAATCCATAAATGGATCTTTGAAGTTTGCATACACGGTCAGGAAATTCTGGATTCACAAACCCCTTAGGCTGCGCCATATAGATGTCTTCATCTAGGCGACCATTCAAGAAGGCGATTTTGACTTCCATCTGCTAAATCTCATAATCATAGTGTGCAGCTATGGCTATGAGAATCCTAATAGCTCTAATGTCAGCTACAGGAGAAAAGGTCTCCTTGTAGTCAACACCATATGTTTGGGCAAAGCCTTTAGCCACCAAACGAGCTTTATAGGTGTGTACATTGCCATCCATGTCCGTTTTATTCTTGAAGAGCCACTTACTCCCAACTACCTTAGCATTAGGAGGAAGGTCTACTTCAATCCAGACTTCATTTTCTCTCACGGATTGCATTTCCCCATTCGTAGCTACCTGCCATTTATCCTTTTTAGGACTATTAATGGCAGCCCTATAACTAGTAGGTTCATCAAGATCCCCTAGTATAGTTTCCTCGCACTCTACGTTAAGACATAGATGCTCAGGAGCTTTCACAGTTCTTGCAGATCTACGAATGGGAATCACTTCAACTTCAGGTGGAGGACCTAGACTTTCAGGTTCCACAGGAAGTGTGCTAGTGTTTTCAGAAGGTGGTGTATCTTCTTGATCATTTTCAAGATCATAAACTTTCCCACTGAATTCTTGAGATATGAGATTCTCCTCAAGAAATTCGCCATACCTAGCCACAATGACTTTATTCTCTGGTGAAAAGTAAAAGTAGTAACCCTTTGTTTCCTTAGGGTATCCTACGAAGATACACTTAACAGATCTCTGTTTGAGTTTATCTGGTGAGTCACATTTAACAAACACCTCATAACCCCAGACCTTTAAGTAAGACAAGTTAGGAGCTTTTCTAGTCCATAATTCATATGGAGTCTTATCAACCTTCTTAGTCGGAATCCTATTTAATATGTGAACAACAGTTTCAAGGGCATAGTCCCAAAAGGATAAGGAAAGAGTTGTCAGATTAAACATAGATCGTACCATATCTAGCAATGTACGATTTCTCCTTTTAGATACACCATTTTGCTGTGGAGTATAAGGAGATGTGAGTTGCTGGACAATTCCACACTCAGCTAGATAATCTTTAAACTCTTGGCTTAAATATTCACCACCTCTATCGGATCGAAGAGCCTTAATCTTCTTACCGAGTTGTAATTCTACTTCACTTTTAAAAACCTTGAATGTCTCAAAGACTTCATGTTTATGTTTAAGTAAATAAACATAACCATAACGAGTGTAATCATCCGTAAAGGTTAAGAAGTAGCTAGCACCGCGTTTTGACACATGTCTAAGTGGACCGTACACATCAGTATGTATTAATCCAAGTAGATCTGTAGCCCTTTCCATTTGATGTGAAAAAGGTTTCCTTGTCATCTTCCCAGATATGCAAGATTCACATTTATCAAATGACTCATCATTGATATTTTGCAAAAGCCCATCATGTTGCAGCTTTTTCATGCATTTCTTGCCAATATGTGCAAGACGACAGTGCCAAAGATAAGATGAATCCAAGTCTGACTTGATTCTCTTATTGCTAATGCTATACACAGAATTATTTCTATTAGACACATGATTCTCCATGTCAATTTCAAACACACCATTTATTGGAATTGCATTAAAGTAAAAAACATTATTTAAAGAAACTGAAATTCCATTATTAGTAAATGTGTGATCAAAACCAATATCCAACAATAAAGAAACTGAAATGACACCCCTAATGATAGAAGGTGCATAATGACAATTATTCAAAACTAGTATTAACCCTGAAGGTAAAACTAAATCGAATGTCCCTATGGCTTCAACTGCTGCACGTATGCCATTGCCCACGTACAAGTAGCTTTCTCCATAGGCCAGCTTCTTTGCTCCTCTAAGCCCCTGCGATTTGTTACAAATATGAGTACTACATCCCGTATCATATACCCAGGCATTATGCTTACGAGGAAAAGGAAATAATTCAATCATAAAAATATCTGAAGTGCTCGCAACATTCCCAGCCTTCTTATTTTTATTCACACATAACTCCTCTAGCAGCAATGGACAGTTCCTCTTCCAATGTCCAGGAGTGTTGCAGTGGTGACAAGCAGCCAAATCCTTCTTGGTTTTATCCTTCTTCTTAGGAGGATTCTGCTTCTTAGGCATTGGCTGGTAGGTCATAACCTGTTTACCCTTATCAGCTTTACCTTTCCCCTTCTTGTTCGCGTGTTGCGGTTTGTTGGGCTTAGTAATCCTACCACCTTGTATTGCCATTACAGCAGGTGTAGGTGCCTTCTTTGACAATCCTTTCTCAAAGTCAATAAGCATTGCATGTAAATCACCAAACAATTCCTCGTTAAAGGATCGATTGATGAGGCCAACTTGTACATCTTGCACGTAACCACAGCCGAGTGTCTCCAATTGGTCCAAATAACCTTTCATTTCCAATACGTGGGCACTCACTGGTTTACTAGCATCCTGCTTACACTTATGCAGAGAATCTATCAAGTCATATAACTCTGCCATAGGTGGTTTCTCAAACATACGCTTGAGCTCATTGATCATGTCCATGGGACCATAGTTCTCAAATTGCTTTTGCAATTGAGTGTCCATCCCAGATAACATAAGACAAGCAACATCATTGTGCTTCTCATACTCAATGTTATACTCTTCATGTTCTGCATTAGATGCAGTACCAGCAGGAGCAGTAGGAAGAGGCTTACCAAGATAATCAATGTGTTTGGCCATTCACAGAACAATTCTCAAGGAACGGTACCAATCACTGAAATTCTTTGACCCAGTCAACTTTTCTCTTTCAATCATTTGCTTGAAAGCAGAACTCATGTTGTTCATGTTAGTGTTGTCAAGTTGGGCCATTTCTACAGAAAAAGTTCAAAAGTTAGTACTTTCCATAATTAATTTTTTTCAAGAAAATTAAACACCCATGGTAAATAAAATTTAACCATTTAATTTTCACTGAAAACTACGATCCAAATTGAAATAGTTTCATCACATCAGCTTTGGCTGCTAGCAATGAAAGTACTCAATAAGGTACGAGTCGAACTCAATTGCCAATTTTAAATTGCAATTCCTAGAATTATGGGATTTACATATTCTGTCAACCTCTGTTGCAAATGTAAGCATGTTTTATCCCCATCTTTATGCCTTGACATAGTTTCATTACATCAGCTTTGGCTGCTAGTAATGAAAATGCTCAATTAAGTTAACCAACTTAAGAAACTGCAAATTACCATAGTTTCATCACATCAGCTTTGGCTGCTAGTAACGAAAGTATGTAATTTACCCTTTGATTACCATCCTTGCTCATCACATCAGCTTTGGCTGCTAGTAATGAAAGTATGTAATCTCAGGTGTTTCCGTTTCATTGGACGGCATATAACTTAAATTTAAGGGTATTAATTTTGATGTGTGTAATCAAAAGTATGTACAAAGATGTCATGCATTCATCTTGTATCATATGTTTCATGTAAAAAACTTTTACTCTTTACTAAGCTTAAATCAACAAAGTTTTAATTGATGGCGTTGAGAAACTTACAACTTTGCCTTAAGATGCTTCGTACGTTTAATGGCTGTACTTGGTAAGTCTAATTTTGACGCACAAGCGGGCGGAGAGACAGAATGGAGTCTCTTTAAGGCTACAATTTAATGCGAAACCAACCTTAAACCAACCTTATAGTTTGTCAAAATTAGGTTCGCCTTTCGACCAATATTGTACAGTTGCATCAATCAATTAAAAGTTTAAGATTTTTAAAGCTTAAAAATTTATGCTGTAAATTATTAAATTGCTAGTCTCGCCTGGGAGCAAATTACCGTGCGAAGCGAACCACTGTCGGCACATAAGACTTGGCAATAAATAATATACCACATCAAGGTTTCATAGTTATTAGGTCCATTTATTTTTTATATCAAAAATTACCCTCTTTTTGCTTACAATTCAATAACAATTTAAACAAAAAAAACAAGTAATTTAACAAAAAATAAATAAACACATAACAACGCATATATAATCTCAACCATTAAATCATATAGCCACATGCAAACCTTTTGATAAATCCTATTAATAATCTCTATGTGAATTTTATGTATATAATTATAAAGACTCCCATTGGTTTTCGAGCGCATTGTACCCAATGGACCACAGACACCAACAAGTTGGTCGCGTAAGCCTTAATAATTATATACCACGTTGCACATAATTGATTCATTAATTAAATTAATTAGGTCTTCCCTAATTTTAGATTTATCTAAAACATGTAGCACAAAAAGCAAACCCTAATCCATGAATTCCTTGCATGAAGAATCATGGATTATCCAGGAACGTAACCCTTATACAAAACTAACTTTTTATTAAAAGAGGGTCGAAACACCCCCCCCCCCAAATTATGATTCGATTTTTATTGTATGTTAAAAAAACCCTAGAATAAAAATCGACTTAACATGTAAATCCAAATCAAGATTTGATTTTTATTATGCGTTTAGGTAATTACAATTACATGTTAAATTGGCTCGTGATGCCACTGTTGGAATTTAAATAGCATGACTATCATCTAAATAAATAAACACATCAAAGCACGTATAGTGGAAGCAAGATCGGACATTTAACACGTATAAAGAATTACCGAATAATAAATAGTTACATACCTTTTGATCCTAGCTAAACAATGATCTAATATTCTCTTCACTTCACTTGATCAAACAAATAGGATTACCGTGAAACCCCTTACCTTTTTGTTTCACAATCCAAGATGAATAACTAAAGTAAGTTATTACCGAACTCTTGTGCACACGACCTATAACCAATCAAGTATTGATGCTAGTGAATGAACACGATTAAAACCAAAACAATTTTGTTAACTTGGAAAAACTATGGATCGACACACTAGAATAGTGTACGACCGGTTTTAGAACAAGAGAGAGGAAAACACAAATTTTAGGGTTATAGCAATGCACAAGGTAAAATAACTAATAACCCTTCAATTGTATTTATAGGCAAAACCTATCTTGGAGCAAAAGAAAGCATCGAGTGGGCTTGGAGGCCACAGGCCGATCGGCCTAACCCTTGGAATGGGTTTCTAGAACTTTCTTTAGCTCCTAATTTCACCAATAGTCCTTCCACTATTTACTTAACGGTCGTTAGTCAATTCCATTAATTACTTAACGTCCGTTAGTTATCATTTCGTGTCCAAATAATTAAAATACATAATTATTATTATTATTATTATTATTATTATTATTATTATTATTATTATTATTATTATATATATATATATATATATATATATATATATATATATATATATATATATATATATATATATTATTTACTTGATCATTCATACGTAAAGTGTGCAATCCCTCGGTCCCGTTGATGTGTTTTTTTAGGTCTATAATAAACTACCAAGTTTTAAATTTATATTTTGCCGAACTAACCTATAGACTCTAAACACTAACGAGCAGTGTACCCGGTCAATGTAGATAGTTTCTAGGTAAGCAAGGGTCGTTCACTAGGAGTGAAGCTAAAGTGATCTAATGGTATTCTAATTACTAATCTAACTAAACTAAACTAGAAAGCAATTAAAGATAAGGGGGGTTTAGCCTGAGAGGCTATCACGAGTTTGTGTGTATAATTAAACTAAATACAGGAAAGTAAATAACTAAACTAAAGATAGATCGATATATAGAAGAACGGGTTAGCCAAGCCTAATCCATCTAATAGTTATACATGCTTATGTCTACTTGTTTTAATTCATTCAATTGTTTTGCCATCAATCCGATTATTACTCCTGTCATAATTGAATAACCTACCATCGTGGTGGGAAAGAGGACATGATCATAGTGACCTATCTAGCATCAATACTAACTTATCGCTTTAAACCGTCTAACCTAGTTTGGCATTACGCGCTACTAGTCCTAATAGTGGCATAAGGCACGGTTCCGGTGTGTTCCCTCTAAGCCGTCTAATAGGATTCGGATTACTACACTTTATGATCAATTAAAGTAACCACAATTACAGATAGTTAAGTTACCACATTAAACCAATAAGTTCATAATCTAGTTACATAGACTTTTACTAGTTATAAGCAATAAACGAGTTTTTATCGATAAGCACCCAATCCAATAACAAAGTAAACACATCAACACAAGCATAAAAACTAATAAAACTTCATAAACGTGGCTAACACCTAAGGGTGTTAGCCCATAATCTCAGTAACAATACATAAAGTTGTAATCAAAGCAAACGAATAAGAATTCATAATGAAAACGATACGCTAACCAAACGATTAAACTTAATATAAGGTTCTTGAGATGATCTTCTACGATGATTGGATCTTCAAGGAGGTCTTCTGCTATTTTGAGGGGTTTTTGGTCTTCTGGGAACGACCCCAAGGGTCCCCAATGATACCCTAATTCGTTAATGAGCTCGGTATTTATAGATTCTGAAATCTGGGTCGATACGGCGCATCTAGAGAGTTAGATGCGCCGCATCTATAAGTAAACGTAGCCTCCAAGTCTGAAACTGACCCAATACGGCGCATCTAAAGACCAGATGCGCCTCATCTCCCAATACGGCGCATCTAAGGACCAGATGCGCCGCATCTCCTTCAGATTCAGATAGATTTTCTTTTTCTCTTCGCGTGGCCGCTTGAATCAACTAAATCGGAGTCCGGATGAAGATTTTATGGCCAAAATACGAAAGCATCTTCAAGTGTCGACTTGTAATCTTGACTTCTTCATTAAGCTTCTAATCTCCACTTGATTTCTTTGGTAAGGATTGTGTATGGCCGATACGGCGCATCGGATTGGTTCGATGCGGCGTATCTGGAGTAGAACAAGTTGGTTCTTCTTTGTTGACCAAAGTTTCATATGCGACGCATGATAAAATCAGATGCGGCGCATGCTTCAAAGTCAGGCAATGGTCTTTAATCTCTTCAATTCAGCAGACTTTTCCAACTTGATTCATTTTGCTCCAATTTCCATCCAAAATAGTCAACTTTCACCAAATGCTTGTTTATAACTGAGAATTACAAAAGTAAACGATTAAGTATCAATTCTCATATAAAGTGATATAAAACAAGTCAATAATATAGGATAAATGATGCTAATAATATGTCGTTATTTGATGTCATCAAATATCCCCCCACTTGAACTTTACTTGTCCTCAAGTAAACCTTAGATTAAAACTTATGAAAATGTATCCTGAATAGGATGTATTTTTATAATTAAGCACTTATTCGTTTTATCATAATTGCACAACCAAACACTTAACGAATTAGAAATAAAATAAAATATTTCGATAAAAGCAAATCTAATCGTTTAACTGTCCAGTCGTGACGAATATTCTATCATAAGCTTGGCAAGTATACACGTCTCCCCCACTAAAGCCAAGGAATAACAAGTCTAAAGCGGTAAAAAGGGTTTTTAGGCTTAAGGGTTAATTATTCTCCTTAATCTCTATCGATCTCAAATTTCAGAAAAGGCGACAAAATCACAAATACATGATCGAATCCACGAACACGATACTTGCAATTGCTCAAATCCTTTACTCGAATAGGCTAAAGATAGGTCCAAACTTCACCAATAATAATATATCAAAAAGGGCGACAAAATCATAAATACATAGCCGAATCCACGACTACGATACTTAAGATTGCTCAAATCCCTAATCTCAATAAATCAAAGGTTTCGTTGGATAAAGAATAATACAGGGTATGGATAATATTTGGGATATAAATTGGTGTAAAATGAAAAATAAACAAAACAAATAGATTAAAATCCTAAGTGTGGTTAATCACTATCCCAACCATCCCATGAATAAGACTCATATCACTGAATAACTCACGCTTTAACACTTGAAACACACGCTTTAGGTAGACACGAATTATACTCAACAAGATCTTAATCAAAGAATAAACCTTAGTTGGCGTTCCCATAACTGCCAACTCCCATTCAATCCATAGATATAATATACAACACTTAGTGGTGATATCGACCACTTGATACAAAACTTTACATAAGTTGGTTAAAACAAACATCCAACTTTTCTTTTTTCTTTTTCTTTTCTTATTTTTTTGATTTTTTTTTTTTTTTTTTTTTTTTTTTTTTTTTTTTTTTTTAATAACATAAACAAAGATGTGTAAAATTTCACCACATCACTATAATGATAATTCTGGATAATTTTTTCCATACTTTTCATGACTTCAGAAATAACGGTAATAGTGAAAGTAGTAAACACACGAAAAATAAACTCAAAGATATACAATATTCACTTTCACTCCAATTGCATTGTGCAATTTCCCGACCTAACCATAGATAATGAATTACGCACGCGAACACAGGTAATGTAAGGAAACACACTTTGCCTATAGCAATTAACCAACCACGGATTCTAATCTACAGGGTAGGCTAAGGTGTAAGGGTGTAACGAAACATTTTAAACATAGGTGTAAGAAACGAAAGGAATGGCTCTGAGTGTTTTTCTAGGGGTATCTTACTCTAAAAGTGAGAGTAACAAAAGGGTTTATACGGGGGTTAACTAACCAGTGTAGTTAGTTAATAACACATAACATATAAAGGCTATTTGGGTGTAATCCTAGAAATTTTACCAAGTTAGACAAGTCATTCCAATTATATAAAATAATACTTATTATGGTGGTCTCGAATAGTATACAAGCCAAGTTCTAAAGTTTACAAGTCACCGGCACACTCATAGATTTGTGAATTTAGAAAAATCACAATTTTTGAAAATAACGTCATGTGTGCAGCTATGCAACTTAGATTAAACAAAAACATGCTAAAAAAATTAAATTTTTATAATTAAGCATAGATTAAATCATATTTTTGAAAAATTAAGGACAAGTAACGTTCTAATTCTCCATCCCCCCACTTAAGTTAAACAACGTCCTCGTTGTTTGTATTTAAAATTAAAAACAAGAGATAGAAAGAATTAGAACGGAGAACTCCCCTGAGATTTGCTCGGTATGATCTTCCAATGTAAACGTGCGAGCGTATATAATGCGGGAGTCCATCAACCTCTTCAATTGTCCAGACCTGTAAAAATATAGAGACCACAGGAAAAAAAATCTCGAGAGCATCTCGTTAATCATTGGTTAGGAAAATAAAAATAAAAATACGAAAAAATTACAGGCCAGAGTGTCGATGCGCCGCATCCATGGAATATTGGATACGCCGCATCAACAACCTGTAGGAAATATTAAACTGCATGCAATGGGATAATACGCCGTATCGATAGAAATTGATGCGTCGCTTCTTATTTTATTAATTCGAAGACTGTTTTTAATAAATAATTAGATACGCCGTATCTGTACAACAGATGCGTCGTATGTCGGTTATGGTTTAAATTTATTTCTGATTAAAAACAGAATACGGTGTATCTAGGGGATAGATGCGCCGTACTCGAATGATTAAATGCGCTGCATATAAAATTAAAACGCAATACGCCGCATCTAGAATACAGATGCGCCGTATCGTTTGTATCAGCAGAATACAGCAACAACAGTCATGCAGAAAAACAAATAAAAAACAAACACAAGAAAATAAAATAAACTAAAAAGAAAATAAAAGATAAGCGTGGGTTGCCTCCCACGAAGCGCTTGTTTTTGTTCGAGTCACGAGCCTGACTCCACCCTTATTTACTGTGTAATAGGGTGTCGTTCCCCCCACTTGGGATCAAGTGCGGGTGATAGTAGCAATAAACACGAAAAGAGTGTAAATTTGCTAGTAAAGATGGAAGAAATAAATAAAAATCATACATTGGCAATATATGTACATCGTTCCTATCCTTACCCGGTTTGGTTGATAAATTGGATGACTTGACCATTCCTTCTGAAAGAGTAGTATGTTGAGGAAAAATGAGTCTCCTTTCTTCTTGGTTATTCTCTTCGGTAGTAAGGCGTCCCTTGACTTCCGCAGAAGATGAGAAAGGGTCTTTAGCAAGTAAAAGTTCGAGTTCCTCTATAACCTTCATAGGGCCGAAATCATCATCTTCATCAATCATAGCAATGTTTAAGAGCTCATCACCAAACTCTTCTTCGAGCTCCACCAAATACGGGTTAATCACAGGTGCTTCAATAGGTAGTGTAATATACTCCACCTCATTATCCTTTTGTTTTGCAACCTGTTTAGGAAAACTAGCAGGATTATTAGTAACGGGATCAATAGTATTAAATAAATTTGTACCACTTTTTGTTGTAAGTGACTCCAATTCATCTTGTGAGTCTCCATCTTCAACTAATGGTCTTGCAATTTCATAACCGTCCCGAATTTCATCCTTAAATAAGTCATTCCAGATTTCTTCAAAAACTTGCGTTGGATCAAAATCTGGTTGAGGAATGTCATCATAAACTATGGCGTCAAATGGTTCAAACTCAAAATCAGAATACTTTTCATCTTCATCCGTTGGATTGTCTAATGGCGGTAACACGATTGCAGAATATTCTTCAATGTAAGGTTCCGTATACACATCATCTTGTTCAATCTCCGGAGAAAAAGTACTATCAATAACAATCGCCGGAATTGGTTTTACGGTGTATGACTCCTCTTCATCATCATTTGACATACACCAAGTGTGTTGAAACGGGAACCCATTTCTTTCTTTCATTGACTTAACCTTTTCCTGCAACAAGTATTCTTCCATAGTAATTTCATTCGTCTTGATGACTTGTGCACAATATCTTGCTCTTTCCCAACTATACATCTGATTATTGCTCAAGGCTTTTTCCTCTTCAAACCTAATATATTCTTCCATTGTTATGTCCGGATTGTCCATCATCATTATTACCTGAAAGATAAACAACCAAGAACAGCAGTAGACGAAACAAAAATAAAAACTAAACTAATAAAAATTAAATAAACACAGAAAATAAAAAAAATAAAATAAAATAAAAAAAAAATATTTTTTGGTCACAGAAGGTCGATACGCCGTATCTAACAGACAATAGATACGCCGTATGCGATACAAGTTAATACGCCGTATCCAACAGACAATGGATACGCCGTATTAGCTTCCTGTAACAAATTTTTTATTAAATTTAAACACTAAATCACACAAACTAAAAAAAAAAATTGCCCACAGAACGTCAATACGCCGTATTCACAGACAAGAATACGCCGTATTGAAAACAGACAGATGCGCCGTATTCACAGACAAAAATACGCCGTATCTGTCGTTCTGAGACAGAAACACAGAATGACAAAAACACACAGAAACTAACAAAAACAAATAAAAACTAAAATACCAATAAATCAAATTAAACAATCACTCCCCGGCAGCGGCGCCAAAAACTTGATGTGTTTTTTTAGGTCTATAATAAACTACCAAGTTTTAAATTTATATTTTGCCGAACTAACCTATAGACTCTAAACACTAACGAGCAGTGTACCCGGTCAATGTAGATAGTTTCTAGGTAAGCAAGGGTCGTTCACTAGGAGTGAAGCTAAAGTGATCTAATGGTATTCTAATTACTAATCTAACTAAACTAAACTAGAAAGCAATTAAAGATAAGGGGGGTTTAGCCTGAGAGGCTATCACGAGTTTGTGTGTATAATTAAACTAAATACAGGAAAGTAAATAACTAAACTAAAGATAGATCGATATATAGAAGAACGGGTTAGCCAAGCCTAATCCATCTAATAGTTATACATGCTTATGTCTACTTGTTTTAATTCATTCAATTGTTTTGCCATCAATCCGATTATTACTCCTGTCACAATTGAATAACCTACCATCGTGGTGGGAAAGAGGACATGATCATAGTGACCTATCTAGCATCAATACTAACTTATCGCTTTAAACCGTCTAACCTAGTTTGGCATTACGCGCTACTAGTCCTAATAGTGGCATAAGGCACGGTTCCGGTGTGTTCCCTCTAAGCCGTCTAATAGGATTCGGATTACTACACTTTATGATCAATTAAAGTAACCACAATTACAGATAGTTAAGTTACCACATTAAACCAATAAGTTCATAATCTAGTTACATAGACTTTTACTAGTTATAAGCAATAAACGAGTTTTTATCGATAAGCACCCAATCCAATAACAAAGTAAACACATCAACACAAGCATAAAAACTAATAAAACTTCATAAACGTGGCTAACACCTAAGGGTGTTAGCCCATAATCTCAGTAACAATACATAAAGTTGTAATCAAAGCAAACGAATAAGAATTCATAATGAAAACGATACGCTAACCAAACGATTAAACTTAATATAAGGTTCTTGAGATGATCTTCTACGATGATTGGATCTTCAAGGAGGTCTTCTGCTATTTTGAGGGGTTTTTGGTCTTCTGGGAACGACCCCAAGGGTCCCCAATGATACCCTAATTCGTTAATGAGCTCGGTATTTATAGATTCTGAAATCTGGGTCGATACGGCGCATCTAGAGAGTTAGATGCGCCGCATCTATAAGTAAACGTAGCCTCCAAGTCTGAAACTGACCCAATACGGCGCATCTAAAGACCAGATGCGCCTCATCTCCCAATACGGCGCATCTAAGGACCAGATGCGCCGCATCTCCTTCAGATTCAGATAGATTTTCTTTTTCTCTTCGCGTGGCCGCTTGAATCAACTAAATCGGAGTCCGGATGAAGATTTTATGGCCAAAATACGAAAGCATCTTCAAGTGTCGACTTGTAATCTTGACTTCTTCATTAAGCTTCTAATCTCCACTTGATTTCTTTGGTAAGGATTGTGTATGGCCGATACGGCGCATCGGATTGGTTCGATGCGGCGTATCTGGAGTAGAACAAGTTGGTTCTTCTTTGTTGACCAAAGTTTCATATGCGACGCATGATAAAATCAGATGCGGCGCATGCTTCAAAGTCAGGCAATGGTCTTTAATCTCTTCAATTCAGCAGACTTTTCCAACTTGATTCATTTTGCTCCAATTTCCGTCCAAAATAGTCAACTTTCACCAAATGCTTGTTTATAACTGAGAATTACAAAAGTAAACGATTAAGTATCAATTCTCATATAAAGTGATATAAAACAAGTCAATAATATAGGATAAATGATGCTAATAATATGTCGTTATTTGATGTCATCAATCCCTCGGTCCCGTGTTCGAATCTAGACATACACGATTAATATTTTTCCATTAAACTCTAACACAAGGATGGTCTGGAGAATGGCTACATTTCCACCTTGAGACGTTTGTCAGTATTTTATGAATAAATAGATCATACAATGGGACTCACTCGTATGAATTGTATGTTCCATGTTGCCTAATTTGTCCAATTGAAAATCCCATTGACGTAATGCATGCTTCATGCCAATTTTGATCATGAAACTGTTTAAATTATAGGGCTCATTTCAGAAAACAGTTTAGTCATACTTTTCCTCTGTTTTGATTCTGTTGAGAGGTGCCCAAGAAGTCTGAACAAATTTTGGATAAAAAAAGGTTATCCAACAATGCAAAACAGGTTCTTCTACACCATATCTATCCCAAAAAGTTATAATGATTAAAAAACTTGCGAACACAAGACACCATGATCATCTAGGAATGACAAATAGTATTGATGGTTTATCTTTAAGTTGAAAGAAAACTGGCAATATATATCAAGGAAGTCTGGCAAATGGTAATACTTAATCTTTAGCTACAATTTGTTGAAAAGGAGAAAATTATAATTATATCACATTACAGTACATAGGTAAGCTCAAAATCCTAAAGATGTTTCCTTTTAAAGCAGAATAAGCAAAACAAATCACCAATATCAAAAACAAACGAACAAACAATCAAACTGCTAACTGAAAAACATCAAACAGCTTTGTCTTCACTCTTTGGTCATATCATTTGTTAAGGCGAAGTAGTCACTCACTAGCCTCCATCCAAATGAAATAGCATCTTATTTCCACCAATGAACTGCAAATCAAACACCTTGAGCATACAATGATCGCTTTTGTCTATGCAATACTGGCATTACACCACTTCATGATATTCAACCGTGTCCCTTTTTTAGAAGGCTTTAACTTCACTGCAAGTCAAACTGTATTTTGCAAATCAGATATTGTCTGAATTTATAAATTTCAAGGAACATAAACCATATAACATCAAATTACAGTATGCAGTGGTATAAACAGTGAATGATAAACCCACATTGACTCCAGGTTTGCCTTTAAAATGGTTTTTATGACCTCGTTTGTTTCAGTTTTACAATATGCAATCAAAATCCTACTTCATCATTAATTTTGGAAATTAAAAAATAAACTGTTGTTATTAAATACGTAAAAGAAAACGATATTCAAATATAGTGGATAAAAGAAGTAAAACAGCATAGAGAGAACACACCTTCATATTTCTGTCCAGTCTATTTGGATTCTAGGGATATGGGAGATTTGTGGCCAGCAAGAGCCTCCTCTACTGCATCTTTCTTTGAGATCTGGACATAGAAATATTACCAAACTTAAAAGTGAAGGAAACAACTTTTCTGGTAGTTCTTTCATCTTTGGGCAACCATGAATGGAGAGATGTTGGAGGGAGGTGAGGTGTTGGAGTCCGTCGGAAACTGTTTCCAATTTCCCAAAATCTTCAATACAAAGAGAAGTAAGAGATGAAGGAAGATGAAGATGAGACAATTCACACCAATTAGTCGCTGCTTCTCTTTCACCGTCTAAGGTTAGGTCAACTAGTTGTAGGATAATGTAAACCCGTAGGTTAATCTTTATTAATTATCTACTATTTATAATAGTGAAACCCTAATACCCTAAACCCACAAACCGGGCTTGGGCTTATCCTAATCTCCTAACACTCCCCCGCAGTCCGAGCGGCGAAATCACAAAAGCTCAGACTGGAGAGTAAAAGCTAATAAACGATAAAGTAAAACTAATAAATAATTGTTGAAGAAGACGTTCGTCAACAAGCGGAAGCACATCTTGAAGCAGCAGCAGACACAAAAATGAAACAAACCGGATAAACCAAAGTATCCCAAACAGTCGTCTCGGGAATAAGAACCCTTGATTCGACACCAACAAAAGTCGTCTCGGGAATTGATACCCTAGATTCGACACCAACAAAAGTCATCTCGGGAATTGGTACCCTAGATTCGACACCAACAAAAGTCGTCTCGGGAATTGATACCCTAGATTCGACATAAACAAACAATTAAATGACAATAACTTGAGACGAAAGTTGGTTCTAAAACTTCAACCCCCAAAGAACCTTCCGAACAAACGGGGCGTGTTTTTCCCTACAAAAACATAAAGATCCAGCAATTTTTTTTTTTTTTTTTTTTTTTTTGATAAACAAACAAAATAATAGTGTCGGCAAAAAGCATCCAACCCCATCATATTTGCTTTTACTTTTATGATGACTTCCACTTTCCACAGAGAAAAACATTATCCTTCGAAAAATCTGTTTGTTGCAATATCAATATCCCTCAAAGTAAACCAATGATACCAACCAACCATCACCACCATTAAGATCCAATGGAACAAAATCACCCACTGGAACAAAATCAACAAGCTCAAAGCCAAAACCTCCCAGACTCCTTACTCTTCATCATCTTCAACGTCATCGGCGACATCAAATCCCTAACAGGTCGACTGGTTATCAAACAAAAAACCAACGATCGACTTTAACAAAGAAAAGAAAGAAAAAGAAAAATAGCTTGTCGACTGGTAATCAACATCTACCAACGATCGACAGAAATAACAGTAAGGATTTGATTGTATGCGACTGGAGTTTTTGGTGAATCAGGTAATCGAAAGTCTTGTGGTGACTTGGGCAAAAACGTTTGTGGAGATGGGTATGCGGACGAGAGATTTACCGAGGAGAAATCGAAGAATCACAGATTTATCGAGGAGAAGCTGTGGTTTATTTTGTGAAAATAACTTTAAAGGGAGCCCTCCGAACCTCAGGCGTGTAGCCAGTGGCCGGAGGCGGCAGCGGCGGAAGAATTTATGTTATAGAGGACCGATTAGGCCTGATACCATGTAGGATACTGAGATAATGATAGAATGATTGTGTTATTGATTGATTAGAATGATACATGATACAATGCATTTATAGGGAATAAACCCTAGACACTTTGGGCCTTGGCCCATACAAACTAGACAGGCTTGGGCTTATCCTAATCCCCTAACACTAGTGTGGTTGGAAACTTTAGTGGGCCCCATTCTGGGATGGGCATCTTCAATCCCCCAATTGAAAGCCTACGCAAGTTGGGAGGCTAAAGCCCAGCTATTGGAACATCCATATTTAGACACTTGGTTATTCTTAAAGTAGTTAATGAGGTGAGACTCAGCAATTGGAGGTATGCAAATGACTCCCCGGTACTTTTACAATCTGTTATTACCAAATTGGTGAGGTGAACGAAGTTACCCCTAAAATCAATGATCGATGCCACATTTGGATGATCATGTATAAATACTTCTTGAAGCATTGGCATGCTTTTGCTGTTGATAAGTAACATATTCCTCTCTCCTCCTTCTCCCAACTCCTCCTTTAACAATACTTTCTCACAGCCAACAATTTGTATTGACTTGAGCTTCTGCCCTCCTCCCGTTTCCGTTGAGAAGGAGACACATGTAATTGGATTACAATCTAAAACTACCAAATGCTCAATGTTGTTTGGACAACTTAAATGCTTAAAATTGAAACAATTCCATACCTCTAATGACCTAAGAGATGTTAGGAAGTTTCTCCCATAATTGTACTCCTCATCTTTCTCCCCTTAACTTACCAAATTTTTACAGAGATATACATACAACTTCTTTAAATTCACGAGAACCTTACTACTTGCCTCTGCTTCTTTTGATTCCTAAAAATATCTTATTTCATAACATTTTCTGACATACAATTCTTCAACTGCCTTAAGATCCGGTATAACACCCCTCCACACCTCATTAGTATGCCCCGAAATAGATTCTATTTCCAGCATGGTGACTGATGGAGCTACATGAACCAGACTTCGCAACATAACATTCCCACATTCTTTTATTTTTAGAACCCTTAGTGAAGGTAGTACTTCAACTGAGACTTCAACCAAATTAGGACAACCTTCTATCTTGAGCTCTTGAAGGCATGGAGACACAGAATCTCCAACCCCACTTGTACTTTCAGTTGACCAAACCTCCCACCCTAGCATACCAGTGAAACTTAAACTTTCAAGTGAAGGAAATGCAAAGCCACTACCAAAAAACTCTGAAGCAACAACTTTTACACCACCCATGTCTTGAATAGATAACTCCTTAAGTGACCGCAGTTGCCCAAGTGGTGGTAGAGATGTACACTTTTTATAGCCACGTAGAGACACACGGGCCAACTGACGAAACGAGGGATCCCCAACCCATTTTGGAAACTCTAAACCCAGATAGTTCACAATGCCTAGCTTCTCCAAACAATCATTATATGGCTTCAATGCATCAAGGACATCATTTTCAGTTGTGTCCTTTCGGGAAGCATCTGTTAGAGTTTGTAGATACAAATTAATATGCGTATGTCCGGTTTCGAACACGAGACTCGGGATTGCACACAATACGTAAGAGTTTTAATTGATTGAATAAATTAAATATATTTTATATTTTATTTATTCATTTCACAAAACAAACAATACTTAACGGGTGTTAGTATTTAACGGAGTTAGAGATAACGGTCATTAAAGGACTAACAATGCAATAGAGGAAGAGAAGGATCTAGAATCCCTTTCTTTGGGAGAAAGTCGGCCGAACCCTTTCCTTAAGGGACGAGGGTCGGTTTTGTTGGAGTGGGGAGCAAGCCAAGGAAGCCTATAAATACAATTCATTGTATTCATTGTTTTCCCTAATTTTGAATCCCTAAGCAAGCCAAAATTCTCTTCCTCTTCTTCTCTAAAGTACAAACCGATCGACCCTTTTTAATTCTACTAGGAATTTCGATCCAAGTAGTGCTTATAAAGTGTTTGGTTTGTTTGTGATCAAGAACCTAGCTTTTCCCATTGAAATGCTAGTATTACGTGTGTACAAGAACGAGTGACAAGCTTACTTTAGCTTGTGTTGATTTCCCCATTCGACCCTTATTGTGAACGATTCATCCTAAACCCAAATTAGGGTTTATATTGTTCTTGGAGCACGTGATTCCTTGTTCTTGCTAGGAATCAAAAGGTACGCATCTTTCACATTAGTTAATTAATTATATGTTATGTAGATCCAATCTGCTGTGCATGCTTTGATGTTCATTATGTGGTTATTAGTTTATAGATGTATGATTCTAATATTCCAACAGTGGCATCATGAGCCCGTTTTTAACATGTAATTAATTACTAAAAACCTTAAAATTGAATCTTGTTGTATAGATAAAATGCAATCTTGTTTGCTAGGGTTTTAGTTTTTTTTTATTAAAACTTGTAGAAACCCTAGGATTGCATGCAATTTTAAGTGTTTAATTAATGGGTACTTATGTGATGTCATTAATTAGATTGCGTACTATATTGGCTTTTAATATGTGATACATGATTTTAAGTGCAATATGGGGATCCATGACAAAATCTTGCATATTTTGTTATGGAATGATTGTTGATTATTTGCTACATGTTTTTTAAGATAAATCTAAAATTAGGGAAGACCCTAATATATATTAATTAATTGGTTATGTGCAATGTGGTATTTAATTAATTAAAACTTACGCGGCCAAGTTATTTGGCATCTGTGGTCCATTGGGCACAATGAGCTCGAAAACCAATGGGAGTTTTATTAATTACATACATTAAAATTCACATAGAAATTATTAATAGGATTTATCAAAAGGTTTGCATGTGGCTATATGATATTGTTAATGATCATATATGTGTTATTGAGTGTTTGTTTATTTATTTTTTTTAATTACTTGATCTTTGTGTTTTAATTATGATGGATTGGAAACATCAAAGAGAGTAATTTTTTGAATAAAAATAAATGAACCTAATAACTATGAAACCTTTGTGGTAAAATTATTTATTGCCAAGTCTTATGTGCCGATAGTGGTTCGCTTCGCACGGTAATTTGCTCCCAGGCGAGACTAGCAATTTAATAATTTACTACATAAATGTTTTAAGCTTTAAATCTTAAAGTTTTTAATTGATTGATGCGACTGTACAAAAGTGGTCGAAGCGGCGGACCTAATATTGACAAACTATAAAGTGGGTATAAGGAGGCTTGACATTAAATTGTCATCCGAAAGGGGCGCGTTTTTAATTAGCTTCGGCGGACGTTTGCCCCTCCGCTCCCCTGTGCGTCAATATTAGACTTACCAAGTACACCATGATAAAGTACGAAGCATCTTAAGGCAATGTTGTAAGTTTCTCAACGCCATCAATTAAAATTTTGTTGATTTTAAGCTGCGAATTGGTAAATGGTTTTTGTAGAAAACATATGATACAAAGATGAATGCATGACATCTTTGTACATATTTTGATTACACACATCAAAATTATACCCTTAAAATTTAAGTAATATGCCATCCAACTGTAAAGGAAACACCTAAGGTTTCATCCTACATCACTAGCAGCCAAAGCTGAATGTGATGTTCAAAGGGTGGTTGTCTAAGGGTAAATTGAGTACTTTCATTGCTAGCAGCCAAAGCTGATGTGATGAAACGACGTCAATTTACAGTTTTCTAAGTTGGTTAACTTAATTGAGCACTTTCATTACTAGCAGCCAAAGCTGATGTAATGGAACGGCGTCAAGGCATAAAGATTTGGGGATGAAACATGCTTACATTTGCAACCGAGGTTGGCATAATATGTAAGTCCCATGATTCTAGGAATTGCAATTGGATATTGGAAATTGGGATAGACCCGTACCTTATTGAGTACTTTCATTGCTAGCAGCCAAAGCTGATGTAATGAAACGACGTCAATTTGGATCCTATTTTTCAATGAAAATTAAATGGTTAAATTTTATTTACCGTGTGTGTTTAATTTTCTTGAAAAGTTAATTATCGAAAATACTAAAATTGAATTTTGAAAAATTCTTTTAATGTATTTAATGCAACGTTAAAACCGTAAACGTGAGGTTTTCTTTTAGTAGTAAATTGATCTACACCCGTAGGGGTTTTGGAGAGAGTCAATTTTTTACTGAAAAGAATAAACCTAGTCTACTTTCCGTGTAAAGAGTAAGACTTAATCCTATTCCTTTTCTTGAGTGAGAAAGGTATAATAGGAAAATTAGAATTGTCTATATTCTAAGAAATAACTCATGGCGAATTTTTTAAGAAATTGCATGGTTAGGAGTTAGTGAAATTAGAAGCTAGACTAATTACCGCATAATGGGTAAAAAGAAAACTAGAATGTTTGATCTAGTTGTTGTGCTTTAACCACTTAAAGTTGCTACATACCATGATGGGGATGGTAGACCTTATTGAGGAAGAAATTGCATACCCAATTCTTTCAAGTTAATTGAATTGATGGATATTCCATCATTGACAAAGTAGAATACATTCTTTAAGTACCTTAGTATGTATTACGTAAGGAATTACTCAAAGGTGTAGGAAAGTAAACAGCACGCCATGTGCTTTTACTGGTTATGCAACACTTACAATGTTGTCAAATCCAGTGGGAGCATAGTGTTGTAATTACTGAATAATGAGTTCATGTAGTGATCTTTAATTCAGTGGGAGCTACAAGTTTTGATATCTTGGTAGTAACCCGGATTATCTCTAGAATCTCTTGAGATAAATACTTTCCAATTATAGACACTTGTGGTATTAAGGATAGTCGTGTACGTTTCCTTACTAGACGAGGTAATTCTATATCTACTTATATCTATGACACAATCATATTGATCAAATAAGCAAACTATTGATGTGTTGTTTATCTGATAAGTGATGTTGTTCCATGCACAAGTGGGAGAAATCTTATTGTGTGCAAGCAACAACATAAAGAAATATGATTTAAAGGTTTCTCCTGATTGTAAGGTAAGAGACCAATGTTCTAATGTATTTTAAACACATTCTAATAATAGAACACTTGGAGTTAATATCTACTTTCATTACTAGATATTAATGACAAGGTAAATTACATACTTTTATTATTAGCAGCCTCGACTGATGTAATGAAACTATGTTAATTTACAAGTTTCTAAATTAGATAACTATTAGAACAAGTGTCAATATGATAATAAGACTACTTCTAATGTGAATATTTGTATATTGTTATAATGACATAAATAAATGAAGTAATCTTATACTACTTCAGTTTGAATGTTTATGTATTCTTGGAATGACATAAATATATGAAGTAAATAAATTAACTTGAAATAATATTGAAACCAAGTTGTGGTGTTCATGATTACTTTAGTTATGAAATATTTATATTTTAGTATAAAGATATAAATATGAAGTCTTATATTGTAATAAAACTTATAACAAAGTAAGACGTTATCTTGTTATGTTTTTTAATTAAGACATATACAAGAAGTCATTGAGTGGGTCAATGATTTATAACGTAGATTGGGAATATAACAGTTATGTCTTCTTGGCAAGACATAGAAATGAAGTGATTTGGGCAAAAAGGCACTTATGTTATAAAGCATGCAATTGGCTTGGAAAATCTATTATACCATTAAATTGACTTAGTTGGTAAATAGGTAAGCCAAAATGAAATACATTTATCTCACATATTGTAAGATTAACTTACAATATTAATCCTAATGGAATACATAGTGTTTATGGTGTGTTCAATTAGGAAAATCAAACTCTTGTTACATTGTTTGATTTGAGATAACTATATCTTCTATTCTTCAAAAAGATATCAAGGTTAGAAAATTGAGTAAGGATAGGAAATACTCAATTAGACTCCAACCTAGAAGATTAATAAGACACCATTTAATATGGAATGTGATCAATCACATTAAGTCTTAAAATTGAAGTTCAGAATTTGTTAAACAACTTGTTGGGTAGGTTATTAACAAATTAAGATTAGGAACTGTCAATATGTATTTGTAAAAGTCCCAAAAGAGAACAAGTTGTGTTACTCTGTTTGCCAAGAATTTATAGATATTCTATAAATTGCAAAAGGCAAGTGGGAGTCTTATCTTGATAAGATAAAATTACAAGATACGTGATCTTCTAAAATACACTAGCAAAATCATAATGAGGATTAAACATGTTAATGATTAATCTCAAGATGATGGAATTCTCTTTTCATAGATCCGCAAGGATATCTCAAATATTTGTAGAATATGTTGAGGGTTATGAGTTACAGGATCGTGGTATGCCTGTTAATAAATTGCAAATGTTTATTTGGCAAATTACTCATACTATGAATAATAAGAAGCAGTCCAAAAGGATAACTAGTTGGTAACGTAGTTAATCTTGAACTCTATAGTTACACTATAGAATGGAAATGAATTTCTACTAAGGAAATGAAAATCCTAGAGATTTAAATTCTTGTGTTGAAATCATAATGGACAAAATTTGTGTACATGTTTAATATGTGAAAAGATTATCAGTCACACTTAAGCAATTAAATGTGATTGAAATTCTTTCCAAACACATTAAATGTATAAAGATTATGATTAGCATTATTAGTTTCATTTATATGAAATTAATAATGGAATATCAAAACTCTTTCTTGGGTAATTACTTGTGCGAGGACGAAAAGTAATTGAAAGGAGAGTTTGAATTCAAATAATCTTTAGTAGTATACAAAATGCAAATCATTTGTGAATGGATTAATGCATGCATCTAAAAGATATACTTATATTTAGTTATTAAATATAAGTTTTGATTTATAATTAAAATAAGATGTTTCTTTATATTCCTGAAAGCTAGTGGGAGTGATGTATTTATTTTCTTATTTCATATATATTGTGTAACATATAAGAAGTAACATTCCATTAACGTTAACATTAAATGTTAAGTTTTAGGTTGGAATGAAACTTTACAAGGAAATTTTAAAAATAAAACCTTGGAGTATAAGTTTATTGTCATAAACATAGGCGGTAAATAATTGATTCTAAAAGAACATGATGATCTATTAGAATGGCTAGATAGATACATATCTTTGAAAAGATATGACATGAATGAAATCTAAAGTTGACACAAGGATTTATCATGTACATCATGTTGTTTGTTGTATCATGTTTGAATGCAAGATGAGTTGACGACATTAGTATCTAATTGAAATTATTAGATAGTTAAGTGTAATGTATATGGTTTAGAATTTACATCCTCAGCCTGGATTTGCTCCAAAATTCTAAATACGAACCATATGGCAAGTTATTGCTTGATTGATATTGTGGACAAATCTTGAAGGATTTGAAGATATCAAACATTACACGATGAATGTTAAAAGTTTACGGAACTTATGAAAGAGCATATTGTTGTTTGGATACAATGATGCTAGTAAGATTGAGACGACACTCAATACTAGTCATGGTGGGAGCTCATCCTTATTAGGAGACCATGTGTGCTAGTTATGCTCAATATGAGCATAGTTACATTATACATAAAGAATTAGAATACTTTAACTACAAGGTTTGGTAGTTTAATTGTCATAAATTGCGATTGAGGATGTCATGCAATTTATGAAATATTATGTGGCAATATTATGATGGATGAATACACACATAAAAGAATTTCATTTTGAAATAAGTATTCTCAAATTTCCAATAGATGAAAATTAGTTGATTTATGCTTTGTCAACAAGTATGTGGAACATGACTTGAGGCATAATTCATTGATGGAAATTATCATGCTTGATCTGTTTAGTATTTGGATAAGGGATATTAAAACAATTATTATTTTATTGAAATAAAGTGTAGATAACATTTATTCTCATTATAAATATTTGTGTCCTATATTTGCATGTTTAAATCCGTGAATAATTAATTTATTCTAAATTGTCCGCTGTCAACTAATGATATGGGAATATCATTGAATAAAGACAAATGCGAGAATTGGCAGAATGTACCGTAAGGTTGAGACACCAATTTCACATGATATTCAATATGGATAAATTGAATATAGGACTTATCCCAACTACATGATTATACTTTATGGATCGTCGTCATTAAGTAAATCATGAATATTTATCCTCAGACTTGAGATACCAGGTGACTGCCGAGGATGTAGCTCATTTTCTGTAAGGTAGTCTAACGCTATCCGTAACAGGTAGTTATAAGGGCTATTTTCGGAGGTGATGCGAAGTTCGAGGGTTACGCTCGTAGTCAATAAAGGATTTGTTCCTTCAAATTTGTTTTGAAGTATAATACTGCTGGGCCCCTCGTAGGGTTGACAAGATGTTTGTGCGGCCGCACCCAAAGGCTATCTGGATGATGTTCAGATGATTTGGTAATCTTGATCAATTATCAATAACGAGAAACAGAATAGTTAATTATAGAATGACTTGGATCCATATCCATATTAACGCGGTATTAGAAACAAAATGATAAGTATGATGATAATATCATTAAGTGGTTTTTCCAGGAAAACCATACTCGATTCGATCTGGGGGCATTGGGATCTGTTAAGCTAGACTAGCCCATGTCATTACGATATTAATGAATATCCAAGTGGGAGCTGTTAGAGTTTGTGGATATAAATTAATATGCGTATGTCCGGTTTCGAACACGAGACTCGGGATTGCACACAATACGTAAGAGTTTCAATGGATTGAATAAATTAAATATATTTTATATTTTATTTATTCATTTCACAAA
The DNA here is from genome assembly GCA_021014915.2 of Artemisia tridentata subsp. tridentata. Classification (NCBI taxonomy): domain Eukaryota; kingdom Viridiplantae; phylum Streptophyta; class Magnoliopsida; order Asterales; family Asteraceae; genus Artemisia; species Artemisia tridentata. The sequence goes on along the minus strand of CP139505.1, from coordinate 141,466,911 downwards.
ACAAACAATACTTAACGGGTGTTAGTATTTAACGGAGTTAGAGATAACGGTCGTTAAAGGACTAATAATGCAATAGAGGAAGAGAAGGATCTAGAATCCCTTTCTTTGGGAGAAAGTCGGCCGAACCCTTTCCTTAAGGGATGAGGGTTGGTTTTGTTGGAGTGGGGAGCAAGCCAAGGAAGCCTATAAATACAATTCATTGTATTCATTGTTTTCCCTAATCTTGAATCCCTAAGCAAGCCAAACTTCTCTTCCTCTTCTTCTCTAAAGTACAAACCGATCGACCCTTTTTAATTCCACTAGGAATTTTGATCCAAGTAGTGCTTATAAAGTGTTTGGTTTGTTTGTGATCAAGAACCTAGCTTTTCCCATTGAAACCCTAGTATTACGTGTGTACAAGAACGAGTGACAAGCTTACTTTAGCTTGTGGTGATTTCCCCATTCGACCCTTATTGTGATCGATTCATCCTAAACCCAAATTAGGGTTTATATTGTTCTTGGAGCACGTGATTCCTTGTTCTTGCTAGGAATCAAAAGGTACGCATCTTTCACATTAGTTAATTAATTATATGTTATGTAGATCCAATCCGATGTGCATGCTTTGATGTTTAATACGTGGTTATTAGTTTATAGATGTACGATTCTAATATTCCAACAGCATCTGATACAAAATTTTAGCTAGAGTGGTTTTACCCACACCGCCCATAACAACTATGGGTACGATGCTAAAGTTTTCTTTGCATGGTTCATCACCTAACAACTTAAGAAACAATGCATCCTTATCACCTTGTCGGCCAACAATCCTAGATGGGTCTACCAAAGAGTTATCGGATTGTATATTTTTATCTTTTGGCCTATCACCCTTTACTTCTAAATCTCCACTCTTCACCATTAAACCAAGAGATGCTTTTTCCTTTTCTAGCTCTTGTAACTTGTTTATGATATTATCTAACTTAGGATACAACCTAGTACTTAGTGAGAATTTTGTGCAGCAAGCTGGAATGAGCTTTCTTATCTTGCTGGTGCTGGCTCGGGAATGCTCGGTCAACTCATTATGCGTAGCTTCGGTTGCCAAGTCATCAAGTAGATCGTCTATGTCATATGCCAGATGTTGGAGATCATTGAGCCATACTTGAACAGATTCATTAGTTATTTCTTTATTCCAAGCATCGTTGAGCAGTGCTTGGATCCTGGACAAAGTCCTTCCTAGTTTCTTCAGCTCAGAATGAATTCCGTTTGCTCAAACAACTTGCTTAATGGCTTCATTGGCAAGTTTCTGAAAAACGGCTTCGATAAGGGTAGAAGCAATGACTTCAGCCATTGTTAATGGTGATTGGGTAAACTGGGAGCTCTTTGAATCTGAATGAATGGTAGGTGTTTTGAATGAAATGAACTGGAAGAAAATTATACATCTTAACTTATAGGCAGCTGGAATTAAATGAAAATTCATCAATTATTGATAGTTTTATTGTCTTCTTCTGAATGAATGGTAATCAAGGCAATTGAGCTATGTCTCTACAAACTTGACCACATGATTTTAACACAATCAATGAGCACAACCATATATAGTTGCGGAAGATAAACTAATTAATCATAAGCACACCTAATTTTCTTACTAGAGTATTTATTATTTCTCAGTGCATACCTACTTCATACAAACACCATTTAAAGGAACCATAAATCAGTGCATAAAGTTAAGCATAAAAATCTTGCATACAATCTAACAATAATTTATAGTAACAGATACAAATTCAACCATTGTTGGTGAACCATTGATTAAATCACTGTTAAATATATCCGATATATGCAAATCTGATTCCTTCTAAAAACGATTTCAATATCTTCCAATTATTTAAATAAATCGATTCTGTATAACTTGTTTTTAGAAGGAAACAGATTTGCATATATCGGATATATTTAATAGTGATTTAAAAACGATTTCAATATCTTCCGATAAACGAAATCTGTAGCAGGTCGCATGAGTTCAGAAGCTTCAAACTCATTTTGGCCCAGAAATCCCATTTTCTGCACCCCCCCTGCGCGCGCGCACGTAGGAGTGGGAGCATAGCTCACCTAAAGGAATTTGATAGCAAATATAAAGATTTCTATATAAACCACTCTCCATTTCCTTTTCTAGGCAATGTGGGATACTTTTATTTTCCATATTTTTGTGTTCCAAGTGCCTCACTTTGAGACACAATATTTCATTCATATCAACTCCAATTTTGACATATTTTAGCTCGTTGCGAAGCTCTCGTCATGGAGAATGCAAAGCTACCAAGAAATATAAGTATATATAACATATACATATATTAAAATAGTGTCCAAAATATGAAAAAATCATTTTGCAAAATCTAATTTTCCAACACCATGTATTTGATACACATACACTGCAAGCTAGAATCATATAAAGAAGACAGAAGAAAAAAAGTCAAATGTTGGACTTTACAGTCAACCTAACTACTTATCAAGTCAAACGATGATGCAAGTTTTGCTACTTCAACTACATTTTCCATTTGCAGTGCTCGTCATGAAGTTCAATGTAAAGGTCTGGAGGATTCATATGATGATGAAAAGTAAAGGTGGGAAAATTGGTTAGGCAGGCAACAGGTTCAAATAATAATGGGTAATTTTTGGTATTGGCTGACCCAAAACACTTTTTGTCCAATTGTTTTGTTAAGTGTTAACTTTCCACATACAAATAGAGTGAAATCTGATTGCAAAAAACAATTTTAGACGTTGTAAGCATTGATTTTTCAATGAGAGTTTCAACCTGTTTCCTTTTAAGCTAAGTTTTTCAATTTGGCCCATTTAACCCGCTATAAGCATAACATAAACCAAGATAACCCATTCAAATGTAAATGAACAACAAAAGGTAATTTACTTAACAAAAAAGAAAAGAAAAACTGCTTGCTAATTACAACCTCCAAAAGTCAAACTGCTACTTACATAGTTGCAATTTCTTTAAGAAATTTCTATGGACAACAAAAGTAGGAGGTGAAATTTTTTTTCCTATTCTATTACTTTAGCTAAAGATACATAAATTAAAGATTTTACAAATTATTATGTCTCTTGCTTCTGAAAAACGGCTTCAATGAGGGTAAAAGCAATGACTTCAGCCATTGTTCTATGGTAATTGGGTAAACTGAGAGTTCTCTGAATCTGAATGAATGGTAGGTGTTTTAAATGAAATGACCTGGAAGAAAATTATAGATCGTGACTTATGGGCAGCTGGAATTAACTGAAAGTTCATCAATTATTGATAGTATTTATTGTCTTCTTCTCAATAATCTATTTGCATGTTGTTGAATGAATGGTAATCAAGGCAATTGAGCTACGTCTGTACAAACTTGACCACATGATTTTAACACAAGCAATCAATAAACACAACCATATATAGTTGTGGAAGATAAACTAATTAAATGTAAGCACACCTAATTTTCTCACCTGAGTATTTATTACTCCGTATTTCTCAGTGCATAAAGTTAAGCATGAAAATCTAACAATAATTGAAATTAGTGATAGAATTCAACTATGGTTGGTGAACCGTTGATTGTCATAATACCTTTTGTTACGCAATCCAACTGGCTAATACAAATTTTCTTTCGTGTTATCAAGACAAATTCAACTTAAACTTACACTTTAAAATATTCATCTTTACAAGTATCACATAACTAATGAGGGTATCTTTGGAGTCAGAATGATTAATGTGGCAGTAATACAACGAGCATGCATCCATAGTAGAGCAGCAGATATCACGCCTCCCATTCTCACTCGACCGTAATGATCCTTTTGCATACAGAATTTCTTCAAACCAATATTACATACTGCATCTGAAGGTCTTCAAACCAAATTCAGTCTCAATCCCTTCGGCTGGATGGAAAACAATTAAAGTAGTCAGCTATTTCCCACTTGCAGAAACACACTAATCTAAGCAGAAAATAGATCATGTACGTAAAATATACATACGTCTTAACTTGGGAAAACACTTCTTTCCTCCAATATCGTCAAGTAAATTAGTCGTACAACTCAACTATATTTTGTTTTTTGTCCATTGCTAATTCATTTTATGATCAAAATAGGTTTTCCACATGGTCTTACTAGGTAGCTAAACCAAGGGCGTGTTTACTTTTTGCTTGTATCCTTTTTATCCTCTATATCACTAGAGAGTGAAAATATATTGAAATAAATTTCTCTTTGACAAACTTATGATACTTGAGGGTTAGTTATGTAACTTTTCTTAACCTATTTTAACTAATCCTAAATTTTTGTCTAGTTTTGTAAGTTGTTACTTGTGCAGGGGTTAAAGTGGAACAATGGTGTATATAAGCATCTCATCCAGCTAGGGTTTCATAACTCTCTCATTATTCACACACATTGTTCTTGATTTTCTCTGGGTTGATCTCTGGCAGTTTTATAGTTTGTAGTTTTTGGCTAGTATTAGCTTGTTTCTGGGTTTATATCAGATCATCTTGATCTGCTAGTAAAAGTTTGGTTTAGTGTTGGTTAAGTGTGAGTTCTTGTAAAGATAGCACTCATTAGGAGGACTATCTTATTTCTCTTGTAATTGTACTTGGCTTGCATCCATTTGGGGACAAGTCTTCTGTGTTTATTGTTATAATAAAGATCACCAAGGGGAGGTTGGTTGGGTGATTAGTTAATTGTGTTGTTTTGGTACCATTTTCACAAAATAGCACTCCTCCTCATTCGGTGGCTATAAGAGAAGGGGGACCCACTACTTTTTATAGCCCTCTTAATTCAACAAAAAAAAGAAACACGCCCCAATACATATATCTGGACATACTGGCACAGTAGGCCATAAGGAATATTAACATGATATCACTTTTACAATTGCAAACCGGACTATTTATGTTAATAGCTCGATAATAATAATTGTGGGAGTAAAAGTTGGTCACAAACAATTTTGCATCAACCTAAACTAATATGCTAAATATGTAAATGCATGGTCACTAAGTAGTAAATTTGTATACGTTTGACTTCTGTTCATCACTTGTTCCGCCAAAACTAATTTGGTTTCCGAATAATCAATATTTAATATGCATTGGATAAACCCGTTTATATGATGTATCGAATACGCAGTGACCTGCATTGTATAAGCCATGTATTTGATATACTGCAAGCTAGAATCATATTAAGAAGACAAAAAAAAGTTGAGTGTTTGACTTTACAGTCAAACTAACTACTTTTAAAGTCAAACGATGGTGCAAGTTTTGTTACTTCAACTACATTTTCCATTGCAGTACTCGTCATGAAGTTCAATGTAGAGGTCTGAAGGATTCATACCAATTTTGATGATGAAAAGTAAAGGTGGGAAAATTGGTTAGGCGGACAAAATGTTCAATCAAAACGGGTAATTTTTGGTATTGGCTGACCCGAAACTTTTTTTGTCCAGTTGTTTTGTTAAGTATTAACTTTCCATATACAAATAGAGTGAAATGTGATTGCAAAAAACAATTTTAGACGTTGTAAGCATTGATTTTTCTTTGGGAGTTTCAACCCGTTTCCTTTTAAGCTAAGTTTTTCATTTTGGCCCAATTAACCCGCTATAAGCATAACATAACCCAAGATACCCATTCATATGTAAATGAGCAGCAAAAAGTAATTTACTTAACAACAAAAGACAAAGTGCTTGCCAATCACAACCTTAAAAGTCTACTTACATAGTTCCTGACAACACCATTAAGAAATTTCTACCGACAACAATAGTAGGAGGTGAAATGTCTTTCATTTTTTTTCCTATTCTTTTACTTTAGTTAAAGATACATAAAATTATTATGTCTCTTGCTTCTGAAAAACGGCTTCAATGAGGGTAAAAGCAATGACTTCAGCCATTGTTTTATGGTATTTGAGTAAACTGAGAGCTCTCTGAATCTGAATGAATGGTAGGTGTTTTAAATGAAATGAACTGGAAGAAAATTATAGATCTTGACTTATGGTCAGTTGGAATTAAATGAAAATTCATCAATTATTGATAGTATTTATTGTCTTCTTTTCAACAATATGCAAGTCGTTAGAATGAGTGATAATCAGGGCAATTGAGCTACGTCTGTACAAACTTGACCACATGATTTTAACACAAAAAATCATTAAACACAACCATATATAGTTGTAGAAGATAAACTAATTAAATGTAAGCACACCTAATTTTCTGACTAGAGTATTTCTTATTTCTCAGTGCATATGTACTTCATACAAACACCATTTAAAGGAACCAGAATCAGTGCATAAAGTTAAGCATGAAAATCTTGCATAAAATCTAACAATAATTGAAAGTAGTAATAGACACAAATTAAACTATTGTTGCACAATCCAACTGGAAAATACCAACCTTGTTCATGTGATAAGGACAAATTCAACTAAAACTTACACTTTAAGATTTACATCTTTACAAGTATCACATAACTAATGAGGGTATCTATCGAGTCAGAAAGATTAATGTAACACCCCCAAAAACGGGTCGCAGAGGAAGAAAATATCATTAGGGCGCTACTAAATTGGTATCACAACACAAGGTACAAAGAACGGTTTTACCTAAACCGTTTAGACGAAATTTCATAATCAAAATCATTAAGGTTACATCATTCCAAAAGCAATGCGTAAATACACGCCAATAAAAGGATTTAAGTGGTCCCAAATATATATCAAAGAATCGTGATTCTATGACCATGTCTTGCCATTGCCAAGCGCCTCCAAGAGTAAGCTATCGCCTTAAACCTGAGAATACATGTTAAAAGGGTCAGCTAACGCTGGTGAGTTCATAGGTTTATCCAAAGCATTAATATTTAGTGGTACCGTGGTACCGTCCCAGACAAGGACGCTCCAAAGTTTGTTTTTAGTTGTGAAAGTTTATTTGGGGAAGTTTGGAGCTAATTTGGTGGGAAAAATAGCTGTTGGGATTTTTAAACTAATTTTTCAAAATAAAACATTTTTTTTTAATTAAAAAATAATTTGTAAAAGGTATTTTTGAAAAAATGTTTTGTCACATTAAAAATGTGAAGTTTAGAACAAAAAATTTATTTCTTTGATCATCTGTCAAGTTTAAATTTGCTTGTTCATACCTTGAGTGATTTACGCCGGGATGGAAATCAACGACTCTGTTGAGGCACACTTGAGACGTCGAGAGATGTTGATGTAAGTATGCGTTGATGATTTTTGTTTACAAGTAACTTGTGCATTTTACGTTATGCATTACAAATTACATGTTTGTCATTATTAAAACCGAAAAAACCATTTAGTTTAAATATCATAATATTTGTACTAACAATTTGTTCGCTGCAAAATATAGTCACAGGGTACCCGCCGCAGCATCGCGCGGGTACCCTGCTAGTATCCTCAATAAACATAAACACCTTTTCACTCATTTAACCCTAAAACTAAACACAATAACATTTCATCTCCCAGCAACCACATCTTCATTTCATACTTACCTCTGCCACCAAACTTTGAATCCTCAACCGTACAAACAAATCTCAGCCAAACCTTGAATACCCTTTTGGGTGTCTGATTGTAACACCCCAACCCGACAAGGGTAAAGATGTCACACTAATGGTTTCATATCAGATCAAAACAAAGCATACATTTCAAGTAATACAAGAAATCAAAGGTTACGAATGAAATACTGAAATTTACAAGGTTACAAATGCGAATACTAATTCTAAAGTATAATAACTTCTAAACAACTCTAATCCAGAATAACTATCAAGTCTTCTAAGTCCAAAAGTCTCTTCACTCATACCCAACTTCCAACTAAAACCTGCCGCAGGAAAAGAAATGCGGCTGAGCTTAAAAAGCCCAGTGAACAGATATATAATAAACGGAAACGAAAGCAAAAGAAAACGAACATATAAGGTATAGTGTAATGGAATAACATAAGGTATAGACAAAGGTACAAAGTAAGAAAGGGAAAAAGGAAAGGTCAGTAATCCACCACGAGCCCAAACAAATCAAATATAGTAACCATATCCTCAAAATCATATAGAGGGGAGATCTCTCAGATAATCAGATAATATGAGGGGTGTCCTCATTCTTCAAATGGAGTAGCTAGCTCCCGAACTTGTGAAAGACGTGGATTGCACCCATCATCAGTCACTAAATCAAATCAAATCAAATTATGATATATCCCTCGAAACAAAACAAATCTAGGATGCATCCATACGCCCCCCAAACAATTAATCCTGGCCAATATAAATAATAAAGCGCGCATGTAGTAGCAAATGGGGACGGTGTGGAACATCACTCAACCACACTAGAGTCATGCCATCGGTGCATCAATGACATGGCCATGTTACCTTCATGGCTAGGAAACAAATTTTGGCTCGGGTATCAAACTGAAAGGTCAAAGGTCAAAGGTCCAAATCATAGCAAAGGTTCAAATAGTCAAAGTCATCGAATCAATATCAAAGTCCAAATATCCAGGTTCAAATCAAAGTTCAAATGCCAAAGGTTCATATCCCATATCTATGTCAAATGAGTCCAACGAACTGATCAAAGGTTCATAATCAAATGGTTCATTTAAAGAAATCTTTATCAAATGGTTTTCATAAAAATGATCTTTATTAACTGTTTTTCACAAAAGTAGTCTTTAAAAGTAGTTGTCGTAAAAGTTTAGTAAAATTCCATATAAAAGTGGTATTGCATTATTCATAAACATCATTTAAAAACAGTTTTCCTTAAAACTTTTCCGTGTTATAATTAAAAAGGTTTTCAAATTTAGTTACCAAAATCAAATGAACCCTCGAAGTATCAAGTGTTTCGGGTACTAATATCACAAGGTGCGAACGAATATCAAATGGATCATCATAGAGGCTCAAAGCAAAATGGTCATATCGAACGTCAAGGTCAAAATGAATCAAAAAAACGAACCAAAGTGTATGGGAACATAGCAATGGCTTAGGGAATCTTACAATGAATCAAAATTAATGAGTCATGAGAAAGAAGACACCCTTACTGAAACAGGGTAGAATATCTGTACCTTAACCGTCAACGAAGCATAACATAAGGATAAGAAATCACTCCTCCTTCAGCGAATCTACACGAATTAATGATCGGCTTATTATTAATAACTTATCAGATTACTTGTTTTAGTCGGCTTTCCATTTTTAGTAACTTTCCATTTGTAGCAGGTTTCCAAAATTAGTAGATTTCTATATTTAGCAAGATTTAAATATCACAAATTAGGTTAAATCATTAGTTTGGATGACAAGTTTCCATAACTTAGGGTTTTAATTGTAAACATTCTCAAGTTAAAGGTTTTCAATGCAACTATTACAATTTACTAATTTTAAACACATATTTCATCCAGAATCACATTTTAGTCCTTTAAGTTTATAAAACTTACAATTTACATCATCATTTACTTATAATTACACATTCAACCCATAAATACCCAAAATTACATATTACCTCCCTAATAACATTATTTACACCGAATAATCACAAGTTTCCTGAATTTACACTTTTAGCCCCTCTATTTATATAATTTACAATTCGTACCCCAAATTACAATTTAAATCATTATCTTGCAAGTTTTACACATAAGGACCTCATATTATAATTTTTACACTTTAGTACTGACCTAATTAACGTTATAAAAATAACCCACAAGTTTCATTAATTACAAAACACCCCCTTATATTTTTATTTCCAAATCGTATAACATTTTTAAATCAAAATCCTAACCCTAATCTTTCCCAATCATTAGGCCATCATTTGAACATCATAAATTACATTATTTATTATCCAAATCCAAATCCAAAACTCCAAACCCTAATCGCAACATAGGGTCTTTATTTTTTTTCCTTTTAAACACTAAAACCCGATTACCATTTAAAAATCACTATGACTTATCTAGGCCTCAATAATTCGAACCATTATTTTTCCCAGATCATATTGATTATATAGAGCTTAAATAAAATAAGTTTCATGCCCAGAAAATTCGTATTGCATATATTAGAATTTATGCACATTTTAACAACTTAAAATCAAAGCGATCAATATAAGCTACAACAATTCGAACCAACATTTTTCCAGACCTCTATGATGATCATAGAACCCATAAAAATTATGAAAGTGACCCTGATGACATCAAATAACGACATATTATTAGCATCATTTATCCTATTTTAATGACTTGTTTTATATCACTTTATATGAGAATTGATACTTAATCGTTTACTTTTGTAATTCTCAGTATAAACAAGCATTTGGTGAAAGTTAATGATTTCGGACGGAAATTGGAGCAAAATGAATCAAGTTGGAAAAGTCTGCTGAATTGAAGAGATTAAAGACCATTGCCTGACTTTGAAGCATGCGCCGCATCTGATTTTATCATGCGTCGCATATGAAACTTTGGTCAACGAAGAAGAACCAACTTGTTCTACTCCAAATACGCCGCATCGGACCAATCCGAAGCGCCGTATCGGCTATACACAATCCTTACCAAGAAATCAAGTGGAGATTAGAAGCTTAATGAAGAAGTAAAGATTACAAGTCGACACTTGAAGATGCTTTCGTATTTTGGCCATAAAATCTTCATCCGGACTCCGTTTTAGGTGATTCAAGCGGCCACGGAAAGAGAAAAAGGAGATCTATTTGAATCTGAAGGAGATGCGGCGCATCTGGTCCTTAGATGCGCCGTATTGGGAGATGAGGCGCATCTGGTCTTTAGATGCGCCGTATTGGGTCAGTTTCAGACTTGGAGGCTACGTTTACTTATAGATGCGGCGCATCTAACTCTCTAGATGCGCCGTATCGACCCAGATTTCAGAATCTATAAATACCGAGCTCATTAACGAATTAGGGTATCATTGGGGACCCTTGGGGTCGTTCCCAGAAGACCAAAAACCCCTCCAAACAGCAGAAGACCTCCTTGAAGATCCAATCATCGTAGAAGATCATCTCAAGAACCTTATATTAAGTTTAATCATTTGGTTAGCGTATCGTTTTCATTATGAATTCTTATTCGTTTGCTTTGATTACAACTTTATGTATTGTTACTGAGATTATGGGCTAACACCCTTAGGTGTTAGCCATGTTTATGAAGTTTTATTAGTTTTTATGCTTGTGTTGATGTGTTTACTTTGTTATTGGATTGGGTGCTTATCGATAAAAACTCGTTTATTGCTTATAACTAGTAAAAGTCTATGTAACTAGATTATGAACTTATTGGTTTAATGTGGTAACTTAACTATCTGTAATTGTGGTTACTTTAATTGATCATTAAGTGTAGTAATCCGAATCCTATTAGACGGCTTAGAGGGAACACACCGGAACCGTGCCTTATGCCACTATTAGGACTAGTAGCGCGTAATGCCAAACTAGGTTAGACGGTTTAAAGCGATAAGTTAGTATTGATGCTAGATAAGTCACTATGATCATGTCCTCTTTCCCACCACGATGGTTGGTTATTCAATTGTGACAGGATTAATAATCGGATTGATGGCAAAACAATTGAATGAATTAAAACAAGTAGACATAAGCATGTATAACTATTAGATGGATTAGGCTTGGCTAACCCGTTCTTCTATATATCGATCTATCTTTAGTTCAGTTATTTACTTTCCTGTATTTAGTTTAATTATACACACAAACTCGTGATAGCCTCTCAGGCTAAACCCCCATCTATCTTTAATTGCTTTCTAGTTTAGTTTAGTTAGATTAGAGACTAGAATACCTTTAGATCACTTTAGCTTCGCTCCTAGTGAACGACCCTTGCTTACCTAGAAACTATCTACATTGATCGGGTACACTGCTCGTTAGTGTTTAGAGTCTATAGGTTAGTTCGGCAAAATATAAATTTAAAACTTGGTAGTTTATTATAGACCTAAAAAAAACACATCAAGTTTTTGGCGCCGTTGCCGGGGAGTGATTGTTTAATTTGATTTATTGGTATTTTAGTTTTTATTTGTTTTCATTAGTTTCTGTGTGTTTTTGTCATTCTGTGTTTCTGTCTCAGAAAAGCAATACGGCGTATTCTTGTCTGTGAATACGGCGCATCTGTCTGATTTCAATACGGCGTATTCTTGTCTGGGAATACGGCGCATTGACGTTCTGCGACAATTTTTTTTAGTTTTTGTGATTTTTTTTTTAGTATTATATAATTTGAAAAATCTGTTACAGAAAGCTAATACGGCGTATCCATTGTCTGTTGGATACGGCGCATCAATTTTCTGTGACACCAAAAATATTTTTTGTTTTTTATTTTTTTGTGTTTATTAAATTTTTATTAGTTTAGTTTTTATTTTTGTTTAGGTTACTGCTGTTCTTGGTTGCTTATCTTTCAGGTAATAATGAAGATGGACAATCCAGACATTACTATGGAAGAATATATGAGACTTGAAGAGGAAAGAGCCTTGAGCAATAATGGGATCTACGATTGGGAAAGAGCAAGAAATGGTGGACAAGTCACTGAGACAAAAGAAATCACTATGGAAGAATACTTGTTGCTGGAAAAGGTTCAGTCAAAGAAAGAAAGAAACGGGTTGCCGTTTCGACATACTTGGACTATATCGGATGATCTTCTCGATGATAATGATGAGGAAGTGTCCCATGTATTTAATATGAAACAAATTCCTGCAATTGTTCTCGATGGTGCTTTTTCTCCGGAGATTGCACAAGATGATGTGTATACGGAACCTTACGTTGAAGAATATTCTGTAATCGTATTACCACCATTAGACAATCCATCGGATGAAGATGAAAAGTATTCTGATTTTGATTTCGAACCATTTGACGCCATAGTTTATGATGACTTACCTCAACTAGATTTTGACCCAACGAGGGATTTTGAAGAAATCTGGGATGAATTATTTAAGGATGAAATTCGGGACGGTTATGAAATTGCAAGACCATTAGTTGAAGAAGGAGACTCACAAGATGAATTGGAGTCACTTACAACAAAAAGTGGTACAAATTTATTTAATACTATTGATCCCGTTACTAATAATCTTGCTAGTTTTCCTAAACAGGTTGCAAAACAAAAGGATAATGAGGTGGAGTATATTACACTACCTATTGAAGCACCTGTGATCAACCCGTATTTGGTGGAGCTCGAAGAAGAGTTTGGTGATGAGCTCTTAAACATTGCTATGATTGATGAAGATGATGATTTCGACCCTATGAAGGTTATAGAGGAACTCGAACTTTTACTTGCCAAAGACCCTTTCTCATCTTCTGCGGAAGTCAAGGGACGCCTTACTACCAAAGAGACTAACCATGAAGAAAGGAGACTCATTTTTCCTCAACACACTACTCTTTCAGATGGAATGGTCAAATCATCCAATTTATCAACCAAACCGGGTAAGGATAGGAAAGATGTACATATATTGCCAAGGTATGATTTTTATTTATTTCTTCCATCTTTACTAGCAAATTTACACTCTCTTCGTGTTTATTGCTACTATCACCCGCACTTGATCCCAAGTGGGGGGAACAATACCCTATTACATAGTAAATAAGGGTAGAGTCAGGCTCGTGACTCGAACAAAAACAAGCGCTTCGTGGGAGGCAACCCATGCTTATCTTTTAATTTATGTCAATTTAATTTTCTGTCGAGTCTGTCCCAGGCCTTCGATGCGGCGTATCCAACCCCTATGGATACGGCGTATCGAATCATCTGGAATACTTTAGTCCGAACTGTTTTGCTGACATCAATGCGGCGTATCTATCTTTTTAGATACGGCGTATCGACCTGCCAGAATTGAATACAGTTCTTTGTTTTTCTTTTGTTTATCGTTTTCTAACCGATGATTAATGAGATGTTTCTCGAGATTTGTTTTTCCTGTGGTCTCTATATTTTTACAGGTCCGGAATATTGAAGATGTTGATGGACTCCCGCATTTTATACGCTCGCACACTTACATTGGAAGATCATACCGAGCAAATCTCAGGGGAGTTCTCCGTTCTAATTCTTTTAATTTCCTGTTTTTAATTTCAAATTAAACAACGAGGACGTTGTTTATCTTAAGTGGGGGGGATGGAGAATTAGAACGTTACTTGTCCTTAATTTTTCAAAAATATGCTTTAATCCATGCTTAATTATAAAAATTTAAAAATTTTTTAGCATGTTTTTGTTTAATCAAAGTTGCATAGCTGCACACATAACATTATTTTCAAAAATTGTGAACTTATCAAAATTCACAAATCTATGAGTGTGCCGGTGACTTGTAAACTTTAGAACTTGGCTTGTATACTATTCGAGACCACCATAATGAGTATTATTGATATAATTGGAGTGACTTGTCTAACTTGGTAAATTTCTAGGATTTCACCCAAAAAGCCTATTATATGTTTTGTGTTATTAACTAACTACACTGGTTAGTTAACCCCCGTATAAACCCTTTGTTTACTCTCATTTTTAGAGTAAGATACCCTAGAAAAACCCTCAGAGCCATTCCTTTCGTTTCTTACACCAATGTTTAAAATGTTTCGTTACACCCTTACACCTTAGCCTTCCCTGTAGATTAAAATCCGTGGTTGGTTGATTGCTATAGGCAAAGTGTGTTTCCTTACATTACCTGTGTTTGCGTGCGTAATTCATTATCTTTGGTTAGGTCGGGAAATTGCACAATGCAATTGGAGTGAAAGTAAATATTGTATATCTTTGAGTTTATTTTTCGTGTGTTTACTACTTTCACTATTACCGTTATTTCTGAAGTCATGAAAAGTATGGAAAAATTATCCAGGATTATCATTATAGTGATGTGGTGAAATTTTACACATCTATGTTTATGTTTCAAGTTAAAAAAAAAAAAAAAAAAAAAAAAAAAAAAAAAAAAAAAAAAAAAAAAATCGAAAAAAATGAGAAAAGAAAAAGAAATAAAAAGTTGGATGTTTGTTTTAACCAACTTATGTAAAGTTTTGTATTAAGTGGGAGATATCACCACTATTTCTTGTTGTATATTATATTTATGGATTGAATGGGAGTTGGCCGTTATGGGAACGCCAACTAAGGTTATTCTTTGATTAAGATTTTATTGAGTATAATTCGTGTCTACCTAAAGCGTGTGTTTCAAGTGTTAAAGCGTGAGTTATTCAATGATATGAGTCTTATTCTTGGGATGGTTGGGAAAGTGATTAACCACACTTAGGATTTTAATTTATTTGTTTTGTTTATTTTTCATTTTTACACCAATTTATATCCCAAATATTATCCATACCCTGTATTATTCTTTATCCAACCAAACCTTTGATTTATTAAGATTAGGGATTTGAGCAATCTTAAGTATCGTAGTCGTGGATTCGGCTATGTATTTATGATTTTGTCGCCCTTTTTGATATATTATTATTGGTGAAGTTTGGACCTATCTTTAGCCTATTCGAGTTAAGGATTTGAGCAATTGCAAGTATCGTGTTCGTGGATTCGATCATGTATTCGTGATTTTGTCGCCTTTTCTGGAATTTGAGATCGATAGGGATGAGAATGATTAACCCTTAAGCCTCAAAACCCTTTTTACCGATTTAGACTTGTTATTCCTTGGCTTTAGTGGGGGAGATGCGTATACTTGCCAAGCTTATGATAGAATATTCGTCACGACTGGACAGTTAAACGATTAGATTTGCTTTTATCAAAAACATTTTATTTTATTTCTAATTCGTTAAGTGTTTGGTTGTGTGATTATGATGAAACGAATACATGCTTAAATATAAAAATAAATCATAATATCTTTTAGGATACATTTTCATAAGTTTAATCTAAGGTTTACTTGAGGACAAGTAAAGTTCAAGTGGGGGGATATTTGATGACATCAAATAACGACATATTATTAGCATCATTTATCCTATTTTAATGACTTGTTTTATATCACTTTATATGAGAATTGATACTTAATCGTTTACTTTTGTAATTCTCAGTATAAACAAGCATTTGGTGAAAGTTAATGATTTCGGACGGAAATTGGAGCAAAATGAATCAAGTTGGAAAAGTCTGCTGAATTGAAGAGATTAAAGACCATTGCCTGACTTTGAAGCATGCGCCGCATCTGATTTTATCATGCGTCGCATATGAAACTTTGGTCAACGAAGAAGAACCAACTTGTTCTACTCCAAATACGCCGCATCGGACCAATCCGATGCGCCGTATCGGCTATACACAATCCTTACCAAGAAATCAAGTGGAGATTAGAAGCTTAATGAAGAAGTAAAGATTACAAGTCGACACTTGAAGATGCTTTCGTATTTTGGCCATAAAATCTTCATCCGGACTCCGTTTTAGGTGATTCAAGCGGCCACGGAAAGAGAAAAAGGAGATCTATCTGAATCTGAAGGAGATGCGGCGCATCTGGTCCTTAGATGCGCCGTATTGGGAGATGAGGCGCATCTGGTCTTTAGATGCGCCGTATTGGGTCAGTTTCAGACTTGGAGGCTACGTTTACTTATAGATGCGGCGCATCTAACTCTCTAGATGCGCCGTATCGACCCAGATTTCAGAATCTATAAATACCGAGCTCATTAACGAATTAGGGTATCATTGGGGACCCTTGGGGTCGTTCCCAGAAGACCAAAAACCCCTCCAAACAGCAGAAGACCTCCTTGAAGATCCAATCATCGTAGAAGATCATCTCAAGAACCTTATATTAAGTTTAATCATTTGGTTAGCGTATCGTTTTCATTATGAATTCTTATTCGTTTGCTTTGATTACAACTTTATGTATTGTTACTGAGATTATGGGCTAACACCCTTAGGTGTTAGCCATGTTTATGAAGTTTTATTAGTTTTTATGCTTGTGTTGATGTGTTTACTTTGTTATTGGATTGGGTGCTTATCGATAAAAACTCGTTTATTGCTTATAACTAGTAAAAGTCTATGTAACTAGATTATGAACTTATTGGTTTAATGTGGTAACTTAACTATCTGTAATTGTGGTTACTTTAATTGATCATTAAGTGTAGTAATCCGAATCCTATTAGACGGCTTAGAGGGAACACACCGGAACCGTGCCTTATGCCACTATTAGGACTAGTAGCGCGTAATGCCAAACTAGGTTAGACGGTTTAAAGCGATAAGTTAGTATTGATGCTAGATAAGTCACTATGATCATGTCCTCTTTCCCACCACGA
This sequence comes from Artemisia tridentata subsp. tridentata, assembly GCA_021014915.2. Lineage (NCBI taxonomy): Eukaryota > Viridiplantae > Streptophyta > Magnoliopsida > Asterales > Asteraceae > Artemisia > Artemisia tridentata. Next base: position 141,449,835 of record CP139505.1, on the reverse strand, counting down.
TGGTAGGTTATTCAATTGTGACAGGATTAATAATCGGATTGATGGCAAAACAATTGAATGAATTAAAACAAGTAGACATAAGCATGTATAACTGTTAGATGGATTAGGCTTGGCTAACCCGTTCTTCTATATATCGATCTATCTTTAGTTCAGTTATTTACTTTCCTGTATTTAGTTTAATTATACACACAAACTCGTGATAGCCTCTCAGGCTAAACCCCCATCTATCTTTAATTGCTTTCTAGTTTAGTTTAGTTAGATTAGAGACTAGAATACCTTTAGATCACTTTAGCTTCGCTCCTAGTGAACGACCCTTGCTTACCTAGAAACTATCTACATTGATCGGGTACACTGCTCGTTAGTGTTTAGAGTCTATAGGTTAGTTCGGCAAAATATAAATTTAAAACTTGGTAGTTTATTATAGACCTAAAAAAAACACATCAGACCCATAAAAATCGTATGGTGTACTCTAGATATTATACGTATTTTAATCATCAATAATTCATACGACCACATAACCTTGCATGATTCGAATCTAATATTTTATATGAGTTATATGTAGTATAGGGATCATAATAAATATACCAAATGATGATTTGAACGTTTGAATAGGCCGTGATGATTTATTTCTTCTCGGATGGGATAAAACACGAACAAAACTCCAAACCAACGAACCAAGCTTCTAAAAATCAAGATCCTATTTTTATAGCCTTTTTTGGATGTGATAGAACCCAGAAAAATTATGGAAGAAGCCTCCAAAAATCGGATGGAAGCTAGGAGAGTTTTTGTTGTGTCGATATAGGGTTTTTAGGGACAATTAATGGGAGAAAAATACAAACCGTGGGTTTTCAATTTTGGAGAGCCATATTTTCGGTCCAAGGAGTAACAAATTTCTGGATTTGAAAGTTTCCAAAATTGATTTTGCAATTATCTTAATTTATGTAATTTATATTCATTAATTGTAATTATCTAGTTTAAAGGTTTTCCTAAATATAATTAAATACTTTGTAAAAATTTCGGTACAATGCAAAGTGCCAAAATAATTTTTTTGTACATTGTATATTACTAATATGTAGCCTCAAAATTAATTTACTTCATATGTAGCTCATTACCAAGGTTTGGAATTAATTTGGTGCTTTATATATGCTTTAATTAAATTTTAAAGTTTCAGGGGCATTTTGGTCATTTTGCAAGCTTTCAAATTTTGGGTTTTACAACTTCTTCCCCTCTAAAAAAAAATTTCGTCCTCGAAAATTGAAGTCACAAAGTTAAACGAATTCGTAGCAAGTCGTAAACGATCATCGCACATTCTCATGCCCGAGGAGGTTCTTCCTAAAAGATCTCCAGACTAAAAGTTTCTCATGACTCAGATTAAAACGAGGTGGGTTCCAAATTTCTCAGAAGTAAGAAAATTAGGTTGATTCCGATCAAAAGACCATGCAACAAAATGGAGGATAGGTGAATCTTTAGAATACACACAAGATTTCAAATCAATTTGACTGTGCCAACAGTAGAGAGTTCTTCAAAGAGTTTTCCAGATTTATAACTGAGGTCAACAAAATACAAAACGAGAGTCCAAAACTCATCCAGATATTTAACGAACGAAGGTAGAGTATACGCATAGGTAGAATGAACCTAAAGTCTCATTAATCACGGATAATCCAACGGAGATCAAATTCTAAACTTCTTAGGTACTCCCCAAGATATCTTATGGCCACAATGAGTGCACGTTATATGGTGTAAGTATTATCACGTTGATCAGGCGTCATAATACTAGCACCACATAAGTATGCCCTCATGATGATCATACTTTATCTCGAGTCGTAATCAAAACCGCCTATCTTAGTCCACCTAGTACTTCTACAGTCATCAAAGGTCACAAGATTAAATGTCATAGTCAAGAGGGGAAACAAAACTATTCGCAAGAGCATCAAAATCCCAGATTGCCTAGCAGAAGTGAGGCATGCCGTCACAAGCATCATATCTTCCACAATTCGCCAAAATCTCTCAAAACAAAGTCATCCCGAACATACGAAGAATAAACACGAAACTGGAATGCTTTCAGGGAACTTAGATCATAAGAGGATCTTATTACTATATAACGAAACTGAAGAGGGTTAACGGAAATGAAAGTTAGACGCCAAGAACTTCGGCCTTCATAGAATCAATTCTTCCAAACATAAAGGGTCTATTTCAAAAAATCCGTTCATTCAACACATCCAATCTCTTCAAGTCCGGTTAATCTGTCTTCGTTGTCCATCAATCGGGAAATGAAACCAAAATCGGGAACTTGTGTATGGTTCGTCGAGCCTCCTGCAGTTCTTCTTGGAATGTGATGGAGTAATGTAAATTCCAAGCATGCTCTTTAAATTCCTTCATCATCCAGTCTGCTTCCATTCTCAATTCATCTTAGTACAACTAAGATGAATAGGGAAGTGAGACTGTATGTCTTCATCAGTTCCACGTTCGCCATCTTGACTAGATCCTCTGCGTCGCCAACACTTATACCTTGTAAGGAATGTCTTCACTCTTCAGAGTAGCCGCCATTGTTGTCAACTCCAGGTCAGGCAGTGAAATACTTCTTCTGACGCGCTTCTAGCTGTCTTGATGCATACGCAAAACCTTCTGTGCTGTAAGGGAGTATAATCGAGTCTCTTTCTGGAATGCCCCAAAATTCGTTCCGCCCGAAGATATGGAAGCTAATCTCTATTTCAGCTTTTCCAAAACTCCATTCTCAATCAAACTAAGCTGTTTCTCTCTGTTCACGAAATTTCTCCATGGTATCATCAGTTGCAAACATCTTCCAGAATTCTTCTGCAAGGTTCAAAAGGTTTCAGTTCTCCGTTCTGCTATCGGTCTTGACCAATTGGTGATAGTTTTCAAAACTTGCGGGATTTAAAGAGGTATCCTCAAATAAGGACATCGTTGTCTTTACAAATATCAATCTCTCAGAATGCACAAACGATCGACGAATTTCCTAGCAAAGTGCAAAGATGATTTTCATGCTCGTCCTCGTTTCCGAACATACTATTAAGTCATACAATGACCATTTGCCCAAGTACTTACGAGAAAACACTATTTATCAAATTCACGAAACAGTCACAGCTTTAGCTAATACTATTAGCGTCACTAACTGTCATAGCAGTCGTTACTAATACGGAAGTGATTTCAAGAATAACTTCAATTCATCAGAAGGAAACTTCGCGCTCCGAAATTAAACAACCACATAGTCGTTTCAGGGTAGAGAAATAATGGTTCCTAACAGTAATACGGTTCAGCTTCCAGTAATCAATACATATCTCCAGTCGCCATCCTTCTTTATCGCGAACGAAACTAAAACACGCCCAGAAGATACACTTAAGCAAACTTACTTCCTGGTCTTCGGTTGCTGCTCTTCCCGGTTGCTCAAATCGACTGGTATGATCTCAGACACATCAGAAAGACACCTTCGCTTAGTGACTAGACAATATTTCGATATCATGTCAAATCTTACTTCACACTCCGGTGGAAAACTTGGTGGTTCAACCAGGAATCATATTCAAGAAATTCAGGGTGCCAAATAACGTTCAAGATAAGGTTCATTCATTGGTGTACGAAATGGGTTCTAGGAAAACTTCATAACCGCGAACGTAACACACGAGTCTCCAGAGTCATAGTGATAGCAAAGGGTTTAACAATCTGTAATCGTAGTAGGGAGTTCAAAATTGTTTCAAACGCCAAAGGTGAGACATAGAAGGGTAGTTGTCAATATTTGACTGATCACTCAACAAATTCCTTGCCAGAATAAAATTTAAGTTAACTATCCAAAGAAAGACGGATCAGCATAGCAAAACTTATCATTCAAAAGTGAGAGGGAAACATTCTTATACTCGTGGTGACACACCACAAGACTTCTCATAGGGACAGAGATGGGTGAAACGAAATAAAATAGTGTCGGAAGATTCATAGATACTTATCAAAAGCAAGAGACAAATGAGAGAATACTTCAAGTACATCATCGCCATGGAGGTTCTCAGAGTGCCCGAAGAGGCGTCAAAATGATTAACGAAAGGATCAGAGATTAGAGTCAAAATCTGAAGATAAGGATCAAACAGTGTCGGCAATCATTATGCAATTTCAATGCCTTCACGATTTAGATCAGGTTCAAATCTTAGGTGGTGCAAAGTATAAGCTTTCGATTTCCAAAAGTGATATCAACAGACTCTAACCAAAAACAAAGCACGAATCAGAGTGATGCGGAAGCAAGGATATTTAAGCAAATGCCTTATAGTCTACCCATTCCTCACCGGTCAAAACTTAGGTTCCTATGGGGAAATCCTAAAGCAAATTTTCAAAGGTTGACTTAAGAGCGCCTACAGGGAAAACTTAGTGGTCCTAACTTACACAGGTCAAGGGTAAATGTATTACGAATCGCAGCCTGTCTCTCTGATACCATAATTGTAACACCCCAACCCGACAAGGGTAAAGATGTCACACTAATGGTTTCATATCAGATCAAAACAAAGCATACATTTCAAGTAATACAAGAAATCAAAGGTTACGAATGAAATACTGAAATTTACAAGGTTACAAATGCGAATACTAATTTTAAAGTATAATAACTTCTAAACAACTCTAATCCAGAATAACTATCAAGTATTCTAAGTCCAAAAGTCTCTTCACTCATACCCAGCTTCCAACTAAAACCTGCCGCAGGAAAAGAAATACGGCTGAGCTTAAAAAGCCCACTGAACAGATATATAATAAACGGAAATGAAAGCAAAAGAAAACGAACATATAAGGTATAGTGTAATGGAATAACATAAGGTATAGACAAAGGTACAAAGTAAGAAAGGGAAAAAGGAAAGGTCAGTAATCCACCACGAGCCCAAACAAATCAAATATAGTAACCATATCCTCAAAATCATATAGAGGGGAGATCTCTCAGATAATCAGATAATATGAGGGGTGTCCTCATTCTTCAAATGGAGTAGCTAGCTCCCGAACTTGTGAAAGACGTGGATTGCACCCATCATCAGTCACTAAATCAAATCAAATCAAATTATGATATATCCCTCGAAACAAAACAAATCTAGGATGCATCCATACGCCCCCCAAACAATTAATCCTGGCCAATATAAATAATAAAGCGCGCATGTAGTAGCAAATGGGGACGGTGTGGAACATCACTCAACCACACTAGAGTCATGCCATCGGTGCATCAATGACATGGCCATGTTACCTTCATGGCTAGGAAACAAATTTTGGCTCGGGTATCAAACTGAAAGGTCAAAGGTCAAAGGTCCAAATCATAGCAAAGGTTCAAATAGTCAAAGTCATCGAATCAATATCAAAGTCCAAATATCCAGGTTCAAATCAAAGTTCAAATGCCAAAGGTTCATATCCCATATCTATGTCAAATGAGTCCAACGAACTGATCAAAGGTTCATAATCAAATGGTTCATTTAAAGAAATCTTTATCAAATGGTTTTCATAAAAATGATCTTTATTAACTGTTTTTCACAAAAGTAGTCTTTAAAAGTAGTTGTCGTAAAAGTTTAGTAAAATTCCATATAAAAGTGGTATTGCATTATTCATAAACATCATTTAAAAACAGTTTTCCTTAAAACTTTTCCGTGTTATAATTAAAAAGGTTTTCAAATTTAGTTACCAAAATCAAATGAACCCTCGAAGTATCAAGTGTTTCGGGTACTAATATCACAAGGTGCGAACGAATATCAAATGGATCATCATAGAGGCTCAAAGCAAAATGGTCATATCGAACGTCAAGGTCAAAATGAATCAAACAAACGAACCAAAGTGTAGGGGAACATAGCAATGGCTTAGGGAATCTTACAATGAATCAAAATTAATGAGTCATGAGAAAGAAGACACCCTTACTGAAACAGGGTAGAATATCTGTACCTTAACCGTCAACGAAGCATAACATAAGGATAAGAAATCACTCCTCCTTCAGCGAATCTACACGAATTAATGATCGGCTTATTATTAATAACTTATCAGATTACTTGTTTTAGTCGGCTTTCCATTTTTAGTAACTTTCCATTTGTAGCAGGTTTCCAAAATTAGTAGATTTCTATATTTAGCAAGATTTAAATATCACAAATTAGGTTAAATCATTAGTTTGGATGACAAGTTTCCATAACTTAGGGTTTTAATTGTAAACATTCTCAAGTTAAAGGTTTTAAATGCAACTATTACAATTTACTAATTTTAAACACATATTTTATCCAGAATCACATTTTAGTCCTTTAAGTTTATAAAACTTACAATTTACATCATCATTTACTTATAATTACACATTCAACCCATAAATACCCAAAATTACATATTACCTCCCTAATAACATTATTTACACCGAATAATCACAAGTTTCCTGAATTTACACTTTTAGCCCCTCTATTTATATAATTTACAATTCGTACCCCAAATTACAATTTAAATCATTATCTTGCAAATTTTACACATAAGGACCTCATATTATAATTTTTACACTTTAGTACTGACCTAATTAACGTTATAAAAATAACCCACAAGTTTCATTAATTACAAAACACCCCCTTATATTTTTATTTCCAAATCATATAACATTTTTAAATCAAAATCCTAACCCTAATCTTTCCCAATAATTAGGCCATCATTTGAACATCATAAATTACATTATTTATTATCCAAATCCAGATCCAAAACTCCAAACCCTAATCGCAACATAGGGTCTTTATTTCTTAGCTGGCGCAGTCCTATCCTTTCTTGCATTTTCTCTAGACCTTGACTCGCTAGCTTGGGTGTCACTTTTTACTCCTGTAGAAGCATCGAATGAAACATTAGTTTGTTTTTCTGTCACATGCCTTCCTGATAAAGATGTGTTTGGTTCTGATGTCTTAGATGGTAGATCAAAGGCTACATGCTTGTTCTCAACAGTAGATGATGATTCAACAGATCTATCTCTATGGCTGCTAAACTTAGGAATTGAGCCTATGGCGTATTCTAAGTTTTCCTGAATCCTTTTCGTGAGTTTGCAGGCATAGACAACTGCCCTATCAAGTGGCTTATCAGTCCTATCCTCTTCAACCACCTCACGAAGTGTGTCAAGGCCCTCTCTAAGATGATCGAGATATGTTTGATGGGCAAGGCTGTTATTTCTAAGCTTAAATGGAATACGCCCAACATCAACATCATACTTTTTACTATTAATAGCCTTTTGTGCATCACAATTACAAGTGGTGCATGGCATTTTACCTTTCACCCGAGCCTTAAGATTCTCAATTTCATTTGTCAAAGAGGTTATTTGATCATTATGATTGCTTCTTGTAACTTTAATAGAATCATATAACTCTTTGAAATGTTGTTTAACCTTTGAATTTTCTTCTCGATAACACTCATTTTCATAATGTAACTTATTTATGGTGTTTTGATATTGAAAATTCTGAGAATCTGAAGACGAAGGTGTATTGGTGCCATACACTTCACACTTGTTGGATTTCAATTGGGCAATTTGGGCCCTCAGCAGTCGAATCGTGTTCGTGTGAGCTTGAATTGTCTCATCTCGTTTGCTTAATTCAAAATAAGTATCAAATTCAGGAGCATCCAAGGATGTCTTGTCATTCGATATTTTATGTTTTTCATTTAAATGTTGATATTTCAATTGCAAATTAAGGTATTCAACTTCCAATTTTGAAAAACGTTTAACCATATTATCATGGTTATCATTTTGAATTTTTTCAAGCAATTTTAAATTCTCCCCCTCAAGCTCAACAACACGATTCTGGGTGACATTTAACGCAATAGCATACTCATTAAATTGACAAGCAGACAATGCAGAATCAGTAACAGTGTAAAATACATCTTGTGCAATACATTTAGCAATCAAGTTGTCGTTAGTAATGAGTATGTTTTTTCTTTCAATCTCTCGACTCTTAAGCTCTATTGCATATTCATTCACCTCATTTTCCATGTCTTTAAACACTACTTCCATTTCTTTTATTTCGACTTTAAGGGCAGTTTGCAACCCTTCAAAATGTTCTTTAAGTAGTTTAAAGAATGGCATGACCTCAGTTAAGTAACACCTTTTTGCATGTTCAAAACACCTTTCCCCCTCAGTAATGCCGGTTGGTGTGATTCTCTTCTTACATGTTTTATCAAAATCAGCAAATAATTGCCAAAGCACATATAAGCTAATATAGGTTTTGCATTCAGTGGGAAGAGACAAAGGCACCAGATTCCTAGGTGTATTGGGAGGATACACTGTTATGGACGCAACTTTTCTAATGAGGGGGGTGTTGGCCTTAAGTTTATCTACCTTAAGTTTTTCACTATCTTGTTTCCAAAATATCTGTTCAGGTGTTAACTTCTGTTGAGGAGCAAACACAGTCAAACGATTTTCCTCATAATAATCATGGGGTTTGATTATTATTCGTCTGGCTATGCACTCGGGATCCCTCATTTTCTCATTCATTTTTTCCCTCGTTTTATCACTTATCTCATCCTCTTCATTAGTGTAGATATGCTCAGGTTGGTCATGAATAGGCATAAGCATCACATTACCATCATATAGGGCTGGTTGAAGTACTTTCATGTCCCTAAGGATGGTTGACTTAGGTTCACCTATCATGATTTTACTATGCTTATCACTCAACTTTCTGTGCTTATGAATCATTTGAGCAGTTTGTATGGTTTGATTTTGTGTGTACAACTTATCTTCAAGCTTATTTTTTAACGTCTTGAGTCTAGAGAAATCATTTAAAAGAGTTGTTTCTTTTTGTTTGAATTCTTGCTTAAGTGTAGTTACACACTTTTGTGCTTCCTGTTTCTGTTTGACAGACTGTTCTAGCTGACTTTTCAAAGAACTCAACTCTAATTTTAATGTTTCTTCTCGCACTCTAGACTCTTTAATAAGTGTACTCATTTGACCTTCTAATTTCTGCTCACGATCATTAAGCTCAAACTTAGCACGCTGTTCATATATAGCAACTTGTTCTTTATAGATGTTTAGTCTAGTGATCAAGTTATCATCAGGGACAGGCAATTTGTTCTCATGGTACACACATGCATTATCTATATTACCCGCATTATCTAAGGCACATACATTACTCATAACACACACATCATTATTGACAGAAGATTCACCATTTGGTACATCAGGCGAGTTGTTGCTATTCAAATACTGTTCATATGAGACAATATTGCTATTTTCCATATCAACAATACTTGAGTCAGAAACAACTGCCTGATGTACTTCTTCGGGAATCTGTTGTCCCTCGACTATATTATATGTGTCATAAATTTTTAGTACCTCAGATATCACGGATGCATTAGAAGGACCAGCTTGACGGGGAGATGAGACCATGGAAGACAAGTTAGCCATGAAGATTGTTTGAGCCGTAGGTTCATCATCTACATCAGAGTCATATGCATCACAGTCATCTGCCTTAAAGATGTTAGGATCATTAAGTGCTAGATCCTGAACAGGTTTCTCATCCACATCTTCATCAAAAGTATTTCCTCCATCTCCTGCCAAGAACAATAACTCTTCCTCATCCAATACCGCTCCATTCTCTTGAGCTTGCATTAACAGCATCTTGTCTTTGAAGTAATCTGAGTTCTGAGGACGTTTAGGTTGATTGCCGTTTCTAGCAATGTGTCCAAGCCCCCCACAATTATAACACTTGATCTGTTTCCCTTGCCCCTGATTGGCATTCCCTGCTCTATTCTGCACATAACCTCGACCCATGTTTCTACCAGCTCTCCCTTGCACATTCTGAACCACAATTTTCCCATCCTCCACCATTGCTAGATTGCGTGGGTTGGAAGAATTCCTTAACTGATTGTTGGTCTGAGGGAGTGATGCTTGAAACTGTTGAACCAGTAGAGATACTTGATTGGTGAGGTTGTCAATCATTTTGTCAGTCTGAGAGTAGCCTGAGTCAAGTTGTGAACTCATAGCAGGTACTTGTGAGTGAAGTTGGTGATAGCTTGGATTGGATGATGATTGGATTGTTGGTTGTATGTTTGTCATGAATGCCAGTGGGGCATTTGTAGTTGTAGGATTGAACTTTTCTCTCAGCACCCGATCATAGACAGCATGTTTCTCATGTTGTTGCAGATAAGCATACAGCTGTTCATAGTTAGTATCCCTTAAACCTTTGTTGAGTTTGAAGGCAGTAACAAATCTGTCCCATTCAGGAGTCATGTTGTTCACAAACTTTGAGTTAAGTTGGATATTGGGCATAGTCATTCTGATCATCCTCATATCATTCACCAACTTATGAAATCTGACATAGTAATCTGTGATATTCTCTCCTGGGTTCATTTTGAAATGCTCGAACTCATCATACAGCTGTGACTCACGATCTTCCTTTGTGAGTTCTGACCCTGCCAACAACATTTTAACGTTGTCCCACACAGCCTTGGCTTCAGTGTTGAAATTGATGAGCTTGTATACATCCTTTGGAAGACCTTGAATGACTATGTTTGAGGCTCTAATATCAGCATCATACCTCTTCTTTTCTTCTTCATTAAGATCATTGTAGTTTCTAGGTCTGTCTATGCCCCAAGTTACAGTCCCATCTTCACCAGTTGTAACAACGTCTCTGGTGGTACCCATCTGATAAGGTCCTTCGTCAATTGACTTGAGAATGTTAACACCATTATCTTTTCCCAAGCAGTAAAGTCTTATTCGTTGTGCCCAAGACTCATAATCTATCCTATCTAGCATAGGTGGACGAGTGTCAGATCCTGCTGCTTGAATATCATCTAATGATGTACTTGATGTGGTAGCCATAGTAACTACAGGATTTTACAGATCTTGTGATTTAACCGAGAAATTGAATCTTTCGCGGGAATTTCTAAAATCACCAAGACACAAACCGCATACAAGTCTGAGAGACAAACCGAGTAGATACAAACCGAGTAGATTCCACAGAGACAAACCGAGTCTATACAAACCGAGTCTACACAAACCGAGTACACACAGCTGGGACAAACCGAGTAGGTACAAACCGAGTAAATTCCTCAGAGACAAACCGAGTCTACACAAACCGAGTCTACACAAACCGAGTACACACAGCTGGGACAAACCGAGTAGGTACAAACCGAGTAAATTCCTCAGAGACAAACCGAGTCTACACAAACCGAGTACACACAGCTGGGACAAACCGAGTAGGTACAAACCGAGTAAATTCCTCAGAGACAAACCGAGTCTACACAAACCGAGTAGACTTTTCAGAGACAAGCCGAGTCTACACAAACCGAGTAAATTTCTCAGAGACAAACCGAGTCTACACAAACCGAGTATACTGTTCAGAGACAAACCGAGTCTACACAAACCGAGTACACTTTTCAGAGACAAACCGAGTCTACACAAACCGAGTACACGCAGCTGGGACAAACCGAGTCTACACAAACCGAGTACGCGCAGCAGGGACAAACCGAGTAGACACAAACTCCCAAGCACGTCGCTTTCACTACCTTTTGTCTTTTTGCCTAAACAAGTAATAAGACAAACCGAATCTGTGAATTGACACAAACCGAGTCCAAGATTACGTCCCAAGTAGACAAACCGCTGCCAAGAACACTTCAACAAATACCCACGAATTTTCCCAAAATCACCACACCGTTCTTAGATCTGTGAATCCAAACACCAAATACCACTCTAATACTATTCTTAAGCTAGAAAGTACAAAGTAAAACAACTTCTAATCACTAAACAAAGTACAAAATGAGATTTATGCTACTTATCAAACCGAATAAAAAACTTAAAACTACAAATCGAACCAAGAAGAAAAACCTCAAAAACTACACAAATCCGTGAATACCAACTCTCATGGACCTAACCATGGCTCTTGATACCAATTGTAGGGTATTCACAATACAAGAATCACTAGTTTGAGGCTTGTTTGGATCGATTTGACAAGAACTTAGAGTGAGAAAGTGGGAGCCTTTTAGAGAGATAAAGTAACTTGTAATCTATTAGCTTGAAAGGTCCAACCCTTCCCATGGGTGGGAAGGGAGTATTTATAGTACAATATATTATGCCCCTAGCGGGCTGTAGAGTGAGCTGACAGAGGGTAAAGACCCGACCCACTCCACAATACTAATAATAATAACTAAGCTACTAATAATATTACTGATAATCATACGAGCTATGATGTGCTAATAAGTACTCGGGGTGATCGAGTCTTCAGCTGAATATTCATATTCCTAACAAAGAATAACCAACTTGTTCTGCTCCAGATGCGCCGCATCTCACTCATTACATGCGCCGCATCACTATCAATATTTCACCAGATACGATCCAAGATACAAGAGGACATGCGCCGCATCCAAAGATGAAGATACGCCGCATCTTCTGGCGGTGTACGAATATTCCTGAATATTATAATCTTGGACCCCACACGAAGTTAAGTACATGCGCTGCATCTACTTACTAGATGCGCCGCATCTTACCCTCAGGCAGAAACTATAAATACCCCAAGACCAGATGAATTCCGTAGCTTTAGTCGTGTGACATATATTATATACGTGACCGAAGACCAGAAACCTAGGACGAATTCAGTCAAGGCAGCAGCACAAGACACACCCAAATCAAAGATACAAGAGTTGTAAGAAGGTGCTGCATGTGTTTAATTCATTAAGTAGTTTTGTTTTATTGTGTTAGTAAACTTTAATTCATCAAGATTGGTGGCTTGTGTAATGTGACAACGGAAAGGTTGCACTCCCTTAAAACTACTTTCTCATCAATTAAAGTTTATATGTTAGTGTCTTTGGTGACTTTTATTAGTGCATTGATAACCTCTGTGGCTAGCTGAGCGTTGATCGGGTCGCCATGCCTCTGCCCTCGCCTGTTTATTAGATGCCTATGCATTCTATGGTCTGTAGAAAAGTAGGAGAAAGATAAATAGGATAGTCATAAGTAATCATTAAGGGTTTACTCGCCGATAAGATTAGAACCAACGAGAAAGGACTTAATCTCGGTGCGTTGCATCGAACTATACACTTCATATAACACTAGCAATAAAAAAAGTGACAAACTACTTATCATAAGGACAGCCCTCTTATTGTCTCGAGTATTTATCTGTGTACGTGTGTGCTACTTGCTGGTTTGTGCCTATTGGTTTAGTTTATTATTTAATTGCAACCAAATCGTGCCAGTCTCTCAGACTGAACCCCCTTGCGTTAGAATAGGTTGTATAGCTAACTTAATATATTAAAATACTGATTAGAATAACTAGATAATACGTTCCACTCTTAGTGATCGACACTCTACTTACCATTATATTCATACTGACCGGGTACACTGCTCGTTAAGTGTGTGTGTTATTGATAAGTCGGCTAAATATAAATTTAAAACTTGATTAGGCATTAAAACTGCTAAACCGCAACGACACGCACGCTCATCAAGTTTTTGGCGCCGCTGCCGGGGAGTGAATTGTTATTATCTGTTAATTTGATTAGTATTTTAATTAGGTTTTTAATTTTTTATCTAACCGCTAATTTTGTTGTGTATTAGTTTAATTTGCATTCATTGTACTATTTTGCATATTTTCTGTTTTTGCGTGTTATTTGTTTGCTTTTATTTTGTTTTTATTTTCGTGTGTTTTTATTTGTTTTTTTATTTTTCGTAATTTTTGTTCTCTGCTATCGTTGTACTGAGCTAAATCGAACGATACGGCGCATCTGATTTATCAGATACGGCGTATTGCGTTCAACTTTTTATAAAATATAACGCGTTTAATTAATTCGATACGACGCATCTTTTCCCCAAGATACGGCGTATCTGTTTTAAATAAGAAAATTTTTTCTAAGCGATAATTCGATACGACGCATCTTTTCCCCAAGATACGGCGTATCTTTTTTTGATAAAAAATTTTTCTAAACGTTAACGCCATACGACGCATCTGCTCCTGCAGATACGGCGTATCTATTATTTTTATTAAAAACAGTTTTCGAATAATTAAACAGATACGGCGTATCGATTTTTATCTATACGGCGCATCTTATGAATCAAAAATCTTATATTTTGAAACGTAACGAAGATACGGCGCATTAACTTTTGTTAATACGACGCATTTAATTTTAAATAAATATCGATTTTTGATTATTAAAATTGATACGGCGCATTCAAATTTCTAAGCGGCGTATCTATTTTCTGAATAAAGTCTGATTTAATTTTAACGATAATAAGATACGGCGTATCCAACTTTTTGGATACGGCGCATCGTCTGCAGATATCAGTAACTTTAATTTTTTCGTATTCCGTTTTCGTTGTTAATTTTCTGCTATATTACTTTCTTGAGCATACCCTACTGATGCTTTTGTGTTGATTTCAGGAAGTGCATGACCAGGAGTTCGACTAAGAACTTGATTCAACCTTTCGAAGATCCTGAACGAGCCCTACATTCGCTTAAAAGGCTTTTCAACACAAGAAGCTTTGATCTTTCAAGTTCACTCGAGCTTGATTACTTTTCTGAAGAAAAAGAGGAAGTTGAAACAGAAACAATGGGCGAAAACACTACTATGGAGGAATACATGAACAGTACCCGTGCTGATTACACTTCAGGAGTTGCTAGACCAAAGTTTGATGATAAGTCAAAATTTGAGTTGAAGGGTCAGTTTCTCAAAGAGCTCAGAGAGAATGCTTTCAGTGGGACGGAACATGAGGATGCTAATAAGCATGTTGAAAAGGTCCTGGAGATTGCAGATTTGTTTACTTCAGAAGGAGTCACTGACGATCAACTCATGCTTAGAATCTTTCCAATCTCACTAAAAGGAGCTGCTAACAAGTGGCTAAGGAATGAACCTGCTAGTTCAATCACTACATGGGAAGGTTTGAAGAGCAAATTCCTGAAGAGATATTGTCCACCTGCTAAGACTGCTAAAAAAATGGAGGCTATCAACAATTTCAAGCAAGAGCCTGATGAAACTCTTTATCAAGCTTGGGAACGATTTAAAAATTTATTAATAAAATGTCCTCAACACTATCTAACCCCTATGCAGGAGATAATATTGTTTTATCAAGGATTGGACGTGCCTACTAGACAGATTTTGGATGCTAAGGGAGCTGTACCTCAAATGAGTGCAACTAATGCTAGGAAAGCGATCCAAGAAGCTGCTGATCATTCTCAGAAATGGCACGATGGGACCTCTACTAGATCTAAGAGCAGCACTAATTTTGACGGGATTGCTGCTATTCAAGCTCAATTGGATAAAATTAGTAGAGAGATGAAGAAGCGTGATGAAAGAGTGTATGCTGCCCAAGTTGGATGTGAAAAGTGCGAAGGACCTCACTACACTAAAGACTGCCCGAACAAGAATGAAAGTGAGACATTTGAAGAAGCATATTACACCCAATTTGGACAACCATTCCGACCTTCAGGGAGATTTAGGGAAGCTACCCCGGGATTCTATCAAAAGAACAACTTCAATCCCGCTAATCAAGAAAGGAGGCAGACTTTAGATGACACTCTAAAGCAAATTATGGCCGATGCTGCTAAAAGACATGAAGAGAATACTGCTATGATCAAAGAAATCCGAGCTTCAACGGACACTACTACAAGAAATCAAGGAGCTTCGATCAAAGCACTGGAACAACAAATTGGTCAAATGAGCAAAGTTCTTCAAGAAAGGGGATATGGAAGTTTACCTAGCTCAACCGAAACCAACCCAAGGGATCATGTCAAGGCCATAAGCACCACTGAAGAAGTCGCTCCTAACTTACCTAGAAGATCGATGAATGGTAATGATGGTGCAAGACCCGAATTTTTCTTTAATTCTTCAATCAGTTTAAGAAGACTACTAAAAGAAAAGACAAAGATTGAAGAGGAGATCAAGGCTACAATGAAAGAAGGGAGCTCTGCAACTGATTTAAATGCCTTGCCTCATAAAGAAAAAGACCCAGGAAGTTTTACTCTACCTTGTTCAATTAATGATATATCTTTCAATAATGTGTTAGCTGACTTAGGAGCTAGTGTTAGTGTTATGCCTCTTAAGACATTCACTACCCTAGGACTAGGAAAATTAGCACCAACTAAATTACTTATTGAATTGGCTGATAAAACGGTAAAACGACCTGAAGGGATTGCTAATAATGTGCTAGTTAAGATTGAGAAGTTTATTTTTCCCGTAGACTTTGTTATATTAGATATGCCCGAGGATGTTAAGGTTCCTTTAATCCTTGGTCGACCTTTCTTGTCTACTGCCCATGCTAAGAATGATGTGTTTAAAAGAAAAATCTCATTAAGGGTAGGGAATAATAAACTAGTCTATAAGTGCCAAGATCCTGTTAAAAGCATAATTAGAGGTGTCTACATGCTAGGATTAAGAGAGCGTATGGACCTCGATCTTGAAGCTAGGCTCATGGGAGAAGCATTGATTCGAAACAACTCAACTAATCCTAATCATGAGAACTTTGAGGAATTCATTGACCTTAATGTACCTACCGAACTTAGACGCAATGTTGTTAATGATTCTGATGATGAGTGGTATGATTGTGTAGTAATTAATAAACGTAGGAGAATAGTTGAGAAAACGTATTTGAATAATGATATGTTTATTGAACTACCACCCCACCTTGCTTATTTATGCCTATATGATAATAAGAATTTCCCGTCTATCATTTTGTCATCTCTGCCCGAATGGGACAGAACTTTGTTTATACAGATACTGAAGAAGAACGGCGTGGAAATCAAGGACGAGCAAGGAGTGTTCAATATTACTGAATTGGCAATGAGGGAGCGCGATGTTTCCGACTCCTTCAATGATCGATACTAAAGAGCTGAACGTGAGTCTAACTTGAAGACTCTGGAATAAAGACAAGTGCTTACCGGGAGACAACCCGGATTTATCTTTTAATTTTCTGTTTATGTGTCGAGTCAGTCAGGCCGCAGAGGATACGGCGCATCTCAATTCTGAGATGCGACGCATCTCCTGCAAATGGTCATATCTTATTTTATTTTTCTGCATTTTTTATTTTCGAATTTAAAACTTTTTATCAGTTTATTTTAATGCGGCGCATCTTTTATTCTGATCCGTATTTATTCCAGGCTCGATACGGCGTATCTTCTTCCATAAGATACGGCGCATCGACTGACCTGATGATTTTCATTTTTAAGTTTTTATGTTTTATTTTTACCTAACTACTAATGTATTATGCAAGTTGAACCTTTCTTATCTTAGGTGTGTTTTGAAGCCTTGGTGGTATTATAGATTCCTGCATTTCCTGTGGATACATCTAATATGAAGCTTAAACGTTCTAATCCACAAGAAAGATGATTTTTGCTCTACTACTAATGGAGGATCATACCGAGCAAATCTCAGGGGAGTTTTTCTGTTCTAATTCTTTTATTTTCCAGTTCTTAACCTTTTATACAAACAACGAGGACGTTGTTTAACTTAAGTGGGGGGATTGGAGAATTAGAACACTTAACACTTACTTGTCCTAAACTTTTCAAAATATGCTTAAAATGTGCTTAATATATAAAAATTTAAAATTTTTTAGCATGTTTTTGTTTAAAGTCTAAGTTGCATAGCTGCACACATGACGTTATTTTCAAAAATTGTGATTTTTCAAAATTCACAAATCTATGAGTGTGCCGGTGACTTGTAAACTTTAGAACTTGGCTTGTATACTATTCGAGACCACCATAATAAGTATTATTTTATATAATTGGAATGACTTGTCTAAATTGGTAAATTTCTAGGATTACACCCAAATAGCCTTATATGTTATGTGTTATTAGCTAACTACATTGGTTAGTTAACCCCCGTATAAACCCTTTTGTTACTCTCATTTTTAGAGTAAGATACCCCTAGAAAAACACTCAGAGCCATTCCTTTCGTTTCTTACACCTATGTTTAAAATGTTTCGTTACACCTTACACCTTAGCCTACCCTGTAGATTAGAATCCGTGGTTGGTTAATTGCTATAGGCAAAGTGTGTTTTCTTACATTACCTGTGTTCGCGTGCGTAATTCATTATCTATGGTTAGGTCGGGAAATTGCACAATGCAATTGGAGTGAAAGTAAATATTGTATATCTTTGAGTTTATTTTTCGTGTGTTTACTACTTTCACTATTACCGTTATTTCTGAAGTTATGAAAAGTATGGAAAAATTATCCAGAATTATTGTTATAGTGATGTGGTGAAATTTTACACATCTATGTTTATGTTATCAAAAAAAAAAAAAAAAAAAAAAAAAAAAAAAAAAAAAAAAAAAAAAAAATCGAAAAAATGAGAAAAGAAAAAGAAAAAAAAAAGAAAGTTGGATGTTTGATTAAACCAACGATGTAAAGTTATGTAAGTGGTCGATATCACCACTAGTTGTTATATATTTATGGATTGAATGGGAGTTGGCAGTTATGGGAACGTCAACTAAAGGTTATTATTTGATTAAGATCTTGTTGAGTATAATTCGTGTCTACCTAAAGCGTGTGTTTCAAGTGTTAAAGCGTGAGTTATTCAATGATATGAGTCTTATTCATGGGATGGTTGGGATAGTGATTAACCACACTTAGGATTTTAATTTATTTGTTTTGTTTATTTTTTATTTTACACCAATTTATATCCCAAATATTATCCACACCCTGTATTATTTTTTATCCGACCAAACCTTTGATTTATTGAGATTAGGGATTTGAGCAATCTTAAGTATCGTAGTCGTGGATTCGGCTATGTATTTATGATTTTGTCGCCCTTTTTGATATATTATTATTGGTGAAGTTTGGACCTATCTTTAGCCTATTCGAGTTAAGGATTTGAGCAATTGCAAGTATCGTGTTCGTGGATTCGATCATGTATTTGTGATTTTGTCGCCTTTTCTGGAATTTGAGATCGATAGTGAATAAGAATAATTAACCCTTAAGCCTAAAAAACCCTTTTTACCGCTTTAGACTTGTTATTCCTTGGCTTTAGTGGTGGAGATGTGTATACTTGCCAAGCTTATGATAGAATATTCGTCGCGACTGGACAGTTAAATGATTAGATTTGCTTTTATCGAAATATTTTATTTTACTTCTAATTCGTTAAGTGTTTAGTTGTGTGATTATGACAAAGACGAATACATGCTTAAATATAAAAATAAATCCTAACATTTTTAGGATACATTTTCATAAGATTAATTCTAAGGTTTACTTGGGGACAAGTAAAGCTCAAGTGGGGGGATATTTGATGAACTCAAATAAGTACATTTTATTACTATCATTTATCCTATTAATTTGACTTGTTTTACTATATTATGTATGAGGATTGATACTTAATCGTTTACTTTTGTAATTCTCAGGTAAAAACAAGCATTTGGTGAAACTTAGCGATTATGGACTAAAAACGGAGTAAAATGATCAAGATTGGAATTGGTTGTTGGAATGAAGAGAATGAAGACCACTGCCTGACTTTGAAGAATGCGCCGCATGGATTTATCCCATGCGCCGCATATGAAACTTTGGTCAACGAAGAATAACCAACTTGTTCTGCTCCAGATGCGCCGCATCACTATCAATATTTCACCAGATACGATCCAAGATACAAGAGGACATGCGCCGCATCCAAAGATGAAGATACGCCGCATCTTCTGGCGGTGTACGAATATTCCTGAATATTATAATCTTGGACCCCACGCGAAGTTAAGTACATGCGCCGCATCTACTTACTAGATGCGCCGCATCTTACCCTCAGGCAGAAACTATAAATACCCCAAGACCAGACGAATTCCGTAGCTTTAGTCGTGTGACATATATTATATACGAGACCGAAGACCAGAAACCTAGGACGAATTCAGTCAAGGCAGCAGCACAAGACACACCCAAATCAAAGATACAAGAGCTGTAAGAAGGTGCTGCATGTGTTTAATTCATTAAGTAGTTTTGTTTTATTGTGTTAGTAAACTTTAATTCATCAAGATTGGTGGCTTGTGTAATGTGACAACGGAAAGGTTGCACTCCCTTAAAACTACTTTCTCATCAATTAAAGTTTATATGTTAGTGTCTTTGGTGACTTTTATTAGTGCATTGATAACCTCTGTGGCTAGCTGAGCGTTGATCGGGTCGCCATGCCTCTGCCCTCGCCTGTTTATTAGATGCCTATGCATTCTATGGTCTGTAGAAAAGTAGGAGAAAGATAAATAGGATAGTCATAAGTAATCATTAAGGGTTTACTCGCCGATAAGATTAGAACCAACGAGAAAGGACTTAATCTCGGTGCGTTGCATCGAACTATACACTTCATATAACACTAGCAATAAAACAAGTGACAAACTACTTATCATAAGGACAGCCCTCTTATTGTCTCGAGTATTTATCTGTGTACGTGTGTGCTACTTGCTGGTTCGTGCCTATTGGTTTAGTTTATTATTTAATTGCAACCAAATCGTGCCAGTCTCTCAGACTGAACCCCCTTGCGTTAGAATAGGTTGTATAGCTAACTTAATATATTAAAATACTGATTAGAATAACTAGATAATACGTTCCACTCTTAGTGATCGACACTCTACTTACCATTATATTCATACTGACCGGGTACACTGCTCGTTAAGTGTGTGTGTTATTGATAAGTCGGCTAAATATAAATTTAAAACTTGATTAGGCATTAAAACTGCTAAACCGCAACGACACGCACGCGCATCACTCCCAACATGACACAAACCGCACCAATGAGCACTCCTTTTGACACAAACAGCAACCAAGAACAACACACAAGCAGAAATACCTCCGAAACAAAGAACGTAAAACCACGAACCAACCATTGTCAAGATACTCAATGTTAACCGCAACCAAAAAAAACACAACTTATAAATACAACCACGAATATAGTCAGACCCCGTATTCAAACAGGAAAAAAAACTTTAAGCCAATCAACATATTAACCCTTAATGCCACGAGGTGTAAGAAAATTTTTGACCATCTAACATGTTAAACCCACAACTGTTACAGTCCATTCAAGCAGTTAAATCAACACATGAAGTTAAAAGGTTGTGACCCACGATGTTAAAGCCAAAACTGTTAAGCCCATTCAAACTGTTAAGGTAAAACATGAATTTATTGCACAAGAAAACATGGATTGACCTTAAAACATGAATTTATTGCACAAGAATAGTGGATCGACCTTAAAACAGTTGAAAGCCCACATGTTAATTAAGAAAAAGATGGATTGAAGAATAACAGTACCACGTAGAAAATCGAGACCACCCACGCACAATCAATCGAACCTAGACATGGCTCTTGATACCAATTGAAAGATATAACCATCTTGATTGTGTGGATGATTCGGATGGTCTTGGGTTATGGAAGATGAGATCCATGGTGAGAGTTTAGAGAGAAGTTAGAGAGAGGTAAGGGAAAACATGTGAATATTAGATTAGTGTGTGTTTGGTTACAAGAGTTCCAACCCTTCCCAAGTGTGGGAAGGGGTATTTATACTTACTAATATTATGCCCCTAGTGGGCTGTGGAGTGAGCTGACAGTGGGGAAAGCCCCGACCCACTCCACAAATATAAATACGACTAAACTAATAATACTAATAATAATATTACTAAGCTAATATAAATAAGCCTACGAGCTATGTAAATGCTAAATAGATACTCGGGTTGACCGAGCCTTCATCTGAATATTTATATTCCTAACAAGTTACGGTGTGGTTCCACTCTCCATTTACGCCGTAGCTATGGATTTATACACGAAAACCAAGTCAACACAAATCAAGAAGATTACGGCGTACCTACCACAGAGATTACGCCGTAATATTTTAGAATACTTTGAAGAATTTCGTGACTATGAAGGTTACGCCGTAACCAATGCAAGAGGTTACGGCGTAAAAATTACACAGAATGGGATTGAAGAGATTACGGTGTAACCATCAAGAAGATTACGCCGTAATTGATAAATGTGAAGGTTACGACGTAACTTGGTGATTAGTTAGCTGTAATATTACTACATTTGAAGTTTGGAGCTCAATTTTTATATATATATATATATATATATATATAGGGGGACTTTCAAACGAGAACCATTTTATCTGCAAGAACTGAGAGAACCACCAAAAACATACATGCACGCCTTTTAAAATAAAATAAAAATACATGCAAATCATCAATAATCGTAAACATCCACATATGTTCTTCAATATCATTATGAACTCATCCTCTTTTTTCACAAAAACCTTACACACGGCCGCAATATTGTCGTTGCACGTCTTATAAGAACATACATGCACACCTTCAAAGAAAATTTTTGTATTTCGAATTTCTTATCAAATTCTTTAGAACAACTATGGTTTTTTTAAAACATATGTGTTGTTTTGAAAACATATGTGCAAAAATACAATTATTGAAGGCGTGCATGTATGTTTTTGGTGGTTCTCTCAGTTCTTGCGGATAAAATGGTTCTCGTTTGAAAGTCACACTATATATATATATATATATATATATATATATATATATATATATATATATATATATATATATATAATATATATATATATATATATATATATATATATATATATGTGTATATAGGTAAAAGGGATTTTTGATGACACATTTATGTGTTGATTTCCATCAAAGGAATGAAGGAACACAAGGGCATAAGTTGCTAATGTGAAAGAAGTGAAAAGCTGATGAAATTATGCCACAACCTTAACTTTAGTTATGCCATAACTTAAGCTACGCCATAGCCTTAACTTCAGTTACGCCATAGCTTAAGCTACGCCACTTATGTACTCCTAATAATGCATAGTGAGAACTGTGAGAATTGCGAGAACTACTTATGTACTCCTAATAATGCATAGTATGCAACATATTAATGCAAAATGACATTTTTTTAATATTAAACTTGTTTATTTAATCCGGAAGGGTATAATAGTAAAAGGCGTTATTATTTTTTTTAAGAAATGTTATTCTCCATATTTAGCGCATACATGTTTAGTACATATATGTTTTCTTTAAGATGACATATTTCTAGATTTAGTGCTACAATAAATGATTTCAGAAATAGTTGGGAGCATATGGGTTTTTAAATATAATTAAATTTATAACAAACCAAGAACATAAATGTCATACACAAACTTCGATATCGATTGAAATACAATTCAAGTACAAATTTCTCAAAAGCATAAATACATGAATCTAATCGATTTATACACGTAAGCACTAATAAATATTCAACACAAAATGGACATATATGCACACTCAAATGTTATCTTCATTTTTAGAAGTCCGACATATATGCACATGCGTAGCCGTCAATATTTTTTCAAAAGTGGGACATATATGCACACCCGTAGCCATGAACATTCATGTAATTACACCTGATACAAAGAAAAGTATAAAAATTAGCAACAATAATATTATTAAAATAGAATTATGTTGAAATACATATATGCAACTCTAAAACATGTATGCGCACTTATTAAAATACATTCTTGTAATAATTTCAACTCATACCTATTTTTAAAACATACATGTTTTAAGCATTCCATTTATAAATCACTTTTTAAAACATACATGTTTTGAACATACATGTTTAAAAACATCATGTTCTCAAACATAAATGATTTTCATTAGTTAGATCCCACTAATTAAAACATATATGTACACCACTTCTATTGATTTTGTACGAGCCAAAAAACATATACGCACCATTCCTTAAAACACACATGCACGCCCCTTGAAACACATATACTGTAAACGATTATAACACATATGCACATGTTGGTGTATGTGTCCGGACGACATACTTTTTCCGGACCATGCTTACGTGTCCGGACGTCATAGTTCGTCCGGACTACATCTCATCTCCGAACACACCTACTAAGCGGACTGTTGCCATTTACAGTGACCAGTCCCATCAACCGCCGACATCCCGGATATTGCAGTATCGTGTCTCCCATGTGGTCTGACACCTAGCACCTAGCACGTGGTCTGACACCACGCTCTTTCCCAAGACATCACAGGTATCGAGGTACCATTTGATACCTACCCCTTTTTCCCTCTCTGTATATACTACTCCATTATCTCTATCTTAGGGGATAACATCTCACGTACACTATTTCATACTCTCTCTCTAATAATACACACTGCTTTATACATATTTGTATATATCAATGCATACATAACCGGATCACAACCGGATCATTTATACTAAACCCTTGACATAGAGGTACTGACTTGACCGTCGGAGGGTGGTCCCCGGGGCTTCGGCCTCGGGACCCCTTCTAACGGGTTTATTTGTATTTGTAGCACACATCAGGCTTGCGAGTAAGGATGGGCGGCGTGCAGAAGTCGTCCGAACTTACCTAGCAGAATGTTACTTCAGCAAATTGGCGCCATCCGTGGGACCCCTTATTCAATCTACCAGAGCTAAGAATGACGAGTCTCATTTCCTATCCTCCTCTTCCAGGACCTCCATCCTCTGTTCGGCATGTTCCATCAGAAAGGGGATGGATGACACCGGAGGTGGTCCATTTTACCGTCCTACCGGAGATGTTTTCTTTCATCCTCTGTTCGCCCGGTATAATCTCCTTTGATCAAGATTGCTCGAACACACTATCTGGTCCAAATATACTGTCTCGTTCAGCTACATGGTCTCGTTCGGATGTTATGTCATCCGGAAGTACTACTTCTTTCGGTCATATCTTTCAGCCCGCTTTTGTAAGTTTTTCATCCCTCTCCTCTCTTCATCCTCTGAAACGCCATGAAACCAAGATAAAAAAGGATTCGGTAACTCTTTTATGCTGAAACCCATTTCTAATTCCATGAACGTCACTAATTAATGACAAAACAAATATGGCACTTATCTAGATTATTACATATGTGAGAACCCATGCTCGCATATACATGTATTCTGTACGCTCGCATATTGTTAGAATGTTTGTGATGCAATTGCTGTTAAGTGGTAGCCAACAACTTCTGTTGAATTTTCGGTGAGTGGTCAGATGGGATTGTTGAGTTATAGCTAGCAATTTCCGTTGAATTTCCATCGAGTTTTTGGCTATTTTGGCTACAGTGAACCGAAAGGATGGCTTCTGAATTTTTGGGCAGTGGGAAATCTTATTTTCTTTTGTTCTTTGCAAAAAAAAAAAAAAAAAAAAATCAAGATGTTTGGAGCAGTGGGAAAGATTGCTTTCTTTCCTTTTGTCCCCTACGTGATGAGGACAGTCCACATCAATCTCACTTTTGCAAGTATCTTAACCTCTTATTTTTTATAGGGCTGAGTTAGTCAGACACCCCCTGTAGGGGGTGTGTTGACTATGATGTGCTGCCGCCGCTTGTACTGTATGCTTTGTCGGGTTGTACATTCCTCTAAAAGTAGGTGGGGCCCATAGGTAGGGGGTGTTTGGTTAACATGACCCTTTTTTATATTCCCTCATAAGATTAATTTATGTGCCCACTTGAGATTAATTTATATATCTGTGTGTCCTAAAACGAAATCACACATTATGCTTAAAACATATTACTGATTTGATTATGTAGACAAATTAAAAGCGGACCTCGTGCTGATGTCTACCCGCCAATCGTAGACAAACTAAAAGCGGACCTCGTGCCGATGTCTACCCGCTGATTGTAGACAAATTAAAAGCGGACCTCGTGCCGATGTCTACCGCTGGATGTTAGACAAATTAAAAGCGGACCTCGTGCCGATGTCTACCCTAATTTAAATAATAAGTGTATCAACCATATAAGTTTGTGCCTCCAGAATTAAGTATTATTTGCAACATATAAGTTTATGCCTCCCGAATTATGTATTATTTGTGCCTCCGGAATTATGTATTATTTGTGCCTCCGGAATTATGTATTATTATTAACATTCAACAAATTGGCGTTTGTGCCTCCGGAATTATGTATTATTTTTAACATTCAACAAATTGGCGTTTGTGCCTCCGGAGTTATGTATTATTTGTAACATTCAACCTGTTACTTCAACAAATTGGCGTTTGTGCCTCCGGAATGTCGAGGGCGTATATGGTCTAAAAATACCCAACTCATCTTATGAACCACCGGCTTATGGGCCACTGGGATGAAAGGCATGTTCGAATGATACAGGACGAAAGACCATAAAGATATTTGTTAAGTATTACATTATTAGTCTTTTACTAATAATGCAATACTGGGGGAACATGTTGATATATATGTCCGAAGGACACGCACCGGGAGGCAAATGAAACACTAGTCCAAACGACTCAGGCCAAAAGGCCATAAGGTACTCTTTAAAGTATTACATCATCAATATTTTACTAACAATGCAATACTGGTGTTACATGTTGTATCCGAAGCACAGGCCGAAGGCCATAAAGATATTCTATAAGTATTACATCATTAGTCTTCTACTAATAATGCAATACTGGGGGGACATGTTGGTGTATGTGTC
Organism: Artemisia tridentata subsp. tridentata; assembly: GCA_021014915.2. Taxonomy (NCBI): domain Eukaryota; kingdom Viridiplantae; phylum Streptophyta; class Magnoliopsida; order Asterales; family Asteraceae; genus Artemisia; species Artemisia tridentata. The sequence continues at coordinate 141,423,486 of CP139505.1, read as the reverse complement.
CGGACGACATGCCTCGTCCGGACCATGCTTACGTGTCTGGACGTCATAGTTTGTCCGGACTACATCTCATCTCCGGACACACCTACTGAGCGTACTACCGCCATTTACAGTGACCAGTCCCATCAACCGCCGACATCCCGGATATTGCGGTATCGTGTCTCCCACATGGTCTGACACCTAGCACCTATCACGTGGTCTGACACCACGCTCTTTCCCAAGACAGCACAGGTATCGAGGTACCATTTGGTACCTACCCCTTTTTCCCTCTCTATATATACTACTCCATTATCTCTATCTTTGGGGATAACATCTCACATACACTATTTCATACTCTCTCTCTAATAATACACACTACTTTATACATATCTGTATATATCAATGCATACATAACCGAATCACAACCAGATCATTTATACTAAACCCTCGACATAGAGGTATTGACTTGACCGTCGGAGGGTGGTCCCCGGGGCTTCGGCCTCGGGACCCCTTCTAACGGGTTTATTTGTATTTGTAGCACACATCAGGCTTGCGATTAAGGATGGGCGGCGTGCAGAAGTCGTCCGGACTTACCTAGCAGAATGTTACTTGAACAGCACACTTACGTAAAACACGCCTTCTCGTATTAGCATGTTATTCTTTCTTTCCCAAACACCCATGAGTCATGATTAGTTTAACAAAAACGAAATTTCCCCACCAGCGTATATCTTTGACCATGATTTAATACTCTAAAATTCGAATATTGTAAAAAAAGTATTATATTTAATAAAATCAAGATAACTAACCTGCATCACCATAAAAAATTCTTTGACGTCAAACCAAAGCCAAACATTTAGAAAATCCTCTAAGTACGCAAGACGTTAACTAAGTTAACGCTAGCTCCAAATTTTTTACAATAGACAAATTACACAAAGAACACACTAACCTCCTGCTAGTACAACTAGTAACATCAAAATCATGCATGCATGACTAGGAGAAGCTAACTACAAACTTAAATAAACAACGCACGTATATTGAAAGGAATTATCAGTAGCAACTTCCTGTTCAAGTTCCTTCACTTGCTCATATCTGAAAAGAATTTTTTATTGAATTTAAAAAAAAATAGCAAATCATGCTGTAAAAGAGTCGCACAATAAAACCTCTAAAAAGCATGGTCCATCAGGCTGAAGAATATGTAAAGGCTTTACATCATTGCGATCAACACCACCTCCACAGGGCCGGTGATGCAACCACCACTATCGGACAAAACGGAAGGTTGGGATGTCAGTTTGACACATCGAAGGTTTGTGGTATCGGTTTAACGGATCCAAGAGGGTAAGGGTGTCGATTGGAAGGCTGTAGGTATTTTGGTGATGGAGCGGCTAGGGTTTTTTGGTGATGAAGTTCATAGAAATAAAGAAGAAATGATTTATGAATTTAAAACTTCTCTGGATCCTATTAAAATGTGACAGTTTTGGACGGTTTAAAAATAATAATAATTGTGATATCCCTTAATTACCCTTACACTAGTTACATCAACTAGCATGATCTTTTGATTATTTACATAAATGGCACATTCAGTTTTGACCGTTGATCAACTAATCTAACGGTGTATAGCGGGTTCTCGCATTTCTCGCAAATAAGGTGGTTCTGAAAATAAAGTCTCAATATATATATATATATATATATATATATATATATATATAGAGAGAGAGAGAGAGAGAGAGAGAGACTTTCTTGCGAGAACCATCTTATCAGCGAGAACTGACAGAACCACCAAAAACATATATGCACACCTTCAATAATTGTATTTTTGCAGATATGTTCTAAAAACAACATATATGTTTTAAAAAAACATGGTTGTTCTAAAGAATTTGATAAGAAATTGGAAATACAAAATTTTTCTTTGAAGGTGTGCATGTATGTTCTTATAAGGCGTGCAATGAAAATATTGCGGCCGTGTGTAAGGTTTTTGTGAAAAAAGAGGATGAGTTCATGATGATATTGAAGAACATAGGTGGATACTTACGATTATTGATGATTTGCATGTATTTTTATTTTATTTTAAAAGGCGTGCATGTATGTTTTTGGTGGTTCTGTCAGTTCTCGCAGATAAGAAGTTTGATATTGATAGTGCATTATTAAAAGCACTAAGTTACGAGCTTATTATATTTAGTATCGAGGAGGCCACTTCGATCACATTTGAAAATTTGAGTTGGTGACGTGTTTACACCAACATGTTGATGAAGACTAGTGTGCACATCATGACGTCCGCTAATGGCAAACTTACTTGTTGCACTATGATCCAGTTTTTGTGTCTTGAATCTTTGATTTTGGATGGACGGCGGGCGGTGACGACTTGGTTGTAGGCTAAGACTATTTGCTTCTTCTTTTTTATTTTTCACCATGTATGTGCATCACATGTCTTATCCTACCCTTTAGTCGTGAATCATGCTTAGGTGAGGGAAAGAGCAGTCATTGGTGTCTTGGCCATGGATTTGGTCATGTATCGATGGTATTTTTCGACTTCGCCGTAGTATGTTAGTAACGACACTACGCCCTAGCCCTATAATTTGTTCACCCAATATTGCCTTCGAAGATTTTTTTGACCTTAGCTCTAGTGGTGGAGATATGTGTAACCGCCAAGCCTATGATAGAATACATGCTATGACTGTACATTGAGTGATCACCCCGAAATTGACACTTAGATTAGGAAGAGTATAAGTGAAACAAAAGACTAAATAAAAAAAGAAGGTCAAGCAGTTGAGGAAGAAGAAACAACAGAGGAATTGCCTTATGAAAGGATTCAGAGTATGATGGTCAAAATCCTAGAAGCTATGAATGATGATCCACTTCAAGCAAAACATCCAATCATTGACTGGGAAGTTTACTCAGATGGGGTTATCAAGGGCTGGAAGATTATCAGGGTAGGAGGACACTCAGAAGTCTACAAATATTTTGAAGATATGATAAAGGCTTTTGATAGAGAAGACTTGGACAAGCTATGGAGTCTAGTTCAAGAAAGGTTCAGATCTACAGATCCTATAGAAGACAAAGACAAGGAGCTATGGGTAGAACTGAAGAGGTTGTATGAACCTGATCCAACAGATACTCTATGGACATTTCAAGCTCATGACCTTGCTACTACTTGGAGATTGTATGATACTTGTGGTGTTCACCAGGTATCTACAAAGGAAGGAGTGGATGTCTACATGCTGATAGAGAAAGATTATCCATTGAGAGCAGGTATCTTATTTGTTATGTTAGCTGCTAAGCTCAGAGTCGATGAAGACTCATAAATGGCAAGAAAGTTAGTGAGAAAGATATATCAGCAAGCAGAAGCAATGAAGACTACAAGACTAAGACTAAGAAGATAGTGTTTGGAGAATCCTCACAAGGTAATGATTTAATTCAGAAACTTGATGATTTAGGGTAAATCACAAGTTTAGGAGAGGATTGTTAGGAATTAAATGTTCAAGTTATTGGTTTTGTATTAGTACTGCTGAAGAATTAACACTAACAATACTAATGGAGTTAGTACTGCTAGTGTAAGTTGAAGACTGATGAATATATAACTAACAGTACTAACTGCTGAGTTAGTACTGCTAGTATAGAAGATGGTACTGCTGACTGCTTAAAGACTGAAGATTAGTACTGCTCATGATGACGTGTAAAAGGATAAGTATAGAATAGATTTCATGTATATCTTATATAGTTAGAATTATACAGATATTCTGAATGTTTAGAATATCAATACTTATCTTGTAAAGGACTCCTTGTGTTATAAAATGAGGTCCTTGGTTAGATGTTTAGATATATGTTTTTGTTAACCTTCAAGGTTTAGTAAACCCTAGTGATAAGCAAGATCACTCGTATTATATCTAATAATATTGAAGCATTTTGTGATATTCATTGTTCATATAAACTGTTTATTACTGTTACATTGCACAAATCTTCTAAGTATCATATAGTAGATTCCGCATACTATTTGATATACACTCAAAGTATCCTCAACACAATTCTAAATGTGTTAAAATCCTCACAAATTATTTTTCTACAAATGGTAGGACCCATTTTTAGGAAATAAACACATAAAATTTATAAACACCAATATAACCATATATTGACACATTAGAATACTTGGACTATAGAAATAGTATAAAAACACGAAATTAGGACAACATATATCTTAGGGCTCGTAACACTTTCCCAACTTGTCAATTTTAGTCCCTGTCACTTTATAAACCTTCAAAACCACTATATACAATTGCATAATTAGTATAATAATGATATGATACTTGTTGCATTACAATCTACTATTTTAAAACCTAAGACGCAACATATTATTTTTAGGTTGCTCGTAGGACGTCTTGGTTTCCTCATTTCTTACTTAGATATTTCTATTTGATCTTTGGTGAGTTCATAGCCCATAACTCTTTAAACTGTTTATAAACCCATTGGGGGAGATACATGTTATTTTACAATTTGGACACAAGTGCTTTGAACTGTATGCTTACCTGAATGTATTATTGCCTAAGTACCGTTATTGCCAAAAATAAGTCCCTAACATCATGAACCATTAATCATTTCCATGTGAGCGCGAATATTGTGAATAGGCCTATTGGGATTGACGAATCCCGTTTGTGTTGATCAGATGGATATCACAAATGCACTATATTTGAATACCTAGGTAAAATGGCAAATTACCTACTAGGGCTTTATTATCATCTCTATGATACACCCAGTTAACGTTTTGAGTGTCATGAGCTTAGTGCATTCACAAAACAAAAACATCATTTTACACACATAGAGGTATAAACTGCTAGCAATAAGCAGTTTATGTTAAGAATATAAACTTGCAGTTTCATAGCAGATCAAAACTTAAAGAAAGGAACAAGTGCGGCTATTACGGGTTTATAACAAGGTCGAGTTCACCATTTTACACACAAGAGGTAATAAATTTTACACTTTTTCAATATTACATGCAAAAATATGTTACATTTATAAAAAATGACAAAAAGACATAACGAGATTTTTAATAGGCTCAGATTATTATCGTTTTATCATTTTGGCTACAAATTTGAAGGTTGCAAAGTGAAAAAAAAAAAAAAAAAAAAAAAAAAAAAAAAAAAAAAAAAAAAACTCACTTTACCGTCCATTCGGTTATGCCATGCCAATCAACAAACTTTTTTTTTTTTTATCATCGCCATATCTCGGGTTTTTTAAGAAACCATTTAGAAAAACCAAGTTTAGAAAACAATTGCTTATTTGATAATAAGCAGTTTCAACAAACCATCACAACTGCTTATTTGATAATATAATAAGCAGTTTCAAGAAACCAACACAACTGCTTATTTGATAATAAGCAGTTTCAAGAAACCATCACAATAAAATTAAAGCCACCATCAAAGCCACCATGGTTAGATCTAAAAAGATCTATAGCCAACATCATCACCACCAAAAAAAAAAAAAAAAAAATAGATTTAACCGTGGTTTTTATCTAAAACTGCTAACAATGGTTTTTACCAAAAACAGCCAAGCCACCATCATAGCCACCATGGTTAGATCTAAGAAAATCTAAAGCCACCATCATCACCAACAAAAAAAAAATTAGATCTAACCGTGGTTTTTATCTAAAACTGCTAACAATGGTGTTTACCATCACGGATCTAACAAAAAACAGCTAAGAAACCACGGTTTTACCAACGATTTCCAAAAACAACCAGTTTTCAAAAAGCTTTCAAAAAAACCAACGATTTCAGATCTAATAAGCTTTCAAAAAAAACAACCAGGAACAGAGGATTATGGGTGTGGGTACTTTATTTGGAAGGATGCTTTTGAAGAAAAGTACTTTAGTCAAGCCTTTTCTTCAACGCAGTGCTCAAACTGCGAAGCTAAAGATAATAAGATTGACATACTAGAAACAAGAAACAAGATGTTATTGACTCAAAATACAATGTTGAAGGCAAGAATAAAGACACTTGAGACATCACTGGAAATGGAAAGGAATCCCGTTGATCACGCATGTTAGTCGGGTGCAATTATGCATAAGCTTATAGATGACATAAATAATCTCCATGTGTTGTAGTAGGTTTTGTTGTTTTTAAATAATGTGTTAATGTTGTTGTTGTTGTTTTTTAATTGAATAATAACAGTTGTTGTTGTAATTGTTTAATGTAGTTGTTGTTTAATTAAATAGAAACACATTAGACGAATACAAAAAACATAACAAATAAACACTACAAAATACATAACACAAAAAAAACAAAACAGATAAACACTATTATATATATATATATATATATATATATATATATATATATATATATATATATATATATATATATATATATATATATATAGGGGGCCGTTATTGTGGTGTACATGCTTAAAATAGATAAAATAGGCACACATGTGAACCGTTGGATCAAACACTATAGATGAGATTAGATATTAAATAGAAGAGTGGCACAATTGTAATTAAATGAAACACAAATGGCATTTGTGTACCAATTTATTGTGAATAAAACGAGAATAGTACTCTCTCCTTCCTTCTCTCTCCTGCTCTAATATTTTTTTCACTCAATTTTTACTTCAAGATATACCAGATTAAACACCACCACCATCCTCATCATCTCACACCGATCTTTCCACAACTAACCGGAAGCCTCTCTGAACCGTCACGCGCCGGTGACAGTCGCCGGATTTTCGGCTTTTCCGGCGAGTTTTTACAATTAATTTCCCACCACCGGCCGACCACCTTTTTCCGACGATTACCTTTCAATCGGAGACCTTATACCACACCCACGCGCCGCCACGCGTCGGTGTTTTTCGGACTTTTGTTTTGTTTCAGTTTCTATTTCTTCAGCAGGTTGTCAATTTTTGTTAATTTTTTGTGTCAGTCGAACGAAGTGGAAGGTTGTCAAATTGTAGGCGACCAAACCGAGATAACAGGAGTATAAAATGATCGATCTAACTATTGATTGAGATAGTGAATACGAAAAAGGTATTGTGTGTGTTAGTTAGTGTTGTGTATTTCTTCTTGAAAACATACTTTTTAAGTCATGGGTAGTGTGTGAATTGATTTATGTGTACTAGCAACTTAGTAACTTATGTGTTTGAGTTGAGTAAGATTCATGTGCTACTTGTTGTGTATGACTTAAATGAGTTGTATAAGCTACTTAGCTAACTTATGTGTATGAGCTGTATAAGTTACTTAGCTAACCATCAGTTGCATATATGTTTTGAAAATAACCTTATTAGATGATTATATGTATTAGCTACTGACCTACTGTTAGATGTTTAAAAATAAGCTATTAATTGATTATGTGTATTAGCTACTTAGATATAAATGTGTATTAGCTACTTATAAGCTATAAGCTGATTATGTCTATTAGATGAAATAAACTTATGTCTATTAGATGAAATAAGCTGATTATGTCTTTTAGATGCAAAAAAGTTACTATCTTTCCTGTCATTTGGATTTGGGTTATTTATTGATAATGGCTCACTTTGTTGCAACTAGTTATTTGATATTGATTTTGATTCTTTAACGTCGCTATAATGATTTTTAAAATGCCTATTGAAACACAAGATACTCATATCTTGAAGGTTTTTAAGGGAGATTTTGGTTACTATTTTACCATTGGAATTTTTGTGTATTTGGTATCCAAGATTATTATAAGAAAATTGCAATGTGATATTGACTTGTTGGGACATTGCAGACCCTTATGCGTGGATTAAGCAAAATACCTGCAAGTCAACCAAATGAAGTGTCAAACATAGAAACAAGAAAAAGCGCATAAGACTACGCCGAGCCTTCATATTGGTACATATCTTTATAAAACCAATAGCTCGTGTCTAAATCTACTTAATAAAATGCTAGCTAAATATTCCAAATGTTGTTGAGCTTATGCTTATGTCATAACTTCTGCTGTATGGAAGCTGACATCACACATGAGCTCCCTCTTGTGTACTATGATACCATAAGCATCATAATTATCTCACTCGTTCGGTGCTATATAGAGCTGCTTTATAAACTAAAGTCTCTTTTTTTACTTTGGTCATATACAGTTTACAACTAAGGTGATAAAGCCTAGATATAGCAGATAACTAGTTGATTCAGGAACATCAATGCCATGTGACTGTCTAATTTATTTGGCTTGGCCCCATGAAAACCTTTCTCTGCTTTCAAACAGCTCTTTATATCCGTCACCACGTCATTCATGGTTGGCCTTTTGGGAGATATTCTGTCAACACAAGTCAATGCCAATTCTTCCACCTTCTAGGCTGTATTAATGTCATAGTCCCCATGTAACCTAGGATCGATTAATTTTTCAATATTTCCTTCTGCAACCATTGACTTAACCCAGTTAAGTATGTGCATGTCATCTGATATTGCTTTTCGGCCTGTAATCAACTCCGAGAATACTACTCCAAAGCTATAGACATCACTTTTCTCTGTCAACCTGTTTGTTGTGTAATACCTGCAATACAAAACTCATAAAATTAAAATTAAAATTAAAATTAAAAAAAAAAAAAAAAAAAAAAAAAAAAAAAACCTCGGCTTATGCAAGATGATCTTACGACCAATCTGTTCAGACGGTATCACCTAAATTTTTGATGGATCTGGTTATTCGGAACTCTTCTATATTTGAAAAATTCAACAGCGGTAAGTTCTTTAGTGATAGTTTTTTTTACCCAATACCGAATTCTTAGGCGCAAAGGGTTTCAAGTATTACACAATAATAATAGCTCATGGGTGAAATTATGTTTCCATGTTATTAAGTATACTTTATAAGTAAAATAAAGTGGAACAAAAAGACTTACTGTTGACACGTGTGTCGCACCTTCAGATGCAAAAGCTCTTGACAGACCAAAATCTGCTAGTTTGGCCTGAAAATTATCATTTAATAATATGTTTGAACACTTCACGTCTCTATGGACTATCGGTGGCTTGCAACCATGATGCATATACTCTAGCCCTGTTATAAAAAAGAGACCCAATGCATGTTTAAGCAGTTGTAACACTCTCAAAATCTAATAAGTGGCAAGTATATGTATCTGAAGCTTAAACTTAATCTGATTACTGACCTTGTGCTGCATCATATGCTATTTCTAGCCTTTTCGTGCAGCTCAATACATTTAGACTTCCGTCTAATAAAAGAAATAAAGCTATTAGTAACTGAACAAAATGTGCCCTATTAAATAAGCCCTATTTAAATGTGCACCTCATCCGTTAGATATTCTTTCCACTTCACCATCGTTATGTTTGTTGAAAATGGGATAATTGATGTGAATTGGGTTTTGTTCATTGCCCAGGCAGAGAAGAAGAAACGTAATAAGGCTAAGTTGCAGGAAGCAATCCGGAAGAAGAAGATTCAGAGATAGAGCCTGGGCTGAATAACAGAGCTGGAGCAGCAGCTTGAGGAAGAGAAAAAGAAGGCAGCTACTGCTTAATTCTAGTCATTCATATTTCTTAGCGGATTAATATTTTCAAAATCCAAGATTTTGTTGATCACGTTATCTTGTACATAATTGTTTGAATGATGTGCCGACGGCATCTTCTTTCTTTCAAGTTTGTTCATTTTTCATCTTTAGTTTTATAAAACAGGTAGTAGCGCTTCTGCATCTTTTTATTTATTGATATGCACAAATTTCTTTTATTTATTATGAAATAATGATTTGTAAGGATTGTGGAGCATTTAAGATGGGATTATAATTGAAAAAATCAAATAATTGGGAAAACAAAAATTACTATAATACCCTTAAACTAAATATCTAATTAATTAATGTTATTATCCAATTAATTAGTATTATTTATTTTGATCTCATCTATCAAGATTGATCCAACGGTTCACATGTGTACCTATTTTATCTATTTTAAGCTTATACATCACATGAACGCAAATCTATATATATATATATATATATATATATATATATATATATATATATATATAAAACTAAATGTCAAACCCTCCCTAATAGAGAGGGTCTTCTTTGTAAAATATGGAGGGTCTAAATAACCTCTCCCAAATGCTAAAACCCGAGTTTTTTATTAGACCATAGTAGTTTTAAAATTTATTTAACAAAACATAGTACTTTCAAATTTATTTAACAAAACATAGTGGTTTGTTTGTAAAGCTAAGTACTATGTTTTGAACAAACAAAAATTTTATACAAACAAACTACTATGTTTTGTTAAATAAATTTGAAAGTACTATATTTTGTTAAATAAATTTTAAAACTACTATGGTCTAATAAATAACTCCTAAAACCCACTACAACGAATGATATATTTTTAACTTTTACTATGATGGTACCTTGACACCTTGCATCACTCGTGACTCGTGAGAGATCAAACTTGCTGTTTGAAAAAGCCGTTGTGGCCGATCTATCTCGATTTGTTTTTTCATTTTTCTTCTTCTTCACCTTTAGTAACCTGAAAACCCAATTTGTTTTCCCCAAGACCAAAACATTGCAATTGATATCCTACAAAAAGTTACATCGAGACATTTTATCAAACAACTTATAAACATTATCATAAACACTTTGTATGTTTACATTTTTCAAACGAAAAACTTGTTTATCATATAATCCGTTCATAAAAAAGAATATTAAAATTTCTTAATTGTTAATCAAATTATAAGCTTTGGGTCTGTAAAGATTGCTCTCAAATGAGAGAATGTTGCCATTTTGTTCATGAAAAAATATATTGTTAATAATAAAAAAAAACGTTTGCAAAGTAATCACAAAGATATGTCCATCGAAAAATATATGAAAAACAACTATTCATCAACCGATGTTTATTAAAAAAAAAAGGTGAATTTTTGTTATATTTAAGAGCTTTTGAGATAAATACCTTTTATATTTTGATGTTTCACTTTCGATTTCTTTGTCCTTTGTATTGTAAAAAATGATGTAGCAATGTGATAATTATAAAGTAATAATGGAAGTCAATTTTATATATAGGTAACGAACTTTCAAAAATTTCCAATGTTAGGTAATTTACTCTCAAAAATACTATGTTAGGTAATGAAACTTTAATCTTTGTTCAATGTTAGGTAATATGGGCTATCATTGCAACTTGTAACCGGTGCAACCGGTTACCATTGTACCAAACTTTTTAAAATTTCCAATGTTAGGTAACGAACTTTCTAAAATAAACAAGTTCGTCCGTTAATCTTACGTTTTTTTCCGTTTTCATATGTTTTTGTCCGTTTTTCAAAAAAAATTTCCGTTTTTGTCCGTTTTTCTTATGTTTTTATGTGTTTTTCTTACGTTTTTTACTTTTTCGTCCGTTATTCTTACGTTTTCATACGTTTTTGTCCGTTTTTCTTACCTTTTTTCCTTTTTTGGTCCGTTTTTATCCGTTTTTGTCCGTTTTTCTTACGTTTATTTACGTTCTCGTCCGTTATTCTTACGTTTTTGTCCGTTTTTCTTACGTTTTTTCCCTTTTTTTTTTTTCGTTTTTATCCGTTTTTGTTCATTTTCCTTACGTTTTTGTACGTTTTCTTTTTTTTTTTGTCCGAATTTTTTATTTAGTCCGAATTTTTTGTCCGATTTTTTTTTGACCAAATTTTTTTAAAAAAATAAATAAAATTAAAAAAAAAGAATCAAAATTTTTGTCCGATTTTTTTTTCTTTTTTGTCAGAATTTTTTTAAAATATTAAAAGTTCAAAATTTTTTTCCGAATTTTTTTTGTCCAAATTTTGAATTTTTGTCAAAAATATTAAAAGTTCAAAAAAAGTCGGACAAAAATTATGAATTTTTTTAAATTCGGACAAAAAAGAAAAAAAAAATGGGACAAAAATTTTGAACTTTTTTTTATTTTTTTTTTTCGGAATAAATAAAAAATTCGGACAAAAATTTTGAAATAAATAAAAAATTCGGACAAAAACGGAAAAAACGTAAGAAAATCGGATAAAACGGACAAAAACGTAAGAATAACAGACGAAAACGTAAGAAAAACGGACAAAAATGTAAGAAAAATGGACAAAAACGGAAAAAAAAAAGGAAAAAACCTAAGAAAAACGGACAAAAACGTAAGAATAACGGACGAAAACGTAAAAAAAGGGACAAAAACGTAAGAAAAACGGAAAAAACGTAAGAAAAACGGACAAAAACGTATGAAATCAGAAAAAACGTAAGAATAACGGACGAAAACGTAAAAAACGTAAGAAAAACGGACAAAAACGTAAGAAAAACGGACAAAAACGGATAAAAACGGACAAAACCGTAAGAAAAAACGGACAAAAACATATGAAAACGGAAAAAACGTAAGATTAACGGACGAAAACGTAAAAAACGTAAGAAAAACGGAAAAAAATGTAAGAAAAACGGATAAAAACGGACCAAAACGGAAAAAACGTAAGAAAAACGGACGAAAACGTAAAAACCGGAAGAAAAACGGACTCATGGACCATTTGTGTAAGCCTTGCGCAACACAAGGACGATTTTGTGTAAGAAGGACCATTTGTGAAAAAAAATGACTAAATTTGTAAAGCCTTGCGCAACACAAAGACCATTTGTGTTAAAAACTGAAAAGGAATATAATAATAATAATAAATATGACGTCACATGTGGGCCCCATAAGCATAGCCGGTAATATTACCTAACTTTGAAGGTTGCACAAAGTTTGGTTACCTAACATAGTATTTTTGAGAGTAAATTACCTAACATTGAAAAATTTTGAAAGTTCGTTACCTATCTGTAGAATTAACCCTAATAATGGAAGTCAACTTAATTTGGTGAGGATGTGAATTTTTTCGAAGTGTTCACATTGAGCTGGGATCAAGATATTTTACAGTTTTTTTTTTTTTTGAACGGTGATTTTTATTTTTTTGAATTAGAGTCGCACCCGCCACCTCGGCAGGCCCTCATCTTTCACATACCCAGACTATGTTGTCTGAACTGGGTCCACGCTGACGTAGCGATGATTTTTAACGACATCCGCCCGGAAACCTTACCGTCTCCACACGATTATAATTCGCTGGAGTAACGGCCGGATGAAAACCAGGGCCGGCTCGGATTCGAACTTGCGCAACTATTGGCTTACAGGCTCTCCTCTTCATTGCCTAATATCAACAGAGCTTGTGGTCCACAGGTGAGAACTTCCCAGTAGGTCACCCACCCGATACTACTCTCACTCGTGACTCGCTTAACTAATTAAGCTTCAACCACTAGATCACAAGCTAGTTGATAAGATATTTTACAGTTAATTGGATTAATGGCGAAGATGCACTATTATATATCACGCTCTTTTTTATCTTGGCTTAAAATATTTTTTTGACTTTTTTTACAAAATATGAGACTTTTTATTGCGAAATGTTGTATTCATACAAGATTTACATAAAAAGTTTTACACAATGATTTGCCCAAGATTATTTGTCTAATTAAATAGATTTCGCTGTTTTATAAGTATTTTGATTAAACAAATGATGTTGCTACATCATATGTGAAACTTCTTTCGTACTGTAAATTTTTTATGATTATAATATTCATCATTTTTGTTAGATCTATCGTGACTTAACCTAAAGACTTATTAATTAAATGACACTGCACGTACATCTGACTCACACTTACAAATTACAATACTTTTGTATTTTATTTTTTAGATTATGTGTTAAATCTTTGATCATCACTATTAATTTCAGGCCTAATTATAATACTAAAATAAAAAAATTAAATTACACGGATGGTCCTTGTAGTTTAAGTTGACTTTCATCTTTGATCCCTTGACTTTTTTTGCACAAATAATCCCTAACTCAAAAATTCTTAACACTGAGAGTCCCGAGTCATACCACTACCCTTCTCCATCTTCAATTAATTTCGTGTAGGTCCCACCACTACCAATCAAACCATCATTTTTTTTTTCATCTTCACCCACAAATACCTAACTCCAACCACAATTATTTGTGGCTATCAATTTTTCAGCCACCTCCATCAAATTCTGAAGACCTCAATCAAATTCACACTCCTTTTATATTTTACCTTTTAATGTGGACTTGATTTTACACTTTAAAACACAAAAAGATTTACTTATCAAAAAGAAAATATATATATATATATATATATATATATATATATATATATTCAAAAATAAACAGTATGCAAATGGGCAAGTAACCATTTTTATCTTGAGCAAAGTCATGAAAAGCAAAGTCGGTAAATAAACACTAATTTTTTAAAGGATTTTCTAACATGTGCCCTAAGGGCACATGTAAGTACACCAAAAAGGACGGCGGGTCTCATGAAAAAGGACATCCGGACCCACAAAAAGGTACACTTCTCAAATAAAAGATGTGGGTCCAGACGTCCTTTTTCATGGGACCCGCTGTCTTTTTGGTGTGCTTACATGTGCCCTTAGGGCACATGTTAGAAAATACCATTTTTTAAACATACAACAAAAAAAAAAAAAAAAAAAAAAAAAAAAAAAAAGGAAAAAAAAAACATAAATTGAGTTATCATCGTCACCATAACACCACCTTTGATTTTTCATACCAAATCACTTTAACACATACATCCAAAATTGCATTGATCACAAAAATTCCCAAATATAATCAAACATATAAAATAGAGAATTTTTTTTAAATGACCCATTTTATGTACTATTTTACGAGCTCAAGAATATGAGAGTCTCAACTCATTCCAGTTGGTGCCCCACTAGGCCAGGAGAATTTTCCGGAGCTATTTCTTATGAGATGGACAATTGCTGGTGTCAAAAAGGCACCCGGGGTTAGGGTGTCCTCGCCAATCTACACCTTTTTGTGGATGTACTATTTTACGACACGCCTATATTTTTTTCTATATTGAACTTTGAAATATCATCAGTTAGATTCATTAGTAGATAACTTTTTAACCATACACGTGTATTGTTTTCGATGTAGGCGAGTTTAAAATCCAGGCATGTGCTGGGCGAGCTAATGGGCGAGTTGTCGGGCGATAGCTGGGCGAGGGGATGAGGCCAGGGAAGAACTAGTTTTGCAATGTAGACATCTAGCTGGTGCAACTGTCGCTGCTGCACAAGTGGCTGGACATAAAGAGATAAGATGGATGATGAATGTTTGGTTGTGATGTTTCATGGAAAAACGAAAAACACATAAATTAACTCAACAAATTAAAACACTATAAGATGGATGATGAATGGTTGGTTGTGATGGTCCGGTATGACGACGAAGTAAGCTCGTTGTGCATACGTGGCACGCTCGAAGTCCCTCGCCGCCACA
The DNA here is from genome assembly GCA_021014915.2 of Artemisia tridentata subsp. tridentata. Classification (NCBI taxonomy): domain Eukaryota; kingdom Viridiplantae; phylum Streptophyta; class Magnoliopsida; order Asterales; family Asteraceae; genus Artemisia; species Artemisia tridentata. The sequence continues at coordinate 141,408,280 of CP139505.1, read as the reverse complement.
CCAAGATCACTTGTCGTCCTCTCGCCGTGTAGACGACAAAGTAAACGATAAACCATATGGACGTTGGAATGTGTACGAAAATGAGGTAAACAGTTCAATCTTTATAAAAAAATATTTGATTTTTATAATAAAAAAAGATTGGTTTTTATCTGTGGGTATTATGGAATCTATAATGGGTTTAAGAAATTTGGCCGGAATCAGCTTCGATGTGTCTTTTCCGACGAGTTATGAAAAAGGCTTTTGATGAAGGATGGGGTGTTGTTATAGCTAAAACTGTAAGATCCATAACGATAGATGTTTGTTTAAGAGATGTTTGGATGTATGTTTAAATGGTTTCGAAAGTGTTTATGTGACTATTAAGCTTTGAATAGTCAGTTTTTTTTTATGATCCATAATGATATAAGTTTATTTGGAAAATAAAAAAAAAAAAAAAAAAAAAAAAAAAAAAGTTTAGAAGTGGTGGGATTCAAATGAAGAGCTTGTTTTGTGTTATGATAGAGGGGTATTTTGAAAAGGTTGTATTATGATGATGTGCCAGCATCTAAGACTCAAATGAAGAAGTAAACCTCTTCATGACACCTAATGCTCTAACAAGTGTAGTAGTGTGTCTGGGAACTTGGAAGTGACAAACAAAAAACACTTCATACTTATTTCTCTCTTTCCTTCATGAAGAAATTACTTTTTTTATGGATAGTTACTAGACACTGCAAAGACCATTTTGGTAAAGCTATAATTTTTTAGTTCATTCTCATAAACTCAGTGATTATTTAGTCCAGTTTCGTAATTACCTTTATAAAATATCTTGATTAAATTCACAATTTGCATAAAATCGTAAACAAAAGTAATTAATATACTCAAATTTAATTCAAGAAAATAGAAGTGACCGGTGTGAGTTGTTGTCTCCCACATTTGAGCTTATATGTACTTTTTTTTTTTTGAACGGCGAATTTCATTTTTTGGATTGGAGTCGCGCCCGCAACATCGGCAGACCCTTATCCATCACAACCCAGACTATGTTGTCTTAACCGGGCCCACGATGGCGTAGTGGGGATTGTTTAACGGCGTCCGCCCGGAAACCGTACCGCCTCCACACGAGTTTTCTCGCTGGAGTAACAGTCAGATGAAAATCGGGGCCGGCTCGGATTCGAACCTGCGCAACATTGGCTCACAGGCTCTTCTCTTCATTGCCTAATACCAACAGAGCATTGTGGTCCACAATTGAGGACTTCCCGGTAGGTCACCCATATCGATACTACGCTCACCCGGGAACGCTTAACTAACTAAGCATTCCCCAGCAGGCCACAAGCTTGTTGGTGAGCTTATATGTACTTAATGTCTTAATTTTGAGAACAACTCAACATCCTTCAAACTGACAAGCTATCATCATGACCATTCAATTTCGACAACTAACTACCTACTCAAATTTAATTCAAGAAAACTCATCAGCCCAAAACATCTATAGAGTGCGTTTAGTTGGAGAAAAAATTCTCTTGTTTTCTATCTCTAATTTTGTAAGAATTTGGAAGGAAAATTTATCTCCACAAAACACTTGAAAAATATAGAAAACGCGTTTAGTTGATGTTTGTATTTTCCATTTTAAAAAAGGGGAGGGAGGGTTGTGGATTACAAAGGAAAAAAAGGAAAAGAACTAAAATTTGTTTTGTAATTTTCCTTGTTAAGTTAGGAATAGGGGATTTTGTGTTTTGCAAAACATGTTGTTGGAAAACACTTATTTGAATGCGATCCCTGTTTTTCTTGTTTTTCACAAAACATTTTGTGGAAAACAAGGGTGTTTTCCCCCAACTAAACGCACCCCTACCTACTGTGACGTTAAGTTCTATATTTTACCTATCCAAAACAAGTGATTTCAATTAGGAAGTAAGCCAACCAAAACTAGTGAGTTAGAAATGTGTGTCCTAACCCAAATCCTTCGCCGCCACAACCATAGACATCTGCAGCCTCCGTCTGTTACGATGAGTGGTGTGGTGATGTGGTGGTTAACGACAGTGGTTAACGGTGGTGGTTAACAACAGTGGTTAACGAGTGGCGTATTTGCCATAACTTCAAATTCCAACACCCAACAGTGCCAATAATGGTGGTAGTAGTGGTAGCAAGATGGCGGGTGGTATGGTGGTTGTTTTGTTAATGGTTTTGTTTTAGCAAGTGGTCTTTTTTGTTAGTTGGGTTGTGGGATCAAGAAACTAAATGACGAATTTACCGTCATGTGCAAGTCATATGAGGGGTTTTTAACAGTCAAACTTAACGTCATTTGGTTAAGAGACTTTCAGTGTTAAGGATTTTCGAGTTAAAAACTATTTGTTCAAAGAAAAAAGTCAAAAAACTAAAAATGAAAATTAACACAAACCACAGGGACCATCGTGTAATTTACTCAACTAACAATATTCCCGATTCCTAAGCTAGTTGCAGTAAGAGAAAAGGATCGATCGATCCACTCGATTGATTGAATCGTCCTTGTTGCAAGAAATATAATCGATCGATCAATTTGAAGCAAAAGAAAGATTGAGGTCGTGTGGACGATCGACTAGATAGTATCTATATTTGCTTTGTTTCTTTCTTTTTGTCAGAAAAGTATATGTTGTAAAGGAATTTTTTTTTTTTTTTGACAACTGTTGCTAAACAGTTTGATTCAAGGGGAAAAAACAAAAAAATCTTTTAAACTTCATAAAAACACTATAAGTAAACACACTCATTTCACTATTTTTTCACACATTCTCTATATTCACATTCTCTCAAATAACACACTCATTTCACTTTTAATTTCACACTTTCAAACCATAAATTCTTACGAGCTATTCATTGCCGATTCGTCTTCGGATGATGAAAATGAAATTAGTAGCGAGTTTATGATGTTTGCGGAAGAATGTTGGGATGCTTTTCAAGCTTCACAACCTAAAGTCTCACAAAACCAAATTAGTAGGGATCGTTTGGGTGCTCATAACCGTTTAGTGGCTGCTTACTTCTGCGAGAGCCCAAGATACGGCGAGCAAGCATTCCATAATCGTTTCCGAATGAGCCGAAAACTATTCACACAAATTGTTCGAGAGGTAACCGATCATGCACCTTATTTCCAACAAACTCCTAGTTGTGTGGGCTTACTTGGTATTTCTCCATTGATGAAGTGTACTTCGTCAATTGGTCAATTGGCATACGAAGTCAATCCTGATGCTCTAGATGAATTTGTGCAAATGGGTGGGTCAACAATTCGTGAGTGTCTCCAAAAATTTTGTGAGGCCATCATGGAGTTATATGGTGCAGAGTTGTAACACCCCAACCCGACAAGGGTAGAGATGTCACAATAATGGTTTCATATCAGAACAAACACAAGCCTATGACATAAATAATACAATTGAATTTTAATGGTTACAATGGAAAATCTGAAACTACAAGGTTACAAATGAGAATTACAATAATTTCTAAGCCTGAATATAAGCTCTTCTAGTCATCTCTAATCCAAAGTAGCTAGTAAGTCTTCTAAGTCCAAGGTACTCTCCACTCATACCCAGCTTCCAAACTAAAACCTGCCGCAGGAAAAGAATGCGGCTGAGCTACGAAAGCTCAGTGAACAGATATAACGATAGCAAGCAGTAATAATGGGGTAGTGAAGTAAGTGAAACAATGCAAGGTATAACAAGAATTAGGAAAGAATAAAAGGTTATGCAGATATATCCAGAGTTAAGAAATAGTTTACGATAGATAAGAGTAAAGGGAACAGTAATCCCAACCCGAGCCCATGTCAAATCAAGTCAAGTATCAAGTCAAGTATGTATCCGGAAGGGTGACCTCGGAATACTAAGTACAAGGTTATAAGGTAAAGTAAACAGAAATCCACTACGAGCCCAGAAACAGAACATATCATACTAATGTAACCATATAAGCATATAGAGGGGAGACCTCTCAGAATACCAGATAATATGAGGGGAGTCCTCAATAAATGGAGTGATCAGCTCCCAGAAATGTGAAAGACGTGTATCGCACACACCATCAGTCACCAGATATAACATAATATATAACAGATACAGATACAGATACAGATACAGAAAACAAATCTAGGATGCATCCATACGCCCCAGGTGGCCAAATACCTCCTCTACACACCACAAGTCAAATCAAATCAGGGACGGGACAGGTCATCACTCTCCTGCCCTAGAGTCATGCCATCGGTGCATCAATGACATGGACATGAAACCCTCATGCCTAGTGAATGGCTCGTAGTCTCAAACTGTGGGTCAGGGTCAAGTATCAAATGTCCAAGTATCCAAGTTCAAATTTAATATCAAGTGGTTCAAGTCCAATTTCCATTTCAATTATATCAGAAGGTTCATATCAGATGGTTCAATATCAGATGGTTATAATCAAAGTTTCATAGCAACAGTTCATTTTAAAAAAAATGTTTCTATTTAAAAGTCCATTTAAAGCAATCTTTCAATAATGGTTTTCATAAAAATGATCTTACAAAATAGTTTTCATAAAAATGGTCTTTCAAAACGGTTTTCATAAAGATAGTCTTAAAAATAGTTTTCTTAAAAACTTTTAGTAACTTTCATTTAAAAGTGGTATCGCATCTTTTTAAAATAGCTTTTCTCAAACATTTTCATATATAATTAAGAGGGTTTTCGCATCCAGTTATAATATCAAGTGAATCTTCAAAATATCCAAGGATTTGAATATTCATGTCAAAGGGTGATGAACGAAGTATATCAAGTATCAAGGGAACATGGCAAGGTTCAATTATCAAGGTTCACAGATCAAGGGAAGCATAGCAAAGGCATAGATTAAATAAGAAAGCCACAATAAGGAGGCTCAGATCATAATCAAACCAATATAGAAAAATGTAAGTGAAACATGAAGAACAAATCAAAGTATAAGGGAACATAGCAATGGCTTAGGGAATCCTATAGTGAATCAAGATCAAAATTCATGAGGAGGACACCCTTACTGAGAAAGGGTAGAATATCTGTACCTTATACCGCAAGTGAAAACACATCTAGAAATATAAAGATCGGAAACAAACTCCATCTTCAGCGAATCTACACGAATACATGGTCGTCTTATTATTAATATCTCATTTAAATCAGATTTCTCATTTTAGTCGGCTTTCTATTTTCAGCAGGTTTCCAAGATTAGCAAGTTTCTATTTTTAGAAAGTTTCCTTATTTAGCAAGTTTCCAAAAATAGCAAATTTCCATAATTAGACAAATTCCATAAAGTAATTAGGTTAAGTCATTTATTAAATATTATTATGGAAATAGGGTTCATTTTAGCAAGTCATGATAGTTTAGGGTTCATTATGACAACTTTCTATATTTTAGGGTTTCAAATGCAAATATGCCAAAGTTAAGGTCCAAAATGCAAATATTACAAGTTATTCATTTTAATCCATAAGTTTACCATAATTACAATTCCAATCCTTTAATTTAAACAATTTTACAAGTTAAACCCTTTTATTAAATAAATTACAAATTAAACCTTATAATTAATTAAATTACAATTTAATCCTTATAATATTCATATTTACACATTAAGCCTTCAATTAACCAAAATTACACATTATACCCCTTATATTTATATTTAAACGAAATACCTTCTATTTTACATAATTTACAAAACAAGTCCCTTTATTTTAATTACTTTCCATTCGAATTAACAATTTAATTAATTTACCATTTAAACCTTCTAAATTACAAAATTTACACATAACACCCCCATATTATATTTTATACGATTAGTCCCTGGTCTAAAATCACTTGCAAAAATAACCCCCAAGTTTATAAAATTACAAAACACACCCTAATATTTTTAGTTTCAAATCGGTAGAATATTAAACAATAAAACCCTAACCCTAAAATTCCCCAATCATTATCAATCATCAAAACAACCTTAAAACACATTAAACACATCAGATTCATCATCAAAAACCTAACCCTAGTTTCATACGAATTGATTTTTATTTTTTTCTCTTTTTCTTTTAAATCCGGTTAACAATTAATCACCAAGGATGATTTAAGCTTCTAAAATTACAAGGATCATTTTTCTAGTGTTATCTAGAACGAATAGGACCTGAGAAAAATAGTCTTGAAGGACACAAAATTCGTAAAAACCGATTCACAATTTATTTAGTTTTTAGGGTTTAAAATCGTATTTTAATTCAAATGGCCTGAGTAGCATGCACGAATTGTTATAGCTATTTTATATGGATCATATATGATGTAAGAAGAGTTATAAAAATACCAATTAACTTTTAGAATGATCGAATAAGGGTGGAGAATTAATACCTCTCGGCCAACATGAGAATCGAACAAAAACTGAAACCGAGTGAATCAAGCCTTCAAAAATCGAACTCCTATTTTTCTACACTTCCTCTAGCACCCAGGAACTCAGGAAAAATGATAAGTGGTCGTGGAAAAATAATGGTGGTCGATTTGGAGTTTTTGTGTGTTTTTAGGGTTTTCGGTATGGAAATAAAAGGAACAATTAAATAAGCCGTGTGGAGGGGGGAGGAGATAGCATAATTCATAGCCTACATTAATGGGGATATCAAATTTACTGATTTTGTAGAGTTTCCTAATTTTTTTGATCATTATCTCTTAATTTAAATGGTTTTATATGTTTAACAAATAAATAATGTGTACATATATAATATTTTCGGTCCCTATGACTTTTTCATGTGTGACAAATATTTTTGTACATAGTAAAATATTAAAATGTAGTAATAAAAAAATTATCTTACTTCATATGTTGCTCATTTATGAGAGTTTGGGATTTATTTGGTGTTTTATGCATTTATTAATTGAAATTTAAAGTTACAAGGGTATTTTGGTAATTTTGCATGTTTTGAAATTTTGGGTTTTACAAAAGTATTTGAGAAAGCCGATGGTTACTGACATTGACAAACTATATGCTCATCACTACGAAAGGCATGGGTTTCCTGGGATGATAGGAAGCATTGATTGTACAGATTGGCCGTGGGAGAATTGCCCACATGCTTTAAAGGCTCAATTTTGTAGGGGTGATCACGGGCAAACTCCTTTCATTTTATTAGAAGTGATCGCCTCCCAAGATTTATGGATTTGGCAAGCGTTCTTAGGTGTCGCCGGGATGAATAACAACGTAAATGTTTTACGTAAATCGCCTATTTTCAATGATCTCAAAACGATGAGAGCACCGGATGTGGAATTCTATGCTAACGGCATGCCTTATAAACGGGGATATTATCTTGCTGATGGGATATATCTGGAATACTCTATTATTGTGAAGTCCATTAAAAATCTAGGGACAGGTGATGACAAACGAATATTGTATAAGACGATGCACGAAGCAGCAAGAAAAGATGTGGAACGTGCTTTTGGTGTACTAAAGAAGAAGTGGCTAATGATTAAACATCCGGCTAAAGGGTTTGACAAAGAGCGTCTATCACATATGTGGGAAACTAGAAGGGGGGGTTGAATAGTTTACCGGTTTAAAAACTTCTTTTAAAAATCTTGTTTTAAAAGTATGCTATTGGAAACTTTGATTCGAACTCTATGTGTAATCAATCAACACCAATATGAACTACACACTAAGCTAAGTAATAATAACAAATAAAAGTAAAGAGTAGAGTTGGAAAGATCAAACCGAGACAGAGGATTTATAGTGGTTCGGCTACGAAGCTCTTCTTCGCCCTACTCCACTCCCCGAGTACCACACTCGAGAGTTTCAAACACTATATCAACAACCTCCCTTTAGGCGGAGAAAACCGTACACGTCGCTTATCCTATTACCGACACTAAGCTAGATGTTGTAACACCCCCAAATTACCGCAGCGGAAACAGTAGTGTCAAGGGGGTATTACTTCATAATACAGATCAAGGTATAGAAAACGACCTCTAAATGAGACGTTTTGAAAAGTTATCATTCGAATTATTAAAATCAGAGTTATGACAATAAGTTCCAAAGTAAAGATACATAAAAGTTTGCAAAGCGTATCGAATGATAAAGATAAGATATAAGTCTTCAAGTATGCAAATGACTCTAGAATCCATGCATCCTCTATCGCCTTATTAACCTGAGATAAACATGCTAAAAAATGTCAACCAACGGTTAGTGAGTTCATAGAGTTTAGTTTAAAAGTAAAGTATTTGAATAAAGATTTCACATCAAAGGCTTTGTAAGTCATTTAAAAATACAGCATTTGAGTATAGATTTTCCCAGCAAAGGCATTGTAAATCCACTCAGTTCCAAGCCCCGCCCATACAAGACTTGCAACTTGTGTGTTTACAACCCACTGCTCATAGATTTAGATTTCAGGATTATATTCACCCATGGTCGCGTCATTTTGGACCCATAGGCGGGGAACCACCATCCCAAATAGTATATGTCACCCAACGTCTCGAGTCCTGGACAAGGGTGGGGGTGTTGTCCCATACTAATACTATCAATACCTCTCCTATGACTTTGGATTCGAATACACAAGAATAGATTTACACATAACAATGTACAGTATAATAAGTCTACACATAGGATATAAATAGTATAAAAGAGTAAAGTATCACATAGATTTGCATCATAAAGCTAAACATGTATTTGATAAACAAGTAATGTATTTCTACAAGTAAGTAATTAGAGTTTGAGCATGTATCTCCCCCAAAAGTATTTCCAAAGTATAAAAATAGGGGCTATGAAACTCACCTTAGCTATAATAGTCAAGGTAATGTTATGTCTAAAGTATCACGGGAACGGCTCCAACACACGACCTGAATAATAGGGAAGTATGAGATTTCAGTGATTTATGATTAACTCGATGTGAATAATGATTGTGAAGGAATATCGGACAACGAATCGGACTGTGATGTGAATAAATGATATGCTTAAAAGTTCAAAAATAATATTATACATAATATTATCTTGTTTTTATGTTTTTGATTCCATAATCATTGTTTCCTCGAGTGTCGTTGAATAACACGTTTAAGTCTATTCGTTAAATAGTACGTTAAATAAATATAAACGTAACGAATAATAAATATGTACTGAAACAAATAAAAATTGTACGTATGTAAATGTTAAATAAAAGTAGTGCTCGTTATTCTAGCCATCCATGAAGGAGGTCAATGTATAGTACGTAAAATTAAATAAGAAAAGCGTAAAATGAAATAATAAAAAAAAATGATACGCGATTGAAATAAATTAAAATTAATGCGATAAGTAAATGTACGAGTATGTAAGTGTCAAGTATAGATAAACGCAAGTTCTTAGCCATCCATTGAGGAGGTCATTGCATGAAACGTAAAATAAATAAAATGAAAAGCGTATAAATGTAACAAAAAATGATATACAATAAATAGAAGTACGATGCATGATATATTGAGATTGATATGTATATATGAGTAGGAAATGATTTTGAAGGACTTACGACACCTTAAATGTTTGAGTTTATACGTTCGAAACGATATATAAAATTGATCAAGAGGTACTTCTTTCGTTAGAACAATTGACAAGTGATCGAATGAGAGAGTAACCAACTCGGACTTGGCTCGAAAAATGCTTCTATTTTATTAGTATGTCCCGGCAGTGAGGATATTCTTTGAGAGAGTTTGCTCGGAAAAAAAAAGAAGGAATGTGTTTCTAAATGTATATACACTATACGTATATATAGATGTAGCGAGAATGCAGGTTCTATTATAAAATATATATAAAAAAAACAAGTAGCAATTGTGGTGTCAGTATATATTCGATTTTGCCATATACGAATGGCATGTGCAATGAATTTGAAATGTTAGATAAGATATTTTGTATATTATGTATATAATATAGTTTAAAAGAAATGTTGTATAGATTATATGGTATACGTGTCTGAGTGAGGTTTACTTTAGGTCTCATTCATAAACCAAACGTTCAAAATAAAATGTGAGATTTATCACTCTTGAATCTTATGTGTATAGAAAATCGAGTTATGTAAAATAAATGGTATCTTGTGTGTCGAATTTAGATTTAAAAGAGGCCAAGTGAATGAGTTGTGTCGAATTGTATAAAAGGAAAAATTGAACTTATTAATATTGGGTTGGGCCATGAATAGTAATTGGATCCGTCTAGTGTTTAATGAGTATGTTTGATCCGTCATGGTCCGCGTGTGAGCTCGTTCCATGGTATCATGAATAACGTAACAACGTTTGAATTAAAGAATGTAGTAAACAAAAAGTTCAAATTGGCTCGCAAAAATGGTCTAGTGAACAGTAAAGATGTGTTAATACTAGATTAACGTTCACTAATGACTAGGGAATTTTACGGGTTGCTACAGTACCTACTCCTTATTTTTGAATCTCGTCCCGAGATTCAGTCTGAGTTATCTCTTAAAAGGAGCTTACGAATAGTCGAGGTGTAAAGTCTAGAGAAATTATGTTAAAGCTTACGTATCTAGGGTAGAATATGACTTGTCTAAGTAAAACGTACCCATTATTTGTTTGCTGCATCCAAGTCACCCAAATAGTATGCTCTACCACGAGCTGGACCAATAGGGACTCCAGGGGTTGGGTTATTTCCTTCAATTGCTAGAGCTAGATTTCCTTGTGCTTGCCCAGGTGTTCCATTCAACCATGGACACGCACGCCTGAGATGATTCGGGCTGTTACATTCATAGCACGTCCTTTGATTATTTCTCGTGTTTCCTGCATTTCGTGGTGCTTTACATTGATTCGTATAATGACCCAACTGTTTGCAGTTCTTACACTCACGGCAGGGCACAGCTCTCGGGTGATGATAAGCACATTTAGCACACCTAGGATGTGGACCTGAATATCCTCTCTGACCAGACCCAGTGGCCATAAAAGTTCTTGCTTTCTTGTTGTCGATCATAGGGACTATCTGTTTGTCTGACTCAGTTGTTCCCTTCCTCTTGTCACCATTTCTCAAAATACCATTTCTAACCATCTCGTCTGTTAGAGTTCCAGCTCTCAGTATTGCACTCTGAATAGTAGACGGCTCAGTTGCTTTTTCAGTTCCACGAATTTTGGGAACAAGACCGTAGATGTACCTCTCAATCCTCTTTGATTCTGGGGTAACCAGATGAGGAACTAGTTTTGCCAATTCATGAAATCTATCTGTATAGGCTGCATGGCCAGCCCCTATCATAGCGTGATTCCAGAGTTCACTTTCCAGCTTCTGCATCTCATTGTCCGGACAATATTCCTCTTTCAGTAGTGCCTTGAAGTCATCCCATGTCATTCCCACAGCGGCTTCTCTTCCTCTAGCTTGAACCTGCGTGTTCCACCATGTTAACGCCTTTCCTGACAGCGAGCACGCCGAATACTTCACCTTTTGATGTGTTCCACAGCTACTGATGTCGATCACTGACTCCATCTTTTCAATCCAGCGGGTATACTCCAACGCTCCTCCTTTACCATTGAATTCCATTGGCTTGCATGCCGTAAATTCCTTATACGTGCATCCAGTTGCGCGGTTGTTAGTCTCATTCACACCTATACCATTGGTGTCGTCATTTCTGCTTTCGTGGTTTCCCGAGTTGTTGATGTGATTGCCGATTTGGGTGATAATAGTAGGTAGCAAGGTTTGAAGTTGTTGAGCGATGATGGCGGTAAAATTAGGGTTACTACCGTCGTTGTTACTGGTACCTCGACCACCTCCTCTTCCTCCACGTTCACTAGTCCTTCCACCTCTTTGTGTGGCATTTCCTCGGTTAGCGTTGCGAGCTGATCTTCTTGTTGCCATTGCCTCTCTGCAATGAAGGACATTTAGCGAACGTCAGAGATGAGGTAAAAGTCGTTGATTTATCGATTTATACTTAACGTTCTTACAAAGACCCCGTTACTAGCTGTTATTCTAAAGGGGTGCCAATGCCGATTTATGTAAGCATGGTTACATATGTCCACGTGAGTCGTGATGCACTTATAATTATGTTGCGCACCATAATTATACTTGCCTCCTTTCACACGTGTACATATCACCAAGCACACATATCTCAGCGATCGACATTACTTAAATGGTGAAAGAGTAGGGTGATTATCTCTAAAAAAAAATCCTCGAGTGAACTCATCAATTTTCTGCGGCTAAGTGATAACCTTTATTTAACTTAATCCCATGTCTCATCAAACAAGAACTGTCACAAGATTAAGTTAAATAGCCAGTTATCACTGAGCTCCATGCTTTTGATGTCTCGATTTAGATTCTGAGATTTTCCCTAATAGTATCCTCAAGAGAAATCCCATTTTCGAGCTAAATCATCAAATTTTCTCTGCGGTTAAGTGATAACCTTTATTTAACTTAATCACATGTCTCATCAAACAAGAACTGTCACAAGATTAAGTTAAATAGCCAGTTAACACTGAGCTCCCCATCTTTGATGACTCGACTAAATCTGAGATTCCCCTATCGGTGCAGATACTATAACATTCAACAGTGCGCATATAAATGAGAAAAGTTCTACGTATGCAAGGCGATAGGGATAAGAGTCTCAATGTATATAGTAGTTATAGTCTAGGCTCCTAAATGCAACCTAGTTCTCTATAACCAAGTCTCTGATACCATTCTGTAACACCCCCAAATTACCGCAGCGGAAACAGTAGTGTCAAGGGGGTATTACTTCATAATACAGATCAAGGTATAGAAAACGACCTCTAAATGAGACGTTTTGAAAAGTTATCATTCGAATTATTAAAATCAGAGTTATGACAATAAGTTCCAAAGTAAAGATACATAAAAGTTTGCAAAGCATATCGAATGATAAAGATAAGATATAAGTCTTCAAGTATGCAAATGACTCTAGAATCCATGCATCCTCTATCGCCTTATTAACCTGAGATAAACATGCTAAAAAGTGTCAACCAACGGTTAGTGAGTTCATAGAGTTTAGTTTAAAAGTAAAGTATTTGAATAAAGATTTCACATCAAAGGCGTTGTAAGTCATTTAAAAATACAGCATTTGAGTATAGATTTTCCCAGCAAAGGCATTGTAAATCCACTCAGTTCCAAGCCCCGCCCATACAAGACTTGCAACTTGTGTGTTTACAACCCACTACTCATAGATTTAGATTTCAGGATTATATTCACCCATGGTCGCGTCATTTTGGACCCATAGGCGGGGAACCACCATCCCAAATAGTATATGTCACCCAACGTCTCGAGTCTTGGACAAGGGTGGGGGTATTGTCCCATACTAATACTATCAATACCTCTCCTATGACTTTGGATTCGAATACATAAGAATAGATTTACACATAACAATGTACAGTATAATAAGTCTACACATAGGATATAAATAGTATAAAAGAGTAAAGTATCACATAGATTTGCATCATAAAGCTAAACATGTATTTGAAAAACAACTAATGTATTTTTACAAGTAAGTAATTAGAGTCTGAGCATGTATCTCCCCCAAAAGTATTTCCAAAATATAAAAATAGGGGCTATGAAACTCACCTTAGCTATAATAGTCAAGGTAATGTTATGTCTAAAGTATCACTGGAACGGCTCCAACACACGACCTGAATAATAGGGAAGTATGAGATTTCGGTGATTTATGATTAACTCGATGTGAATAATGATTGTGAAGGAATATCGGACAACGAATCGGACTGTGATGTGAATAAATGATATGCTTAAAAGTTCAAAAATAATATTATACATAATATTATCTTGTTTTTATGTTTTTGATTCCATAATCATTGTTTCCTCGAGTGTCGTTGAATAACACGTTTAAGTCTATTCGTTAAATAGTACGTTAAATAAATATAAACGTAACGAATAATAAATATGTACTGAAACAAATAAAAATTGTACGTATGTAAATGTTAAATAAAAGTAGTGCTCGTTATTCTAGCCATCCATGAAGGAGGTCAATGTATAGTACGTAAAATTAAATAAGAAAAGCGTAAAATGAAATAATAAAAAAAAATGATACGCGATTGAAATAAATAAAAATTAATGCGATAAGTAAATGTACGAGTATGTAAGTGTCAAGTATAGATAAACGCAAGTTCTTAGCCATCCATTGAGGAGGTCATTGCATGAAACGTAAAATAAATAAAATGAAACGCGTATAAATGTAACAAAAAATGATATACAATAAATAGAAGTACGATTCATGATATATTGAGATTGATATGTATATATGAGTAGGAAATGATTTTGAAGGACTTACGACACCTTAAATGTTGGAGTTTATACGTTCGAAACGATATAGAAAATTGATCAAGAGGTACTTCTTTCGTTAGAACAATCGACAAGTGATCGAATGAGAGAGTAACCAACTCGGACTTGGCTCGAAAAATGCTTCTATTTTATTAGTATGTCCCGGCAGTGAGGATATTCTTTGAGAGAGTTTGCTCGGAAAAAAAAAGAAGGAATGTGTTTCTAAATGTATATACACTATACGTATATATAGATGTAGCGAGAATGCAGGTTCTATTATAAAATATATATAAAAAAAACAAGTAGCAATTGTGGTGTCAGTATATATTCGATTTTGCCATATACGAATGGCATGTGCAATGAATTTGAAATGTTAGATAAGATATTTTGTATATTATGTATATAATATAGTTTAAAAGAAATGTTGTATAGATTATATGGTATACGTGTCCGAGTGATGTTTACTTTAGGTCTCATTCATAAACCAAACGTTCAAAATAAAATGTGAGATTTATCACTCTTGAATCTTATGTGTATAGAAAATCGAGTTATGTAAAATAAATGGTATCTTGTGTGTCGAATTTAGATTTAAAAGAGGCCAAGTGAACGAGTTGTGTCGAATTGTATAAAAGGAAAAATTGAACTTATTAATATTGGGTTGGGCCATGAATAGTAATTGGATCCGTCTAGTGTTTAATGAGTATGTTTGATCCGTCATGGTCCGCGTGTGAGCTCGTTTCATGGTATCATGAATAACGTAACAACGTTTGAATTATAGAATGTAGTAAACAAAAAGTTCAAATTGGCTCGCAAAAATGGTCTAGTGAACAGTAAGGATGTGTTAATACTAGATTAACGTTCACTAATGACTAGGGAATTTTACGGGTTGCTACAGATGTCGAGTGCTAATCTTAGCTAGCACCAATCTACCAAGGTCCACGTGACCAAACACACAAGCCCAATGGCTTCAAGAGATCACTAAGATCTCAACACGATCACAATGATCAACACTCACTTCACTCTACTCAACTAACACTAACCTAATGACCCTTGATCTTCTTGATCAATCACACAAGCCCAATGGCTTCAAGAGATGTTCACTATCTCTATAGATCACACTTGATCTTCACTCTCACTCACAAAAAGAAAATAAACTTGATGTATGCTAAGACACAACAAGGTTGTAACAAGTGTTACAAAAACCTATCAACTATAACTCTAGTATCTTCTTGATTACTTGAGTTCTTCTCTTGCTAATGAAGAGGGATGACAACACTTTGTATCATCACTTGGATACTTGTGTTCTTCTCTTGCTAGTGAAGAGGTATGAAGAGGATCACTTGAAGGATGATTGGATCACTCTTGAAACAAAGAAAAACTAATCTAAATGACCCTAAGAAGTGAAAGGTGTGAGAGGATTTAGCTAAGGGATTTTTCTGTGTGTGAAGGGTGCCTAAAACTGTGAAAGAGGTGGGTATTTATAGGCAAAGAAAATCTGAACGTTACAATTCAAAATGGTACGGGCGGCTCCGTTAAATACCATACGGCTCCACTAAATTTAGTGAAACCGTGGATCCGTGGTAGACTAGGACGCTCCAAATTTTATCTTTTCTGGTGAAAACTTATTTGGGGAAGGTTGGAGCTGATTTTGGGGGGGAAAATAGCTGTTGTGATTTTCAAACTAATTTTTCCATTAAAACATTTCTTAATATTTCAAAAATAATTTGTCATGTGTATTTTTGAAAAAATGTTTTGTCCCATTTAAAATGTGAATTTTCAAAACATAAATTCACTTCTTTGATCACTAGTTCAAGTTGTAACTTTGTTCAAGAGTGATTTGCGTAGAAACGGGATCTTCCGATTAAAAACTTGTTAACGTTAATTTTAACGTAACGTGAGTTCACATTTTGTCATCCTCAAAACGTGAAGTAATCGAAAGATATAAATAACGTTTTTAGAACATTATTTGCATCAACAATCTCCCCCTTTTTGATGATGACAAAATATAAACTCATTTTAGGTTAAAATTAATTTTAACAAGTTTTTAATGAGTTTACTCCCATTTCTCCCCCTTTTTGTCAAATCAAAAAGGTGGTTAAGGCTCCCCCTTGATGTGTACTCCCCCTCATTTGGAGAACACAAAGGAATCGAGCAATGATTCGTGCTACAAAACAAGGTTAGACGACAAGTATACAATATCTAACAAGTAGCACATTAGACAAATATCCATCCACACAAAGAAAATATGGCTAAGTAGCCAAAATGAAAAGCTCATTTCATAAATATAAAATAGATGTCACACATAAGTATGACTACAATAGGAAAGCAAATTAATCTAACAAGAAGACACATAAACATCTAAAGTAACATGAGGCTTCTAGATTTGCTTCCAACTTCAAAAGGTTCCTAATCATTTATTGGAGGGACTAAACATAACCATGTTTAGTTTGGGCTATTGTGTGGTGGAGGTGGTGGAAGAATGATGGGTCCTATGGGTGGTGTGAGGAGGTGTTCTAGGTATGAAAACCTAAAGCTAAGCTCATCTCTAAGGTTCATGATGAGTTCAAGGTTGTAGTTGCAACAAGGGCAACTCAAGGTGTGTGAGTGAAGGGGATACATGATGGGATAACCCATTAAGGGTTGAGGTGATGGTGATAGTGAAGGTGATGATGTGTTGCTCCCAAATTCAAAGGGAGTGTTTGGTGAAAGGGTGAGGGTGAGAGTTAGAGGTTGTGGTGATGTTGAAAGTGATGAGGGTGTTGTGTTAGTTCCCAATTCAAGGGAAGTTGATGGTGATGAGTTGAGTGTCAAGGCTAAAGGATGAATGGGACTAGGTTGAGATGAGTGTGTGTTGATTCTTGTTGTGGAGGATGAGGATGTAGGTTGGATAGAGGTTGCCTTGGATGGAGCTTGGGGTGTAGTGAAGGAAGATGATGATTTGGTAGAGGTTATAGGTGTATGGGTTTCATCTTCATCATCCAAGGTGAGATCAATGAGGGGAATGTCATTGGTGATAGGTTTAGTTGATGATTGGGGTGTGTTGACATTCTTGATCCATTGATCAACTAGAGTGGTTTGGTTGGTTGGTTTGATGTTGAATCTAGGTTTTTTGAACACTCTTGATCCCATGATGGTGGTATGGTGAGTGTGAAGGTGTAAGGATGGCAATGCATAATGTTAGCTTAAATAGCCAAATCATAAGCATGCAAGTTTGAAATGTTGGATTTGGGGATTTGGGTGCATGGGAATCAGGTTTTGTTTGCAGGTTTTTCAGGAAAAGAGAGTCAAAAAGTGGAAGAGAATAGCAGTTTTCGTCTTCCAGAGGCACGGCACCATTAAAGGTGCTACGGCACCACTAAATTTAGTGGAGCCGTGGCCTATTTAATGGAGCCGTGGGCTCTTTTGACCTTCTTTCCAGGTCTGCAGGTTTTAGGCAGCCTAAATGGGGTAATTTTCTGGGGAATCCATTGGCTGCAAATCTCAAAGCCTCAAATTACTAAACACATAGAATTCTTAAAGCTAGTTTCAACTAGCAACTAACATGATCATGTGATCATCTATGTATTTAGGCAACTATTAAGCATGCATGAATTCAAGCATTTTTAACATCTAGTGCATGTAATAATATAAGCTAACATGCATGATTTAAGCAAGATAAACCAACATGAGGATTAATTAACAAGAGAATTAATCATGTTCAAGTGTTAAAAGGAAACACATCAAGCTAGTTAATGTATTAAGCAACAATGCCACAAACTATTAGTAGTATTTTAATCATAATACTTATATTAATAATACTACTTAAGTTATTTCCATCTAATCCTTTCTTTTCCCCAACTTCTTAATTTTGTTCCCAAGCCCTTTGATCGCCTTGCCGATGGACTTGAATCCCCCGATAGTTTGCTCATGCATCTCCACTTGTCTATTGTACATTGTGGTTTGCCTTCTCATCACGTGGGATAGATTTACCATCCCATTTTTGAGGTCGGTTGTACGTCGAAATGATGAGGTATCAAGGTTACGAAAGTAGGTGTCGGGAGAAGGGATTTGAGAACTAGACGTTCCTTCTTCGTTCACCTCATCATCGTCCTCATCCATGGGTTCAGATGATGATTCGTGACTGAAGGAGGAGGATGAATGGGGAATATCGGAAGTGGATTTACGACCACGTTTGGACCCTTTGTCCTTACGTTGCTTTGTGCGACGTTGTGGTCCACCAAGTGGTTTCATAACCGGATTGACTAGGACATAGTCGACATCATTGAGAGATGGATAGGTTTGTATAACCCACCTGAATAAACGAGAAAGCAACATGCCATATGGCATGAGCTCATCGGAACGACGATGAATACTGGCCATCCGTTTGACCATGTAGTATGCGAGGTTGTAAGGTTCCTCGATACTAAGACAGTAGAGCATGTGGGCAAGACTTGCCAGAACGTGATCACGGTTGCCTGCAAGGCTTAACACGTTCTCACGCAGAAGGAGTTCCCAATTTCTAATATCGGGACGGAGCTCTTTGAGGTATATTTTGTTTGGGTCGAGGTAGACAATGGAACCATCACGTTTTTGATACATGTTGGTGACTCGAGGGATTTGGATTACTTGTTTAATTACTTCAATGTCGGGAACTTCGGTACAATAGGCACCTTCGTTCTCAAGATTGTAGTAAAGAGACTCTAGAGAATGGTCTTTAGTGAATGCACACTGATCATATGAGGGAATACCGAGAATGTGACCAATCTCGGTGACAGACAAGATGATATTTTGGTGTCGAATCCAAAAATCAAGAAAGACGTTTCCGTCAAGATCGGTGTAGGAACGGACACGACTATAGAACTCGAGAATAAAACGAGGACAGACTTGATCGTTTATTTTGTATAAACAATCGAACTCGATAGAAGGGAAACAGGCACTGATGTTGTCTGTCGTGACATAGAGTGCATCGACTACACGCCCTTCGTGTATGTATCGATTTTGGACTTTTGCGAGATAAGCTCTTTGCTCATCAGGAATGTTTAGATTTTCAAGAGTACTAAGAATGTATGGTTTGGTATCTTGATAATCATTTCGAGGCATTGCTTGTCTACAAATTTTTTTTTTGTATATGTTAGTTCGTTGCATTTTAATGATTACACTTCTAGTGTGTGTGCCTAAATGCAAACAATGTGGAGGTGCGGCAATCTCGACTCTAAAATTATCCTAAAGAGATTACCCAAACGCTCCTATCTTCACTTTTGCTCAATCAAATATGTCCAACAATACATATCAATTATGTATTTCGAGCCATATTTGAGAGTTCATGTATGCATGCAAAAACGTTTTTAATTTGCATCAACAATGCATGAAAAAGATTTCATGATCCTAGACTTGTGAAGTTTTTTTTTTTTTTTTTTTTTTTTTTTTTTTTTTTTTTTTTTTTTTTTTTGAAAAATGATCGAATTGGGGTGTTTGGCAAATGCCTCAACATGGCGCCAACAAGCTTTAAGATTGAAAAGCTTTAATGCAGAACGTTCCTAATCCAATTTTAATCATCCTAAACATGATTCCATTGCAAATAATCAATCATAATCCGAATTTAGTGATTAATTTCGGATTAGGTTTTGCAACATAAATGGGTTTTTGGAAATCCTAGGTTTAGGGAATCATGTGAATGCTACATTGTCTAATCCTAGTCTTAATTTCACAAGAGTTTAACTAATTTTGAAAATTCCCAATTCGGATTTATACTCAAGAACAAACCCTAGACTCAAATAAAATGAAATTAAGAGTGATTTACTTACAATTAGTGATGTTGTGATTAAGATTTGTTGATTCCAATGCCTCAATCTTGATTTTCAAGAGTTTAATTGAATTATGGTGTTATGGTTCGATTTTGACAGCAAGTGGAAGTGGTTTTGTGTGTTTGGAAAATTTGTGCAGAAGAAAAGAGTAACTGGGCGCGTTTTTCAGATGCGCGGCTCCACGGTTCCACTAAACATTAGTGGAGTCGTGGCTCTTTAGTGGAGCCGTATGTCTGATGGTCCAGTTTTTCTTCTGTTTTGACTTTTGGTTGATTAATCTTACTTATTTAGTAAGACTTTTTGACACGAGGAAAAAGTTTATACCTAATAAACTTTTTGACGAAAGATGATTAAATGGGATGACCGGAAATGACCTTAGTGTTTCCGAGGAAATTGACTAAGTTGTCATTGGATGAGGATTTACTTCTAGTATTTCCCGTGAAATAAATAGAAGTTATGAGTTGTGTTTAGGAGGATGACTATAATATTTCCCATGAAATATTTAATTAGTCGGAGTACGCGACACAAGGAATGACTTGATATTTCCCGTGAAATATTCATGAGTCATGTGACGAGTGAAAAATATGACTTAAAAAGTCATGAGCGATTTGTATAGAATGACTTCAATGTTTCCCTCGAAACTTTCGAGAGGTCATAGAAGGGATGAAAGGTTATGAGGTATGACGTGACGGATGACTTTAATATTTCCGAAGGAATATTCAAATAGCCATGAGCGGGATGAGAGGAATGACTTGAAAAGTCATATGACGAGATGCGAGGAATGACGTTAATATTTCCAGTGAAATATTACGAAGTCATGAGATGAGACTTAGGGAATGACTTGACATTTCCAATGAAATATTCAAGGGTCATGAGTCGAGAATAAGATGGATGTGTGAGATGACTTCAATATTTCTCGAGAAATATTCAAATAGTCATAAGAGGAGATGAAAGGTTATAAGGTATGACGCGAGGGATGACTTTAATATTTCCATAGAAATATTGAAATAGTAATGAGCGGGATATGAGGAATGACTTGAAAAGTCATATGATGGGACGTGAGAAATGACATTAATATTTCCAATGGAGTATTAAGAGGTCATTTGATGAGAATGTAAAGGTTAAGGTGAGAAGAGATACTTTTCAAAGAAAAGATTTCTCTTTCGACGTTATCATGACGGTGGAGATGTCTTTCCGCGGGGAGATGACGTACTTCGACGAGCTTCGTTCATGAGCAACCTATAGGGTTCCCGGACAAGTCTAATGGCATCTTGACTGCTACTCTTCACAGGGAGTTGTCTCATCTATAGTGTTTGTTGTCATGCCTTTCCGGCGCTTGCGTACTCGGCTTCGGTCGTGGAAATAGCAAGAGTAGTTTGTTTCTTGGGGAACCAAGAAGTTTGTTAACAAACCTATGAAGGTACAAACATTGCTCTTTATGTCTCAATCCACATCAACTCTCGCATTATCAGAGTTTGGTATAGAAACATTTTCTACAACCGTCTCCTTGAGATATCGTAGTCTCAAGTGTGTAGTATCTTCAATGCATCGTATGATACATTGAACACTTTGATGTAAGAAGTTTTGGGACACTTCTTACAAGTGGGCACAAAGCCAACACTATTCATGATAATGGACCTACTTGCCGTTAGGTAAACTACTTTACCTATTGTGCCCCTAACCTAGTTATATCCGCGCACTCACCTTCTTCTTCTCTTGTGAGTTTCGCATTTGCGGATATGGGCGTTATTGTCAATAAAGACTATTACTTAAACTATGTATCTCATACATATAGTATACATAAGTTTAAAGGGATACTTAATTTAGGAAAGATTACATATGTGCAAGGAAGGGAACTTGATTCACTCATCAATGCTTAATTCAAACTTGTCACGCATGATCTTTAAGCGATCATTGAACATTTCTGGACAAGATGAATTTGGCATGATGAGATGTGAATAGAGCTTCAGTGTTATAGTGCCTACCATGTTAGATTCTAACTACACTATTTCATGCCAAACACTACTACTAACAAAGGGTGTTTTAAGAAAGCGTACCTGTGCCTGAGGTGTTTGCTCTTAAAACTAAAAGACTAAGGTACCTTTGTTGAATGTTAAGCATGAAACACACGACTTGACTATTGCGTCACCGGATTAGCTTGATAACGCATCATACTCCTTTTGTTAGACTCCAAAGTTTATTTACACTCATGTTTTCCTAGCAAATCAAATGTTCAAACATCTGGTCCCCAATATCTCATGGGTCCAAAGTTGTTAGAGTTAAACATCCTACGCATTTGTTGCGTTAGTTTAGGATGTGAGAATGGAGGACACATTTCCCATGGTAAGTAACCTTTTGGTGGACGATCATTCCAAGTTACGGGAAAGTTACTTGGATGATTTTGTCTTCTAAAGTTACCTCTCGGTAGAGGAGTTCTAGACCGAGGTTTGGGAGAGTTTACCTTTCTAGGTGGAGGAGTAGTTGACCTAGTGTCACGCTTTACAAATCCATGTTCGGGAGATGACAATGGTTTGTTAAAGCCTTTGGTTTCCTCTCTACTTGGAGTAGACACTTTAGTTCTATTTACAACTACGTGACTTGGTTTAGGACTTAAGTTACTTTTCAGAATTGACCCAGTTTTGTCCTCAGCACCACACGGTACCACGGTACCACTAAATTTAGTGGTGCCGTCTGTATCTTTAATGGTGCCGTCACCTTCAGACATGGACTTTTTAGGCATTACAAATTTTACTTGTTTAGTACCACTTGTAGAAGCCTGATTTGGGTCAAATCCTAAACCCGAACGGTCATGTTCACTATATCTAATATTTTCAAGTATATCATTAAGCTTTTTAGTTCCTTCATCAAACCTAATGATTCTTAAAGCATTTTCTTTAAGTTTTTCATTTTCTACTTGAAGACTAATACATGACCCGCATCCTACGTCTACTTCCTTGTTTTTCTCAAGTCTCTTGACTTGATCATTTAGTTTTAAGACTTGTAGTTCTAGTTCTTTTAATTTTAATTTTAGCTTTGTGTTTCTACCTAAGATCTTAGTACTAACTACGCATAGTTTGTTGTATTCGTCATGTAATTCACTATCATCTACTGACAAATTATTATCACTATAATAAGAAGAGTCGGAGTGTACCTCGTTAGAAACTTGAGCCATTAAGCACGTTTCATCGTTAGGCTTCTTCTCTTCTTCTTCACCGCTATCACTCCAAGAACCTCCTACAAAGGCTCTTTGGTTGTTGGATTTTGGTGGCTTAGGACATTCTCCTATGAAGTGATTAGGATCTTCGCATCTAAAGCATCTCCTATCACTTGTCCCTTTTCTTTCATCATGATTTCTTTGGGATGACTTCTTCTCATCGCGAGATTGTCTAGGAAATCTACCTTTCCTCCTAAAGAACTTTCTAAAGTTCCTAACGGCTAGTGCATACTATTCATCTTCACTACCGGAACTCGAACATTCCTCATCACTAGACTCCTTCTTGGCTTTTAATGCTAGAGATCTAACTCTCTCGCTTTTGCCTTTGACAATGTCATAGTCTTCCTTGATGATCATCTCGTGAACTTTCAAGTTTCCTATAAGTTCATCGAGTGACAATGCCGCCAAGTCCTTTGACTCTTCAATGGCGGTGACCTTTGCTCTCCATTTAGGATGTAGAGCTCTAAGAAACTTCCTAACATAGTTCTTACTAGAATAACCTTCATCAAGAGCTTTAAGACTAGTGATAATAGTATTAAATCTAGCAAAAGCATTATCTATTGACTCATCCTCCGAAATGGAGAATTGTTCATATTGTTGAACAAGAAGATCTATCTTGTTCTCTTTGACTTGGTTATTACCTTGGTGAGTGACTAACAAGGTTTTCCAAATATCTTTTGCCGTATTACACATGAAAATTCTTTCAAACTCCTTTTTAGGCAAAGCATTATAAATCATCATTTTAGCCTCATTATTTTTGGCTAATTTCCTTTTTAGTTCATCACTTTATTTATCATAAGAAATTATTTCATCCTTTTTAGTTTCCGGATTCTTTTAAATAGGTTGAAAGTCACCCTCGGTAATAACATGCCAAAGATCAATGTCTTTTGATTTCACATACGTTTCGAATCTTGTTTTCCAATAAATAAAACAATCGGTTTCGAAAAGTGGTGGTCTTTGCATAGATTGCCCTTCTAGATATTTGTCGGAATCCATTGATCGGTTCAAGCTTTAAAATACAATATACTTTAAAAACTTGACTAACCTGGCTCTGATACCAATTGTGGGAAACTAGAAGGGGGGGGGGTTGAATAGTTTACCAGTTTAAAAACTTCTTTTAAAAATCTTGTTTTAAAAGTATGCTATTGGAAACTTTGATTCGAACTCTATGTGTAATCAATCAACACCAATATGAACTACACACTAAGCTAATAATAATAACAAATAAAAGTAAAGAGTAGAGTTGGAAAGATCAAACCGAGACAGAGGATTTATAGTGGTTCGGCTACGAAGCTCTTCTTCGCCCTACTCCACTCCCCGAGTACCACACTCGAGAGTTTCAAACACTATATCAACAACCTCCCTTCAGGCGGAGAAAACTGTACACGTCGCTTATCCTATTACCGACACTAAGCTAGATGTCGAGTGCTAATCTTAGCTAGCACCAATCTACCAAGGTCCACGTGACCAAACACACAAGCCCAATGGCTTCAAGATATCACCAAGATCTCAACACGATCACAATGATCAACACTCACTTCACTCTACTCAACTAACACTAACCTAATGACCCTTGATCTTCTTGATCAATCACACAAGCCCAATGGCTTCAAGAGATGTTCACTATCTCTATAGATCACACTTGATCTTCACTCTCACTCACAAAAAGAAAATAAACTTGATGTATGCTAAGACACAACAAGGTTGTAACAAGTGTTACAAAAACCTATCAACTATAACTCTAGTATCTTCTTGATTACTTGAGTTCTTCTCTTGCTAATGAAGAGGGATGACAACACTTTGTATAAACTTGGATACTTGTGTTCTTCTCTTGCTAGTGAAGAGGTATGAAGAGGATCACTTGAAGGATGATTGGATCACTCTTGAAACAAAGAAAAACTAATCTAAATGAACCTAAGAAGTGAAAGGTGTGAGAGGATTTAGCTAAGGGATTTTTCTGTGTGTGAAGGGTGCCTAAAACTGTGAAAGAGGTGGGTATTTATAGGCAAAGAAAATCTGAACGTTACAATTCAAAATGGTACGGACGGCTCCGTTAAATACCATACGGCTCCACTAAATTTAGTGGAACCGTGGAGCCGTGGTAGACTAGGACGCTCCAAATTTTGTCTTTTCTGGTGAAAACTTATTTGGGGAAGGTTGGAGCTGATTTTGGGGGGAAAAATAGCTGTTGTGATTTTCAAACTAATTTTTCCATTAAAACATTTCTTAATATTTCAAAAATAATTTGTCATGTGTATTTTTGAAAAAATGTTTTGTCCCATTTAAAATGTGAATTTTCAAAACATAAATTCACTTCTTTGATCACTAGTTCAAGTTGTAACTTTGTTCAAGAGTGATTTGCGTAGAAACGGGATCTTCCGATTAAAAACTTGTTAACGTTAATTTTAACGTAACGTGAGTTCACATTTTGTCATCCTCAAAACGTGAAGTAATCGAAAGATATAAATAACGTTTTTAGAACATTATTTGCATCAACAACATATAATGTACACATGCATCATATTACATAATATGATAATTCAGGACGAAGAGCGGGAGATATCTCCCACTTTTTTTCCAGCGGAGTAGCACCGTTCTTATGATCCCATAAGAATGCATGTGGAATCGTTGGAAATTACCAGAGAGATAGTCAACAAAACAACTCATCTTAGTCTCAAAGTCGATTTGGTGGAAGACATTTGACATCATCATAATCAAAATTATTAATCGTTTTATTATGTAACGTTTGAATTTTACTGTAATGTTTTAAATTTATTTGAATTATTATGTAACGTTTTAATTATTAATGAAATTTAAGTTTGTGTTAAAAAAAAAAATAATAAAAAAAAAATAAAAAATAAAAAATTGGATGAAGGTCACCTTACTCGGGCACCCAATCGCTTGAAGATCGCTGGAGAGAGAAAGCTGACGTAACAAAAAAAATAAAAAAAAATGACCCGGATTGGATTTTTTTCTTTTTTGAAATGCCATAAAACAGCGAACCAAGATCCGTGATACTCATTAAAACCTACAACAATCAAATATTACTATTAAATTTAACTTTTTTAAAAAGAAATAGTATTATTTAACTAAACATGTCAGACTCCACAAGAATATTTAAACATGTACGGAGTATGACTTTACCAAACGTGGTACCATGAGAACGACTGCAACCAAAATTTTCTCTTTCTCAAAAATGCCTCAACTTTTCACTAGGGCTGATGACGGTCTCAATAATACTATCACGATTCGTCACGAAAAACGTATATTTATAAAATATTACTGTTGTTAGAAATTTTAATTAAAGGTTATCCAAGCTGGTGGGACCATAATGTTGTCGACTAAAAACTTGTAATTTTTACCGTCTCAGAATTATTGTCCCTGTTTGACTTTTTGGTTATATTTTTTTAACTTTAGCCTTAAATATTTTTGTTTATGGTAGATAATAGGTAGTGCTTAATGCAAAATATATGAATGGATTGAGTTTTCGATGAATTTTAGTTGCTATGAATTTCTATCTAAGTACGGAGTATTATATACCACAAACACAAATATTTCAAAGTTGAAAAAGAAACACGGTAGTAATAATAAATACATACGACCCCACATGGGGATAGTGATCAAATGGTGTTTTGCTTAGTGGGTTATATTCTTTTGGTAATACAGATTGATTGAGATAAAAGATAGGTGAATTTTGTGTTTTTGGTTGGTTTTATAAATAAGTTGAGATATGGAAGGTGATATTAGTGAAGAAAATGAGTCAAAAGTTGGCATGTGGGCTTTGGAGCAGAAGATTGACCAACCTATGGATGAAGAAGCTGGTAGACTCAAAAATATGTATAGAGAAAAGGTTACCTTTTTGCTTTGCTACTTTTTTCTTTTTTTGGTATTCTACTAGTATTCATCAAATTTTGGGGTGTTTAGGAGTGCTTATTAGATGGCTTATTGCTTTTTGATACATCATATAGAGCAGTTTAATGGGTTTGCTTATGTAGTACTAGTGGTAGAAGAAGCTGTTTTGAATAAGCAATTTTGAATATTTTGACCATCTTAAAGGTGGCTTAGTGGTAAGGCGCCCTATGGTGAACTTCTTGGGTTGGTCAGGATAGAGTCTGCAAACGGACATGAGAATACCGGTTAAGCCGCGTACATTATAGCTAAAAAAAAAAAAATGCTCGACTTGACCCAGGTGGCCTCATTAGGGTTCCCTCTCCGTTGACCCGAATCAAACTGTTTATTTCAAAAGGCAATCTTAAAAGCAGTCCCGAAACAAACTGCTTATTTCTAAATGCAATCTCTATATGTGCCTGTTTATCTATGTTGGGATTGTGTTTAATTGATTGGGGAATCACACTTGTGGCTTTGAGACTTTGGTGTGGTATTTGTATGATTGTTGACTTTTTTTGATTGACTATATTGATCAAGTTTTTTGTGAAATTGTTCAAAACTAACTGGATACACAAAAATTGGAAGTAATTCAATTTTCATGGTCGAGCGAGTCCTTTAGTTAAATGATGCTATTGTTTGGAGGAACGAAGATTAAAGATATGTTTTTATGGTGTTATTATTTTTTTGAATGAATTTTTTAATTATATCAATGTTGGATGCAGACGGTTTCTGCAGTGTTGCTTCTACGACTTGCATTTCAAAGTCTCGGAGTTGTCTATGGAGATTTGGGAACTTCACCGTTGTATGTATTTTACAATACTTTTTCTGAAGGAATCGATGATACAGAAGACATTATTGGTGCACTTTCATTGATCATTTACTCTCTTACCCTTGTGCCACTCATCAAATATGTTTTCATAGTGTGTCGCGCAAATGACAATGGTCAAGGTACATGTTTGTCTTTTTATGTGACTAAGTATTGGAAGAATTTACATCATGGTTAGTTTGCCTAATTGCTGTTATTCATATGCAGGTGGAACTTTTGCTCTTTACTCTTTACTATGTCGACACACAAAAGTTAATACAATTCCTAATCAGCATAAAACCGATGAGGAATTGTCAACTTATAGTCGTAGCACAATTCATGAGAAATCATTTGCTGCAAAAACTAAGAGATGGTTGGAGGGAAACGCGTTAAAAAAGAATTCACTACTTATACTTGTCCTAGTCGGTACGTGCATGGCGATTGGAGATGGAATTTTAACTCCGGCAATATCAGGTTAGCTTGCCGAATCATTTTATGAAAAATATTCTTGAGAGGTGTTTCGATGTGCGTTTTGAAATTGATTTAAGTGATTTTGAGTTATTAAAATGAGATAATCAATTGTACTAAAATGGGTCATTGTCGATAACGTTTGAATGTGCTATTGTTGTTTGAAGTTGTTGATGAGATAATTAAGTGTTTGAGCTTTGTAAAATTCTACAGTAATTATTTGAAATATTAATGCATGAAATGACCAAAAATGACATTCTTGTGAAAAAGAAGAGGACATGACTTGTGATAATTAGCCAAAACTGATTATTTGACCCCAAATAATTAATACTCCGTACTAATATACTTCAAGACACAAATACGAACACACTCAATGTTCAGGTCTTATACTTCTGTTTCCCTTTTTTCCAAATGATGCGAGAAGAAATAAGATGTTATTTGAGGTCTATTTATTTAATCGAAGGAGATACAAAGGCAGGTCACTTAAAATGAGAATGGATAACAGATGAAAATGATGTAACGGTTTGTATCTTCATGCTCTTTTAACCTTATGAGTTAACTTATGGTCATACATAATCCTATATATCAGAGTTTAAATAGGATTGAGCCATGCAGAATTCTTTTAGATATTCGTATTGACAGTGAGGACAAATAAAAACTCCTTTCTAACCATTTGAACTTGCGTTAGCGAAATATAGAAGCTTATAATTCCCGCAACATAGTGCGGCTTTCTATATACTCGTTATAACTATTTGTAGGCCCTTTTTGTTTTGCCTTACAACAGAGTGACAGACCCTAAAATTTGAGTGTACTTTTGTATGGTGTCATGACATATCTGACCAAAAGAACCGTTTTTCCCAGTTTTATCGGCTTCTGGTGGCATCAGGTTAGATCACCCCGGAATGAGTACTGGTATGTCCGAAATATTTAAACTAAATATTGGCTTAAGTTTGGAAGTTGCTTTAAAAAATAATTTGTATGATGTGTTCTTTGTTGCAGATGTTGAAATAGTTGTTGCGGTCACCATATTATTAGGTTTGTTTAGTCTACAACACTATGGTCCCGGTAAAGTTGGACGGCTCTTTGCTCCAGTTGTTCTGCTTTGGTTTCTATTAATCGGAGGAATTGGTATTCACAACATTTGTAAATACGACAGCAGTGTGTTGCGGGCTTTTTCACCAATATATATTTTCCGCTACTTTAAAAGGAGAGGAATAAATGGCTGGACATCACTTGGAGGGATCATGCTCAGTATAACCGGTCATCTCTCTCTCTCTCTCCAAATACTTATGTATACATACATATTTGTATGTATCACATGTTTTTCTTGAAGTCATACTAATGATTGCTAACAACTTTGCAGGGACGGAGGCACTTTTTGCTGATCTTGCACTTTTTCCACTCTCAGCAATCCAGCTGGCATTTACAGTAGTTGTATTCCCGTGCCTTCTTTTAGCGTATTGTGGACAAGCAGCCTACCTCATGAAAAACAAGGAGCATGTGCAAGATGCGTTTTACCGCTCTATCCCAGGTTCATTTAACATATTGTTCCTTATTCAATTACTTTTATAAAGCTATAGTTTACGAAAGGGCTAATCTTTAACGAAGTAACTAACTTCAGTCTGATTTTTGTTTTGGTTAAGCAACCTATTTTAGGCCAGAAAAAGACCACCAAGATTAAAAAATTATGAATTTAAGGTGTCACGTCATCTCCACGTCGTGAAAAAAGTCAACATTATACGTCTAGTGCCATGTCATCATTTTGAGAGATAAAAAGTCTCATTCTGAATATACATTTTGAGACTTTGATGGCTTTTATGGCCAAACAAAAAAGAAGTTACCTATAATAAAAACTGTACAAAAGTCGGTTACCTTTTGATGCAATTAGTCCTTAAAATATGGTAGGAAGTATAATGTAGGGATGCTATGAGTTAACCAGTGATTTGTTTAATATTGGAAGTAATAATCCAATTTATTGGATTTCGTGGAGCTAAATAAGAAACTAGAAAGACACTATGTACTATGTATCTTGGATGGCAGGTTCAAGTTAAAATTTGTCAAATTTCTGTTTCACGATTGCCGAATTTAATACCCGTTTACAAAATGGTGTGATTAACAAGAGTATATTTTGGTTTTTACCTAACTAGAATTTGAAGTAATATATATTTTTG
Source organism: Artemisia tridentata subsp. tridentata (assembly GCA_021014915.2). NCBI lineage: Eukaryota > Viridiplantae > Streptophyta > Magnoliopsida > Asterales > Asteraceae > Artemisia > Artemisia tridentata. Next base: position 141,377,815 of record CP139505.1, on the reverse strand, counting down.
TGATTTTGCAGATGTTATATACTGGCCAGTGCTTGTTATCGCGACATTAGCTGCTATTGTTGCAAGCCAGGCCACTATTTCTGCTACATTTTCGATAATTAAGCAGGCAAATGCACTTGGCTGTTTTCCAAGAGTCAAGGTCATTCATACATCAAGTAAATTTCACGGACAGATATATATTCCAGATATAAATTGGATCCTTATGGTTCTTTGCATCTTTGTGACTGCTGGATTCAAAAATCAAAGTCAAATCGGCAATGCTTATGGTGAGTGTATGCTTTATTGCGTTAATTAGCCTTCATATGGTTCATTTATTTATTTATTTATATAGATGATTTTTCGGCATATATGAGCAATTTGTTTCCATTTTGGTATCATATGTCATTCTTCATGGAGGATACCAATTACATAAAGGCAATGGGAGCTTATTGAACCGTATGGGTCAAGATCACCGAGTTAGATATGATTTTTATTTTCCTATGTTTCTTACATTAAAGTTAGAGCACTTGTACAGATTGCTTTTAGGATTGAAATATCATTAGGGCTCACGGAGTCATAAAGCTAAAATTTCCAACCCTCCCAAATTCCACCAATAACATCTCTCCAACTCATTTTACCCTTCCAACCCTCTCATCCAACCCTCCCAACTTAATTCTTAGGCATTCATCACATTTTCAACCCTCCCAAATTTATTTATTTTTTTCATTTAATTTAATCATCATCATCACTGTAATCATCAAGTCCAGAATCCATTCTTCTATATTTATTTTTGGATCCAAGTGGGTTTTCTTATTTGACATATGATAGAAAAAAAACCCAGAAAGGGAGAAAGAAAAATAAGGGGAAGAAATCCATAACTTGCTTACTTCAGAGTATATAGCTTGAGTGATTGCTAAAAGCACATCTATTCTAATCAGATCTGGAAAGGGGAAGAAATCAAGAAGTTGAATATATAGCTTGAGTTGAAATTTGTAAACATTCAACGGTCGGATTTTACAAGCCCATCACCAACCCTCGCCTGGCTGTACAACCCGCCCAAACTCAGCCCGTCTTCAACCAGCCGCGTCGGCGCCGGTGTTTTCCGACGGGTTGGAGCAACCCGTTTTCAACCCGCACTCCACTCCGTGTGCTTTTAGGATTGAAATATCCTTATAAAGTTTCCACAATGGTTTTGTTATCTGTTATCCATTAATTCAAACAGGGAAAATATAAAAATCACATAAATATCTATAAAAAGATTCGTTTTTCTTTTAAATTATAGGAAGAAAGAACAAATAAATGTATGCAGTCAATCGAATCTGTCCGTATATATTTTAAGCTTATCTATTTACGGCAGCTCCCGTTTTGAAATGTTACCTAACCTGAATATAATAGAACCTCAAGGAATTGTATTTTGACCGTCTATTGTGAATTGTGAATGCATTAGGAGATTGCACGTCTGTATATAAAACTAAAACAGCTTAGGAAATAAGCAACATAATCCTAAACCCAAACCTAACGGGTACGGCCAGACTGTATAAGGTCTGATACTGCATAACTCCCGCCGTTTTGCCACGTCTAGCTTTGACCTTTCCTATTTTTAAAAAGTGTCATTTTTCACAAAATTAAAACTTTCGTTCTGAAGGTTTTCTTAAAATTTAGATTGGTAACTTGTCTTGAAATTTAAAGTAAAAGTATATCCATTGCTGCATATCCTTTTTTTTTGGAATGAAGATAGCATGAGATCATTCTGCTTCAAAGTTTTAACAAGTAACATCATATTTTCCATGTTTACAGGTACAGCAGTCGTCATAGTCATGCTCGTAACAACATTCATCATGATATTAATTATGCTATTAGTCTGGCGTTGTCACTGGATTCTCGTCTTCATCTTTACCGCCTTATCTCTAGTCATAGAATTGACTTATTTCTCAGCCGTTATGTTTAAGGTCAATCAAGGTGGTTGGGTCCCACTTGTCATAGCCGCAGTCTTACTTGTCATCATGTACATTTGGCATTATGGCACAGTAAAAAGATACGAGTTTGAAATGCACAGTAGGATTTCAATGGCATGGATTCTTGGTCTCGGTCCAAGTTTAGGCCTTGTGCGGGTCCCAGGAATAGGACTTGTGTACACCGAGCTCGCAAGTGGGGTTCCACATATCTTTTCCCATTTCATCACTAATCTACCCGCCATCCATTCAGTAGTTGTTTTTGTGTGCGTCAAATACCTTCCAGTTTACACAGTACCAGAAGATGAAAGATTCTTAGTCAGAAGAATCGGGCCCAAGAATTTCCACATGTTTAGATGTGTTGCAAGATATGGTTACAAAGATCTTCACAAAAAAGATGATCAATTTGAAAAGAAACTTTTCGAGAATTTGTTCATGTTCGTAAGACTCGAGTCAATGATGGAAGGAGGGTCGTCTGACTCGGACGAGTATAGTGTATATGGTGAAAGTCAACGTTCTAAAGATTTCTTGCTACCGGATACCGACCATAACACTTTTTCTTCAGCTGTTGACCTCACAGTCTCATCCGGTGACAACTCCATAGCGCCTGTTAGATCGCCAGTATATGCTCTAAACACCGGGATGTCATCTGAGCAAGTGAGTAGTCAGGAGGTTGATGAAACAGAGTTTTTAATGGGGTGTAGAGATGCCGGGGTGGTGCATATAATGGGGAATACGGTTATAAGAGCAAGAAGGGATTCAGCGTTTTGTAAGAAGTTATGTATAGATTATGTATATGCATTTCTGAGGAAGATTTGTAGGGAGCATAGTCTGATCTTTAATATTCCTCATGAGAGCCTTTTGAATGTTGGGCAGGTTTTGTATGTGTAAGTTATAGCATTGGATTTATTATTACTGCTTATAGTTTTGTTCATATATATGTTGAACTAGACTATCATTTGTTTTTTTTCTCAATGTAATTCCGTAATAATGTGAAAAAAATTACAGTAAAATGTTATATGAGAAACTACAGTTTGAGCAACTGGTTAATTTGATAGTATATATTGCAATGTCTGAAACGGGCAGATTAAGCTGATCTGCTGTATCTAAATTATTACATTATTCATCTCAAATTGGAATCTAGAACAAAAAGTTAGGCCGGTTTACTATACCACATGACATTCTTTGGCCAATGTTGCCGCAGTTGAAATTTATCCGTCTCACATAGTATGGTACCTTTTTTTTTTTTTTAAATTAATTGTTGGGAGTGAGCTAGAATTGTCAAGATGGATATGCAACTTCTGATGTCGAAAATGCAACCTGGAAGTGGCACAATAGGTGATTTTGGTTAATATGTCAATCTCGAAGATGTTTTCGGACACTTTGACCCTTTAAACTAGTGTATTCATAACATAAATCATCGATCATAGTAGTAATTCAAAGTATAAACACTTATTCTAAATGCGTTTTGATCAAAGTTGCCAATGAAACAGTGCCGAGAGTGCTTATAATTCCATTTAATTACCACATTTTAATACTTCGTGCAATCTTATAGATAAATTTGTCAAAATATATAGCTAAAATAGATTTGTTTACCATTTTATCAAAAACAACAAACTCGTTGCTCGTGTATCTTAGCTTACATTAATATTGTTCACATCTCCTTTGCATAATATCACCACTTTGAGAATAGAATCTATAGGTGGTTTCGTTACCCTCATTGCAAGAACTCAAGCTTTATACAGTACGAAATCAATATAAACCACTAAAGATATCGTTTATTGAAAACAAGCAAGTTGCTTTTCCCAACAGGAAGAATAAAATAACATAACATGCTATTGGCATGTTCCATAGATATATGTAACGTGCCTAGCTTCAGATGTACTACTTTGTCAATACCGAACTAAAAGGAACCCAATGTACACCACGTTTATTTTTTATATTGTCATGCTTGCTATAAAAGCATGTATATGTACTTCCACTGTTCTACATAACGTACATGAAACTATGAAATAGATGTTTTCTGTATAAATGTCACATATAATGTCGTAACACAATAGGGCGATTTTATACAAATATATATTTGAGTCAAAATGAGTTGCCTCGCCGGGTTACCTGAAGAGGTAAAACCTCATCCGTTTACCCGTTTTCTCCTATATAATCACGTCTGTTCATGTAATTATAAGGGGATGTTTTGTACGGGACTATGAAAAACTAAGAGAGTTAGAATTACCTATCGAGTTTGTTTGCTAAAAGGAATGGAAACAAGGGATTATTATTCCATTCTCTATCACTAGTTTTGATTCATTCCCTGTTCTTATAATGTGAAAAGAAAAAAATAAATAATAAATAAAAAACGGTGAAAGCTAAAGATACGCAAAATATTTATTCAAAACAGACAATCTACGCAACATAAACTTTGAAAATTACCATTCTACGCAAAATATTTTCAAATTTAGAACAATCTACGTAATATAACCGGTAACTAGGAGGTTACTAGGTTTTCAAGTTTGAAAATTGACAGGAATGGTCCCTGTGGCTTGCGTTGACTTTCACCGGTCATCCCTTGACATTTTTTTCACATAAAAAAGGTACAGTAATGGTCCTTATGGTTTGCGTTGACTATCACTTTTAATCCTTGTCTTTTTTTTTCCACTTATAACTCTTTTTTTACTAACGGCCGATTTCAATTAACTAAAAATTTGGTTTCTTACGTTTTTATATGTTTTCATACATTTTATACGATTTTCATACGTTTTTATCTGTTTTTATCTGTTTTCTTACGTTTTCACATATTTTTATCAGTTTTTCGTTCATTTTTATACGTTTTTATCCGTTTTATAGGTTTTCATACCTTTTTTTCTGCTTTTATACGTATTCATCCGTTTTAATAAGCTTTCGTTCGTTTTTCTTACGGTTTTATACGTTTTTTGGCCGTTTTTATACGTTTTCATCTGTTTTTATACGCTTTCGTTCTTTTTTATATGTTTTCTTACATTTTCATATGTTTTTATCCGTTTTATACTTTTTCGCACGCTTTTATACGTTTTTCTTCAATTTTCATACGTTTTTATTCATTTTTGAATAGTTTTATACGTTTTTGTACCTTTTAGTACCTTTTTATATGTTTTTGTACGTTTTATGCTTTTTTATACGGTTTTATCCGCTTTTATACGTACACAAATGTAAGAAAACGTACATAAACAGACGAAAAAGTATAAAAACGGATAAAATCGTATGAAAATGTAAGTAAACATATAAAAACGGACGAAAACATATAAAACGGATGAAAACATATAAAAACGTAAGAAAAAAGAACGAAAGCGTATTAAAACAGATGAAAACGTATAAAAACGTACACAAATGTAAGAAAACGTACATAAACAAACGAAAACATATAAAAACGGATAAAATCATATGAAAACGTATAAAAACGAACGAAAATGGATGAAAACGTATAAAAACGTAATATAAACGAACGAAAGCATATAAAAACATATGAAAACGTATAAAAACGTACACAAATGTAAGAAAACATACATAAACAGACGAAAACGTAAAAACGTATGAAAACGTAAGAAAACATATAAAAACGGACGAAAACGTATAAAACGGATGAAAACGTATAAAAACGTAAGAAAAATGAACGAAAGCGTATAAAATAGATGAAAACGTATAAACGGACGAAAAACCCGATAAAAGTATATGAAAACGTAAGAAAACAGATAAAAACGGATAAAAACGTATGAAAATCGTATAAAGTGGATGAAAACGTATAAAAACGTAAGAAACAAAAATTTTCGGCCGTTAGTAAAAAAAAGAGTTATAAGTGAAAAAAAGGACAAGGACTAAAAGTGAAAATCAACGTAAACCATAAGTACCATTCCTGTAACTTTTCTAAGTGAAAAAAAGGTCAAGGGATGACTGGTGAAAGTCAACGCAAGCCACAGAGACCATTCCTGTCAATTTTCAAACTTGGAAACCTGGTAACCTGCTAGTTACCGGTCATATTACGTAGATTGTTCCAAATTTGAAAATATCTTGTGTAGAATGGTAATTTTCAAAGTTTGTTGCGTAGCTTGTCTGTTTTGAATAAATATGTTGTGTATCTTTAGCTTTCACCAAATAAAAAAGGGTTAATAGACAAATAAGTTACTAAAGTTTAGGAAAATGTTCGTCTAAGTTACTATAGTTTAAAACGTTACAAACAAGTTACTCAACTTTTTCTCACTGGTTACATAAGTTACTGTCTTAGTTTTAACCCTTTACTACCGGTTAAATTCCTACGTGGCATTGATGTATTATAGGTATAATAACCTGAAATACGAGTTGACATTTTATTTTATTTTATTTTATTTTTTTGAATGCGAGATTAACCTAAAATGGATACTACAAGAAATGAAAATACTAAATCTAAGTTGCACAAACTCTAAACCTAAGTTGCATTATAAGATATAAAGAGATTAACCTAAAATGTATTATAGCAAACTACGACATACGAGTTTATAAATTAAGACTTTATACGATTTGGTACAATATATATATGGATACTACAAGAAATGAAAATAGTAAACCTAAGTTTCATTATAAGATATAAAGAGAGAATACAAATCATAAAACTTAAGCCACAAATGAATGACACAAACTTATAATATCACATGTTTACACAAACTCTTAAAGGTACCTAATATATTTTGTTTGGGACAAAAACATCACACGTTAATATATTATTAGGCTGATTTCATTTTTTAGTTTGTACACTACTTAGCTGATATATTTGAAAATATTGAAGAGTTACTTGGTCACCAACTCCTCCATGAGACTCGGATATTCTCTCCCTATATCATCCATTTCGTGGCACATTATTCTCCCAACTGTTCCATATTTTCTTTCACACACAAACCCTAAAGAAAATTATTAGTGACGGCAGTTTTATTCTCCAAGTTCTCGAGTGGTGCAAGGCGGTACGAAGGGTGTGGACAGGTTGGTGATCGGTGTGTGTGAGGTACGAGTATTAGGTGTGATCGTGGGCTGTGGAGATTGAAGGTTTTGGTTTGGTTTTGGCTCGAAAGGGTGTAGTTGTGAGTGCTAGTGTTCTTGTTCGTCCGTTTAGAAATCACTCAAGGTATATCGACCTCCTCGTTTTATTCACTCGACATGCGTACAATTTTTTATATATACGTTTAGGACATGTGAATCTAATCGTTGTTTCGTTAAAACTGGGAAATGAATAACATATATTAAAGGTCACATAAATAATGAAAACGGGATACTATACATGTCGATCTTTGCTTCTGTTTTGCTTTCGAATCTGCTGTGATATACATCTTTATCTGGTCTTTAAAACACTCATTTTGATCTCTATATCGACATTAAAAACGAATAATAAACTTAAAGAGATGAAGGAAGGACGTACATATTTTTCGTGAATAAGAGTTTGGGCTGTGTGTGATGTTATACGTGCATGGGGGGTTCTTGTGTGTGGGTCGTATAATGTGTTAAACATATTACAAACTTGAAATAAAGAAGTGGTTAAAAGTAAGATGAGGATGCACGTGTATTTTTTTATGTGAGTATATGGGAGTGAATATTGTGTGTATGTAATATGTGAGTGATAGTAGGGTTGTATTCATGCATACATATTCAGTTATAACCTGTGTGAAATGATTAATACAAATGTGTAAGTTTGTGTGTGTGTTATGTGAATCAGATAAGCGTAAATAATAGGTGTATAAACATGTTGTGATCGGATATAAAGAGGAGATGTTTAAGGTGGTTTGTTTCGTTATTAGAGTATGAGAATGGGTGAGTATGCATCGTGTATTTTTCAATCTTTTTGGGCGGTGTAACACGCATATGTGTGGCGCTTAAACAAGAATAAATATGTGTATGTATGCATGTGTTGTTTTGAGTGTGTATTACGTGCTTGGTTCGGAAATAAAATAATGTCGAGTTATGTGTTAGAGAGTGAGTAAATGGTTGGTCACTTCGAATTTGTGCTGGTCTCGTTATAAACGTATCAAGAACGGGTTGGGGAGAGTTTGTTCGCATGTAAAATTGAAGTTAAAAAATGGGTGTGTGAGTGGGTTTGTCTCGAGTAGTAATCCTTATATGTTATGTCTTTTCGAGTTCGATTCACGTTTTAGTAGTTGATCTGAATTCATTATTTGTTTCCTAATTTTATAAAAAGCTTAGAAAACTTAAAGAGTAAATTGCATAAATCGTCCTTAAAGTTTGGCCAAATTGCATGTTTCGTCCCAAATGTTACGAAAGTGCAATGATCGTCCCTGTAGGGAAACCTTTGGTGCAAGTATCATCCTTTTTGGGGAAACCTTTGGTGCAAGTATCGTCCCCAAAGGTTTCCCCACAGGGATGATCCTTGCACTTTCGTAACGTTTGGGACGAAACATGCAATTTGGACAAACATTAGGGACGATTTATGCAATTTTCTCAAACTTAAATTTACACTTAAAACCCTAAACTTTGATAAGTTACACATTTAACCCTAAACTTTGCCAGAATGACACATTTAACCCTAAACTATGATATTTATCATATTAAACCTTTCAGTTTATTTAATTGTCATTTATAACTCTAAAGTATCAAAGTTACTAATTCGGGAAAGTTACTTAATCTGGAAAGTCACTAATTATAGAAAGTGACTAATTCTAGAAACTTACTAATTATGGAAACTTACTAAATTTGGGAAGTTACTAAAAATGAAAAGTTTCTAAAAATAGAAAGAAACCCCAAATGTGTAATCTGATTAAAATGAGCTTGTAAATAATAGGTGATCATTAATTCATGTAGATTCTATGAAGAATGAGTAGTTTCTGTTTCCGTGTGCTTTTCTAATTTGTTTTGCTTGCGTTGCATAAGGTACATGTGGAAACCGTAGAGGGGGGGGGGGGTGAATACGTTTCCATTAAAAAATTAAAATTTTTTTGTATCAAACACCCGATCAAGTGTGACGTAATATGAAAAGCGTCAACAAAGATCATACAACATCTATAGATGGTATAAAGTAAACTACAACACAAACACACCATGACACAAGCATAATCAACATATTATAAGCAACAAACTACACAAACATAAACGCAATGCAAATATAAATATAAAGCAATAAAGAATAAAATAAAAGTAAAGAGATAAGTAAGAAGGCGCAAACCGGACACGATGATTTATAGTGGTTCGGTCACGAAGCTCCTCTTCGCCCTACTCCACTCCCCGAGTACCCAACTCGAGAGTTACTTCACTAATCAACAAGCTCCCTTCAGGCGGAGAAAACCGTACAACGTCGCTTATCCTTATTTCCGACACTAAGCTAAATGTCGAGTACTAATCTTAGCTAGTACCAATCTACCACGATCCACACGATCTACTCACGATCTACCCGATCTACCCTTGATCCACTTGATCAATACACAAGCCCACAAGCTACAAGAGATCTCCAAGATCTCAACAAGATCACAATGATCTACTCCCACTTGACTCGATCTACCCGATCTACCCTTGATCTACTTGATCAATCACACAAGCCCACAAGCTTCAAGAGATCTCCAAGATCTCGACAAGATCACAATGATCAACCCTCACTTGACTCAATCTACCCTATCTACCCTTGATCAACTTGATCAACACACTAGCTCACAAGCTACAAGAGATATTCAATATCTCTATAAGATCACAATGATCTTCTCTCACAAACTCTCAAAAGGAAAAATGAACTTGATGTATACAAGATACAACAAGTATGTAACAAGTGTTACAAGTGCTCTAACTACAACTACAACACTTTGTATCTTTTTTGATACCTTGTGTTCTTCTCTTGCACTAGAAGAGGAATGAAGGTGATCTCTTGGTTGGATGAAAGGATCACTCTTAAACAAACTAAGACTCTCTAAATGATCAAAGAAAGTGATCTAAATAAGAAGGGATTAGACCAGAGAAAACTGACTGGAAAAATCAAGTTGGAAGTGTAAAATGGTACACTATTTATAGGCAAAGAAAAAACTAGCCATTACAGAGGGACGACACCACTAATTGTCAGACGGCACCACTAAATTTAGTGGTACCGTCGGTACTTTAGTGGTACCGTGGACGCTCCTCCGTTTGTTTTTAGTGGGAAAGGTTTATTTGGGAATGTTTGGAGCTGTTTTGGGGGAAAAAATAGATGTTACTATTTTTGAAATGATTTTCCCAAATAAAACATTTCTTTCTAATTCAAAAATAATTTGTAAAATGTATTTTTGAAAAATGTTTTGTCACATTCATAAATCTGAAGTTTAGAACAATATTTTTTTTCTTTGATCATCCGTCAAGTTTAAATTTGTTTGTTCATACCTTGAGTGATTTACGTCGGGATGAAAATCTACGACTCTGTTGAAGCATACTTGAGACGTTGAGAGATGTTGATGTAAGTATGCGTTGATGATTTGTGTTTACAAGTAACTTGCGCATTTTACGTTATGCATTACAAGTTACATGTTTGTCATTATTAAAACCGAAGAAACCGTTTAGTTTAAATATCGTAATATTTGCACTAACAATCTCCCCCTTTTTGATGATGACAAATATGTAAACCGTAACACACAGTAAAATGTAAAAGTTACCTGTTTACACTCCATTCTCCCCCTTTTGTCGAAGCAAAAAGGTAGTTGCCTCGAGCTCTCCCCTGAATTCACTCCCTACTCCCCCTTATTACACTACTATCCTTTCTTTCCAAAAAGGCGGGCTTGCATCATCCCAGTGAAGTCTTCTATCACCACTTGCGAAGACGACTCCATGCTATGTATTCAAACACCCCCGAGCTCCCCCTAGCTCAATGCTCCCTTATGGTGATTGAATCCCCTTGTTTATTTACCTTAGTAACTAGCGGATCCATGGATCAAATTCTTACAAAGGCTTTTCCTACATCAAGGGTTAGCTTCGTGCAACATAACATATAAAAGAATAGGAGCAACATTTTAGGGATAGAATACACATAGCAAGACATGCAAGGGTTAAACTATGTTAAACCATGAGTGTCACAACCCAAAAGTGTGCCAAAAGGATAAAGACCAAAAAGAAAGCCCAAGAAAGTTGAGCGACACAAAAAGATGAATGCATATTATAATTCAAAGACACTTGAGTGTCATAACCTGACCGATAACCTAAGGTGTAATTGTACAATCAATCACACTAACAAGAACGAGATTCGTTCATTGTCTGACACACAAAATGACTTCTTCCAAGTTGTCATTGGGAAGGCAAGTTCTAACAAACCTTTTGAACAACATAGTCATCTACCTAAGATGATTGGTGTTAATGATAGTTTGTTGATAAGACATACTCTAAATGATTACTATTATGACAAGTCATGCCATAAAGTAGACTTGATAAAAGTTATACCAAAAAAAAATGAAAATGTGAACGATAAGCACCTAGATGCGAATGGAAATGATTCCATAAGATGGGAGAGTGTTTACGAGTGTTGGTTTTGACCTTTGAGGAAAGGTGGGAAAAGATGGTTTAGATTAATATATCGTTTGCACTGACAATGAGATGCATGATATATTTCAAAAGAGAAAAAGAAAATGTGCATGTGATCCTAACAGGATTGTGGGTGGATATCACTAATGGGGTTGAGGTAACGAAGTTCTAGATTTCTAGTTTGGATGATCCTAGTTGTGTGTTAGAGATAATTTGGTGCATGAAGGGTTTCGTGTGATTGTGAGGATTGAAGGTTATTGAACTAACTATCACTATCCAAAGTGAGAAATAGTTGTAAGGTTTGAGTGTAATGATCGATGGGTGGAAGCTTCTTAGACAAACTATCACTGTCAAGAGTGAAGTGTAGCTAAGGTTTGAGTGGGATTGATATAAGGGTTAAAGGTTTTGAAACTAAATATCACTGTCAAGAGTGAAATTTAGTTATAAGGGTTGAGTGTGATGATGAGATGTAAGATAAGCTTGCAATGGTGAGGCCTTATATAGGCAAGAGTTGTGGGATTCGAATTAAAGTTGGTGGTAGTGTCCTATGGTGTAGTGAGGGAATCTTAGGGTGTATGTGAGTTTGCAAAATTTTGCAGGTTTGAGGTTAGGGATGCAGGGATCTAGAGGAAACAGTGAAAATTCGTCAAACAAGGGCACGGTACCACTAAATACCGCACGGTACCGTTAAATTTAACGGTACCTGACCGATGTCGTTGTACCGATCAAAAATAAACCTAATTACCTTATACTAGATAGGGCAAGCGGGTATCGTATCCACGAGGAGTATGTGGTTATAGCTAAGTTTAACGAAATAAATAATTGATTGATTGTTTGGTTTAATAACTTAATAATTAAAATACTAATTAACTAGAAAGTAAATAAGCAATAAAAATAAAGAAGCAAATAAAAGTAAGGTTTTTAAACAGTTGAGTAAAAAGCAATCCCTCCCGGCTCCAGATATAATGATATGATCAAGTTACGGATTAATTCTAATGTTTGCCTTCAAACCACATAGACATAGTTTTTATTAATTGAAAAGGATAATTTTGGGCACAAGTTATATTTATCACACAAATCGTCTTAATCCCTAAACTAGTGGACTCGGCACAACTCGTTGACTAGCAATAACATGTCTTACAATAATCTTATCAATTAATTTAATAATTACTCAAGTGAACAATTATGGGCACAAATTATGTTTAACATTCGACCGTCTTAACCCCTATACTAATTAGGCTCGGCACGAATCGTTGACTCACAATAATATGTCTCATAATTATTCAATCAAATAATTATATTAAACATTAAAATCAAATAAAAGATATGCATTAAAATCAGATGAATTAATGTTTGACAAACAAAATATAATCCGTAAACATGATCAAACCAAATATATCTTTTACCGGGAGAGATTACAAGAGGCTTAGCCGCGCATCACGTTAGTAGACAACAAATAATATAATATATGAATAATCATCCCTGCGTCTTCTTTGAATGGTATCACGAATAATAAAATGACGGCTGGCTTATTTTCTTTATGGATGAATTCCATCATCTCCCTGCCGAATGGGGTCCGAATATAATAATGAAAGCGGGTGCCCTCGTTTGTGTTTCTTTTCGTCCAAGCCAAAGCCTGCGATCATTGGGCTTTCTTTTTCCTTTGCTCGTGTAAAGCCAAAGCCCACAAAACCAACTAATAGCCAACTTATTATATGTAATTCCTTTTTTCCACGAACTGTGATCCCCAACACAAAATAAGTTTCAAAATTTCATGAATTTAATTATTTGAACATAAAGATCTTCTTTTCTTTCTTCGTTGTCCTTTTGAATCAACTAAAACGGAGTTCGAACGAATAAGTTACGACCAAAACAATGCAACAATGTCTAAATCTCTCATATATTTATTTTAAGCTTGTAATATCGCCAATTTAGCTCCTTTTTGCGCATAACCTATATAATCACAAAACACCCTCAAAGTACATGTATAGCAACGAATAATAATGCAATAATGCGTAATTAACATACTATGAGGTGCATGTAAAATACACCAATCAAACCTCCCCAACTTAACCCTTACTCGTCCCGAGGAAGAAATCTACTATATCCTGGGATGTTAATTACATAGTTTTTAATCATACCATTGAAATTCCATCAAAAAGATCAAATTCAACCTAGCACACTAATAACCATTCTATGTGACCAATAATCCAAAATGATTACCAATATTTTTGTCCTTCTTAAACACTTAACATAACCGTTCCCATTGGTTCCATTTACTTTATGTTTCATATAATTAACCATGTGCCCAACATACTTAGTACACCCCTATAATCAATCTAAACATATATCCAAAACAAGAGGTGAGAATACCTTATACCTTTTATAATACTGGAGTTTTTATACCATAGGAGCAAACTTTTTAAGAGCACATAAACCATCATACATTAACTCATATTTTCACTTTTTTGCTCAATTTTTGCACATGAATTTTACTTCATATTTCAAGCATATTTGCTCATAACAAACATCAGCTCCTTTTTTAGCCATCCGGGACCGTTTCTTATACAAGTCATCCCGAATGCTTTATACACTCCTTTTAAGGTTGATATAAAGACCAATCATTCGGATGTACGAATATCTATCCTATAGGTGTATATTAAGACACATCGGTACATGGGAACCGGTTAATTTAGTCCATTTTAATTAAATGGGAACAATTATGCTTCGTGCCTACTGGTATATCATATGATGGAGTTATCTACCACATAGTCTAATTAATCAATGCACTAACTTAAACCAACCTTCCTAATTTCATTAACAACAATACAAGGATTGGGTTATTTCACATAAAATTGTCTCAGCTAAGTGCAATGCTATCCATCATAATAATTGGCGTCTGACCCATGCTAACAACTAAAATATCACCTTGCGCGGGTGACGAATCAGATAGGCAAGCCCAGCATATGACTACCACCAATAATTATGATAGTTCTCCAGCTTTTTTCTATGGCCACCGTGCGCGGGTGACAAGCCGGATAAGATCAATTTAAGTGTCCTAACCCAACTATTACATTATTATATTTTATATTATATCATTTTAACTTTCTTCCCGTTCTAAGCAAAAGTAAGTAGGGAAATTCAATCGGGTATGGTTTGATCATCTACTAATTATACATATGCCTAACTACATGCAAAACATCAAATTAATTTTAGAACCAAATTATACAATGGAATCGGGTGCACCTTATAATCATGGCTGGATCTTCTAGTTTGCTTCAATAAATCATCCACAAGCTAATCTTCAGAATCTGCAAACACTCAACAAATATATGTAGAAAAAACTTCCACATCCAATTAGCACAAAACTCTTATAATGTGATTTCAATTTTTCTTTATTATTATTATTATTATTATTATTATTATTATTATTATTATTATTATTATTATTATTATTATTATTATTATTATTATTATTATTATTATTATTATTATTATTATTATTATTTTTTTTTTTTTTTTATTTTTTTTTTTTTTTTTCAAAAATCACATTTTGACCCATTTTAACCACAATTTCACACAAAAACATGTAACACATGTGACACCCCCCTCCCCAACTTAAAGCATTGCATTGTCCCTAATGCAAAAACTTTAAGTTGAAATTTTGGTTAAAAATCACTTTGATAAACTCACTCAACACAAAAACCTAACTCACTTTCGTAGGAATCACGGTTGCATTTAGCGTATGCAACAAGCCTTTTAAACCACTCGGTAGCCCGAGTGGACGAGTGTAGTCTCGTGAGGGTTTGTAGTGAACACACCCACAAAGTTTTTAAACACACACAAAAATAAGAAAATAAAAAGAAACATAAATTAGAAAGAACATAAACACACACTACAACCCACGGGTTGCCTCCCGCGAAGCGCTAAGTTTACCGTCGTCAGCCCGACAACACTTGGTATTAGTTTCATGGTGGTATGATGGAACATTTACCAAATGAGTTACCTAGATGCAATGAAACTTTACGGGTCCATGCCATATCCCTCTTTTCAAACACTTTATGAATATTAGTTTCCCTTATGCATAAGAAGTGTTTATGCTTTGAAACCCATACTCGTCTTTTCCTTTTTCTTCGGCTGGATGCACTACGAACCTGTTTCACACGGGCCTTCTTGCTTGCATCCTTGATCAACTTACCACAATTTGGCACTCCATGAAAGTTCTTCTCTTCTTTGCGCAGGGGTTCTCTCAACTTACGAACTCCTACTCGTGCTTTCCTATGAACTTGTTCAAGAATAATATGAAGGAGTGCCTTGCTAGAGTTCTTGTTACACCACTCAAAAGCATATTGATTTTCTATTAGTAACAACCTTGCTTGTGCTTTCCCCTTGGTATAAGTTGAGTCACCCATACCAAAATTCTTGATTAATACTTGAAGCACATGTGGTGGGTTTGGGTCGATACGGGGGCCTTCGACTTCTTCCTTATTGAGATATTGTTGTTCTTTCAATGAATCGGAACACTCATCTTCACATGGTGAAAGAGCCAAAGAGTCCTTAACTTCATTTGATTTTGTATCCTCAACTGATGAAAGTGTTGTTTCATTTAAAGTTGGGAGATAAGGTGTGGTATTAGTCTCCACAACTTCCTCCCCAACTTTAGGACGAACCAATTCTTCAAGATCATCTTTAACCGGAAAAATGAGATCATCGAATGAATTGTTATGAGCATTAATATTATATTCGTCTTCTTCATCTTCATCTTCATCATCAAAATCAAATATGGTGACGCCTTGAGATTCATATGTTTCTTGCCTATTAAATTGATCTGCCAATGGATCCACATGTGTCTCAAAAGCTGCATTACTAACGTATCTTTGATGTTCCTTTATGTTGGATTCTATCATTGAAATGAGCATATCCAATTTTTGGTCAAGATACGAGAGATGGTTATCACCTTGTCCTTGGCCTTGATGATCATATTGTTGAGTCGGTCTCTGTGGTTGATTGAAGAAACCAGAGCTCTCATATGAAGGATGATAATATTGACCACCATATTCCCCTCGATACCTCGTGTAATCTTCCATCTCAATATTGTAATTAGGATGATATGTGTTATGCTCATAATCATCATATTGAGATTGATAGTCATATGTCTCAAGTACTTGCTCCTTCCTACTTGCTTTCTCCTCCGGATAATTTTCATAAGAATGAAATGGATTCCCACAAGTCCAACATGAATCCATAGAAGCTCGATCTACGCGTGCGCATACACTAACCTGCACACTCACAACCAACAAAACAAACAAGCAAACAAAACAAGAGAAAAAGAAAAAGAAAATCTTTTTTAATTTTTAATTTTTTTTTTTTTTTTTTTTTAAATTATTAACAAAAACTTAAACCAAAAGCGCACTCACTCCCCGGCAGCGGCGCCAAAATTTGACCGATGTCGTTGTACCGATCAAAAATAAACCTAATTACCTTATACTAGATAGGGCAAGCGGGTATCGTATCCACGAGGAGTATGTGGTTATAGCTAAGTTTAACGAAATAAATAATTGATTGATTGTTTGGTTTAATAACTTAATAATTAAAATACTAATTAACTAGAAAGTAAATAAGCAATAAAAATAAAGAAGCAAATAAAAGTAAGGTTTGTAAACAGTTGAGTAAAAAGCAATCCCTCCCGGCTCCAGATATAATGATATGATCAAGTTACGGATTAATTCTAATGTTTGCCTTCAAACCACATAGACATAGTTTTTATTAATTGAAAAGGATAATTTTGGGCACAAGTTATGTTTATCACACAAATCGTCTTAATCCCTAAACTAGTGGACTCGGCACAACTCGTTGACTAGCAATAACATGTCTTACAATAATCTTATCAATTAATTTAATAATTACTCAAGTGAACAATTATGGGCACAAATTATGTTTAACATTCGACCGTCTTAACCCCTATACTAATTAGGCTCGGCACGAATCGTTGACTCACAATAATATGTCTCATAATTATTCAATCAAATAATTATATTAAACATTAAAATCAAATAAAAGATATGCATTAAAATCAGATGAATTAATGTTTGACAAACAAAATAAAATCCGTAAACATGATCAAACCAAATATATCTTTTACCGGGAGAGATTACAAGAGGCTTAGCCGCGCATCACGTTAGTAGACAACAAATAATATGATATATGAATAATCATCCCTGCGTCTTCTTCGAATGGTATCACGAATAATAAAATGACGGCTGGCTTATTTTCTTTATGAATGAATTCAATTATCTCTCTCCGAATGGGGTCCGAATATAATAATAAAAGAGGGTGCCCTCGTTTGTGTTTCTTTTCGTCCAAGCCAAAGCCTGCGATCATTGGGCTTTCTTTTTCCTTTGCTCGTGTAAAGCCAAAGCCCACAAAACCAACTAATAGCCAACTTATTATATGTAATTCCTTTTTGCCACGAACTGTGATCCCCAACACAAATAACCACAAAATAAGCTTCAAAATTTCGTGAATTTAATTATTTGAACATAAAGATCTTCTTTTCTTTCTTCGTTGTCCTTTTGAATCAACTAAAACGGAGTTCGAACGAAGAAGTTACGACCAAAACAATGCAACAATGTCCAAATCTCTCATATATTTATTTTAAGCTTGTAATATCGCCAATTTAGCTCCTTTTTGCGCATAACCTATATAATCACAAAACACCCTCAAAGTACATGTATAGCAACGAATAATAATGCAATAATGCGTAATTAACATACTATGAGGTGCATGTAAAATACACCGATCAGTACCGTGACTTGGAAGTCACAAATTTTCCTGTGCAGCCTAGTTCTGGGCAGCTAAAGGGAAGTTTTCTAGGGAATAAGAACCACATTTTCCTGTGCAGCCTAGTTCTGGTGTGTTCTTGAGAGTGTTTATTGAAAGACTATATGAGTGTGTTTTCGCTCCCCCTTAATCGATGACCATCCGGACAAGATGTGAGAAAGAAATTAAAGAGGAAAACAAACGTTGATGGAAGCGATGAGCTTAGTAACGTCATGACAAGTGGTGGATAGCATACAATAAACTTCACCTTTGAAGTCACGTAGCTCTTTTCAATCATTGTGAATATTCATAGAACATTCATATAATGAGGCATGTAATTACGTGGAAATATGCTAAGGGTTCAGAAGATAAAATCTTCAAGGTTGTGAGGTTAGTGATAAGGTTCTAGTGGGTTTATCTATGTTGATGAAGAAAGATTATCTCAACTTATCCTAGCGGTTCTTCGCTTGAAGTGTGTGGAAGGTGAGTGGGATACGAAAGTATTGGTAGTGTAGAACTAAGGTCGAAAAGTGTAGATAAGTTGAGAAGATAATGGATACGGAAGTAACCATACATATGATGTGTTCAGTACCATGCAGAAGTGAAAGGGGAAAAAGCTAAGGAATCAGAAGATAGACAGAATCTATTCTGATAGGAGACGGTTCTGGTTCAAGACTACATCGAGTGGGTTTTGATAGTGATTTTGAAACAGAGAGAATTAAAAGCAAAATAAACTGTCTCAGCAGACAACGATCTGACGGTACTGTTAAATTTAGCGGTTGCTGAGGTCAGTTTTGACCCAGAATTAGATTTTTGACAAAGAAATTTCACATATGTTGTGATTTTTCTGGACCTTGGATTAAAGAAATTTATACAAAATAAATTCTTTTATGAATGAATCCAACGGGATTCGATGAACGTTGATCGAGAACGAGAGATGACATTTAATTGCATTTCGCAAATTAAATATACTTTAAATATTTCGGATGAAATATTTAAGTTGTCATTGGAATTTAAGAGGATTTTACGAATAAATCTCGCTGATTTAGTGAGACTTTTCGACACGAGGAGGGAATTTATACCTAATAAATTCTTTTTACGAGATAAACGGTACTAAACCAGAAGAGATGACTTTTATATTTCCGAGAAAATACACAGGTAGTCATTAGAGCGATGTGAAGGATGACTTAATATTTCCAGTGAATTATTTAAAAAGTCATGAGACGAGACACAAGATATGAGTTCAACATTTCCAGTGAAATATTCAAGTAGTTATAAGAGGGATGTGAAGGATGACTTAATATTTCCAGTGACATATTTAAAAAGTCATGAGACGAGACACAAGATATGACTTCAATATTTCCAGTGAAATATTCAAGTAGTCATAAGAGGGATGTGAAGGATGACTTAATATTTCCAGTGAAATATTTAAAAAGTCATGAGACGAGACATAAGAGATGACTTCAATATTTCCAGTGAAATATTCAAATAGTCATAAGAGGGATGTGAGGGATGACTAAATATTTCCAGTGAAATATTTTAGTCATGAGAGGGACTTAAAGGACGAATTTGAACACATGGGAATTATGAAATTCACGGAATGTGTTCCATCTTTCCTAGACCTAGACGAAGATGGTTAGAGGATTCTCGTTTGAGAGGTTTGGTTGATTTACGGATTTCGATGTGCTTCGCACGTGAGTGTTTCACGGGGTTTTGAATGGCGTAAAGCAAGGCCTATGGTGTTGATTCGCAGCAGGGTTTGGGATCTTAAGAAGTGTATAATCACACGAGGATGAAAGGAACTACTAATCACTTACATAGTAACTCGTGAGTCCTTTGTCACCCGAAGGTTGATGTTAGCTTTTAGCTTTTGAATGAGCGTTTTAACATATGTTGTTAAAAGGCTTGAATATGATGTTTCGGATATGACATTTAACAATTGCGATCGCAAGTTAAACTTACTTGAATATTTTGGATGAAATATTTAAGTTGTCAAACCTACTCCGAGTTCTACTGGGTTCGTATCTAACCTCCCCATGACAAAGGGTGTATTACTTGGAAGAAAGCGAAATGATGACCAAGGAATTAGGACAATTTCGCGACTACTCTAACTTATAGGCTTTGACACTAGTGTATGACTATATGACGTCTAAGAGTTCATAGTGATAGGCATACCTAATTCATTATGTGTTAAAAGGACATAGTGTGGGTGCAAAATTTACAAGCAAATTATGTAAAATGCACATAAGGAATAAATGCAAATATCATGCAAAATATGATAATCATTTAGCATTTAAGATCATGAAGACATGCAATCATATCTTATGAGAACATGTTATCATTTTGAAACACATATGTGGGATGCAAGCAATCTAGGTTCGCTAAGGAGGATCCTAATTACTACTTGTTCAAAATGAAATCCTAACAGGAGATAAAGGTCACCGATGTAAACTATCTCTAGTCAAATGTAGGAATGAAAAATTTTCAAGTTAGAGAATGAGTATGAGACTATCACTAGTGGTGCTCAATTCAGGCTAAACACGACCATTTTTACGGGTTATACTACGAACCTAACTTCTCTCCTGGAAGCAATTCAACCATTAGGTCAAATTGAATTTCTAGTGCGATAGGTTCTCCAGTAGTCATTCTCATGTTAGAAAAATTCAAATTCCTATATTTGCCTATCGAAGTATAGCAAAGATGATATTAGCTTATTTCGCTAATACATGGCCTAATATGACTCAACTAACCATATTTTGAAAGTCGGTTAAGAAGATGACATGTCTTACACAACTCCTAACAAAGGCAAGCAAAATGTTTTCATATTGTGTTTGAGATTTAGAGGTTATTTGGTAGAGATGGTGCGTTTTATGATCTCTTGGATAACACTTTTGTTTGTTGATTTGTTGCATGTTATTTTAACATGATTTAGTTTCCTAGATCCAAGAGATGCTCTAATGTACTACAATGTAGAATCTACTACATCGAGAGTATTTCAAGAATGCTCCTTTGCATATCTTGAGAAAAGAATCTAGTAAAGTTTACTTACCTCAATAGATCTTGTGAGTATTATGTTTGAAATGAGATATATTGTATTTTTCAACAAATATGCTTTTCTAAGAGGAAACTTATCACTCTTACGAATTCTTAGTAAAACAAGTATTTTAGTGTATGATCAATTTTATTTGTTTATGCAATGACACATGTTGTATTGGGTTATCACTCAAATCTAATATCCTATATTTGTTAAACAGGATGCAGTGTATTCTCTTGTAACACAACCATTCATGTTACAAAGAAAATAAGATGCATAGGATATAAGTTATCCTTTGTCAATCTTTTGATAAGAGAAATACATGTGATATTCTTGAAGATTGATGACGTACATAATAGTTAATAACATATTATGTGTGACACTTTTACTAGACATGTGATTTTGAGTGTTGAGTCGTTCATGAGCAAAGTTTACATATGTTGTTTGTTTGCTCGTGTTTGGTTTTTCGGAAATGACACATTTACTAATTGCATTGCAATGTAAATTACTTGTATATTTCGGATGAAACATTCAAGTTGTCAATCCTACTTAGTTGTGTATTTTATGCATCTTTTAAACATATTAGTTTAATGTTTGGAACACAACCATTGGACAAGAAGACTCAATATGGCATCTTCAACACAAGTGTGAGTTATGATCCGATGCATATCATTTTCTTCTTGAGAGGACGTCATTATTTTCATAACAATCGAGTGTGATTGAGTATGTAGATTCAAGATAATATATTTCATTATATTTTGATGTTATCTTGAAGCTAGACAAATAATGACTCCAATTTCATGTCCATACTCGAAAACTTGTCAATTGGATTCGATAATGATATCAATCATAATTTGAATAATGAATTGATATGTACTTGAAATCTTTCTTGACCCTCACGATCACTCCTTTTAAAAAGAAAATAAAAATTAAGTGAATGTGTTCCATTTATTCTAATACTAGTTGTATTTGTGAGGTTAATGACATATTAAGTTACTACTTCGATATTGTCATTTGAGAAAAACTATTTATATTATTAGGTATAATATTTTTAGTTTTTCGACACCTCATTAGTATAAAAATAATTATCTTAACTATTTTTATACAACATACGTAAAATACTAAATGTTTAAAACATTTTGTATGTGTGTTAAATCAATGCAAGTTTAATACATTTTCTTTTACTTATTTACTAATGTATTAATATGATCTTTTATCTTGTTTAGAAAACCCATGGTCAAGCAAGACAAAATGATGTAATGTTTTAGAGATCATGTTACGGATTTTATGAGAGTGTTAAGTATTTTGAGGTGATATACCTTTTACACTTAAACCTTTGGAAAAATAATTGTGTAAGACAATATCTTTCGACACACATGATCAACCAACTTAGTTTCTATTCCTAAGAAGGTTACTAAAACATCTTAAAACTTGCAATATGTCTAGAACGCGTATGCAAGAAAAGTGGTCTATGCCTATATGCAATGCAAAATCAATTACGCAACTTAGTGCAAGAAGTCTAGTCTAAGTCCTATTGACGCATAAGCCGAAAAACTAATAATTAACACATAGCAACAAGGCATGTAAAATACTTGTGATTATAGATATAATTATCTCAACTAAAGATAACTATAAGCATTAAAAATATTAACTAACAATACTAGGACACAAAGAAAAATAAATAGTCATTTAGCATAACACACAGAAATACTTATCGTCATTTTGTGTATTAAGTATAACAACGTACACTTAGCTTGATTTTATTTGAAAATGAATTATTTTCCACCCCATTTCAAAATTTGATCAAGTTCAACACTTTGAAAAATATGAATACATCAATGTGTGATGTTCTCTTTGTAATTTGACAAAAAAATTGTGCAATCGGCATGATTGGAAAAGACTCTCAGTTACGAATCAAAGACTCTCGTAAATTTTACTTTACAATCATTTTCTAAAAGTATTTTTAAATGAAAGTAGGCTCAATTACATTTAAAACGATAGGTGGCACGACTCTTACGGACTTACGGTTGATTTTATACGAATTTTTTAAAATTACCCAATTCTGAAAAACAGACGAAGGTACCGTTAAATTTAGCGGTACCGTCCATATTTAATGGTACCGTCCGTCATATTCAACGGTACCGTGACCTGTTATTACAGTTTTGAACAAAATCAACCGCATCACTTTACGACTCGTTCTATAGCCATGACCGGACACTTACAAGCTCTATTCTTTTATTTGTTTAAGAAAACCTTCAAGCTATTATGACAAAGTATACTTAACATCAAAATTTGTAAGTATTAAGCAAGTAAATACTTTTCATATTATATCCCCCTTCATGGGTAATTTGATACATGGATCGTACTCAATTTTGAAAACCATTTGTTTTAAAAATTTGAGCGACGTGGCTCTGGTACCAATTGTGGAAACCGTAGAGGGGGTGAATACGTTTCCATTAAAAACTTAAAAACTTTTTGTATCAAACACCCGATCAAGTGTGACGTAATATGAAAAGTGTCAACAAAGATCATACAACATCTATAGATGGTATAAAGTAAACTACAACACAAACACAATCAAACCATGACACAAGCATAATCAACATATTATAAGCAACAAACCACACAAACATAAACGCAATGCAAATATAAATATAAAGCAATAAAGAATAAAATAAAAGTAATCAACAAGCTCCCTATTCGCCCTACTCCACTCCCCGAGTACCCAACTCGAGAGTTACTTCACTAATCAACAAGCTCCCTTCAGGCGGAGAAAACCGTACAACGTCGCTTATCCTTATTTCCGACACTAAGCTAAATGTCGAGTACTAATCTTAGCTAGTACCAATCTACCACGATCCACACGATCTACTCACGATCTACCCGATCTACCCTTGATCCACTTGATCAATACACAAGCCCACAAGCTACAAGAGATCTCCAAGATCTCAACAAGATCACAATGATCTACTCCCACTTGACTCGATCTACCCGATCTACCCTTGATCTACTTGATCAATCACACAAGCCCACAAGCTTCAAGAGATCTCCAAGATCTCGACAAGATCACAATGATCAACCCTCACTTGACTCAATCTACCCTATCTACCCTTGATCAACTTGATCAAAACACTAGCTCACAAGCTACAAGAGATATTCAATATCTCTATAAGATCACAATGATCTTCTCTCACAAACACTCAAAAGGAAAAATGAACTTGATGTATACAAGATACAACAAGTATGTAACAAGTGTTACAAGTGCTCTAACTACAACTACAACACTTTGTATCTTTTTTGATACCTTGTGTTCTTCTCTTGCACTAGAAGAGGAATGAAGGTGATCTCTTGGTTGGATGAAAGGATCACTCTTAAACAAACTAAGACTCTCTAAATGATCAAAGAAAGTGATCTAAATAAGAAGGGATTAGACCAGAGAAAACTGACTAGAAAAATCAAGTTGGAAGTGTAAAATGGTCCACTATTTATAGGCAAAGAAAAAACTAGCCGTTACAGAGGGACGGCACCACTAATTGTCAGACGGCACCACTAAATTTAGTGGTACCGTCGGTACTTTAGTGGTACCGTGGACGCTCCTCCGTTTGTTTTTAGTGGGGAAGGTTTATTTGGGAATGATTGGAGCTGTTTTGGGGGAGAAAATAACTGTTACTATTTTTGAAATGTTTTTCCCAAATAAAATATTTCTTTCTTCAAAAATAATTTGTAAAATGTATTTTTGAAAAATGTTTTGTCACATTCATAAATGTGAAGTTTAGGACAAAAAATTTATTTCTTTGATCATCCGTCAAGTTTAAATTTGTTTGTTCATACCTTGAGTGATTTACATCGAGATGAAAATCTACGACTCTGTTGAAGCATACTTGAGACGTTGAGAGATGTTGATGTAAGTATGCGTTGATGATTTGTGTTTACAAGTAACTTGCGCATTTTATATTATGCATTACAAGTTACATGTTTGTCATTATTAAAACCGAAGAAACCGTTTCGTTTAAATATCGTAATATTTTCACTAACAGTACAGATATTCCGTCCTTTTTCAGTAAGGGCATCCATTGGTATGGTTATCCGTTATTGCTATTGATATCCGTTCTGTTATCTGATTGATATCCGTTTTGATATTCGTTTTGATATTTGATTTGCTATCTCATTCTGATATTCGTTGGTTATCCGTTTGATATGATTCAGTTCAATATTTGATATGATATGTTTCAGTTCAGTATTTGATATGATTGATTTGATATGATTATGATTATGATTTCTCTTGTGTTGCCCAACTTCTGTATCTGCATTCCTAGCCATGGAGGTACCATGGCCATGTCATTGAGGCACCGGTGGCATGACACTATCTGGGGCGGTGTGATTAGTCCCCGGCGTTCCCATTTCTGTATATGCTATATAGCACTTTGGCCATTATGATTATCTGAGTATGTATGCTTAGCCTAGAGCTACTATATATGTACTATATTGTTTTGCAGGGAGCGTATGGATGCATCATAGGGAATTTGTATCTGTATCTGGTGATAGGTTGGTGTGTGTTCCTACACCCCATCATATTTTGGTACATTGGAGTCTGCAGCTCCTTGTACAACTTTGGAATTGACGGTAAATGATTTGTGATATGATTATTTGGCCTATTCATGTATCATGCTTAGGCAGTTGGGCAATGCACTCCGATCCTATATTGATTGATATTTGTTATGCACTCTGATTCAGTATCTGATTCATATTCATTTTGTATTCTATTTCATCTGACATTTTCTTAGCAGGCTCTTTTCCTTTCTTTGATTTGACCTAACTTGATCCGTATTTGTTTTGATTATCTTATTATCAGTTATTGTTTATATATTTCCACTGAGCGTTAGCTCAGCCGCATTTCTTTTCTCTGCAGCAGGTAATAAACATATACGTATAAAAACATATACAAACGTATAAAAACATATAAAAACGTACACAAATATATAAAAACGTACAAAACGTATAAAAACGTATAAAAACATATAAAACTGTAGAACACGTATAAAACGTACACAAACATATAAAAACGTACAAAAGTGTACAAAAATGTATAAAACGTACACAAACGTATAAAACGGATAAATAGCGGATGAAAACATATAAACCAAAAAATTTGAAAATAATTACAAGCGCCCATTGGCCAAAAGGATAGACTCTGCAAGATGCTGCAACAAAAGGTACCAAACGTGCAAAGTTTCTTTGTTTATAATGGTCTTTCCATTAGTTGGTTATGTATAATGAATCACTTCAGTTAGTACATCTATGGATTTTACCTTGTTTTATTCTGTATTATAGTTATTAGAAAATTGACTTTTACAAAAATAAAAGACGTGAACTTGAGTAACTTAGATGACAGTTTTGAAACTTTAGTACCTTAGGCCAACTTTTTATCAAACTTTAGTAACTTATTTGAGGTGGAATATGTTTCAAGCTGGGATACCGGCTATCAACCGGTTGCCAACCTTGGGAGTAACACTAGTGTAACATTTTTGAAACTTTACTAACCCAGTTGATAAACCCGTGAATTCGAGTAAGTTGTTTGTAACATTTTAAACTATAGTAATTTAGGTAAACATTTTCCCAAACTTTAGTAACGTCTTTGCCTATTAACCCAATAAAAAATGAATGAGGACGTATAGCTATAGCAAAGTAAAAGCATGATGATGGGTGAGATGGATAGCTAACATCTTTACCTTTTATTCTGGAGGTCCAACGATCCAACCTTGCGCTACTTACCGAATGAGGGACGTATGGCTATAGCAAAATAATAGATAGCGCAAGGTTCGAACATTGAACCTCTTGAGTAGAAGCCAAAGATGTTAGCCATCTATCCCACCCATCATCATGCTTTTACTTTTACATAATGTAATATCATTTAACTATCTTTTGAAAAGAATATTTAACTTCATTTTAACTATGATAATATGTAGTCTTTTTTTCTTTGGGATGGTATGAAAAATCACACTCATATTCATCTTTATAAATAAGTGGATTCAGTTCATTTGAGCCATAGTCTTCTTAATATTTTCTTTCGGAATTCTAATATTTATTAATGAAAAATGACTATGGTGGACCTGTTGTTGGCGTATATGTTCAGACGACCTATCTTGTCCGGACGTCCGAACGACATCACACCTTCCGGACGAAAAGTCGCACAGTGCCTAACCCTTTCGTCTGATACGACTCTTAGCAATAGGACAGGTGGCGTTAACCTTTGGACAAGTGGCAACAGCAGCCTAGCCGCCGCCGCCCCAGGTTTTAAGGGATCGTGTCTGCGATATGTCCACAGGAAATCCGACGCCGCCATTACAGGTATCAAGGCTGGGTAGTATAAATACCCAGCTCATTTACTGCTTTCAACCAACTTTTTCACCGCTCTCATTTACTCTCATTAATTATTGCACCCTACGGATTATCCCATACTTACTCTCACGCCGGAGCTTGGTCTTGGGATAACACCCGGGGCGAGCCTAACGTGAGCGTCTCTTGTGTGTAGGTACTTCGGAACCTCAGCAAGAATCTGTCCGAAAGATCTGACTACAGTTCCGAAGGAGTTGCAGGCTTTTACTTCAACAAATTGGCACCATCCGTGCGGAAGTGAAGCGGTCATCCCGTTCAGCCTCACGTACGGAAGTGAAGCGGTCATCCCGGCAGAAATAGAAATGCCTACCTTTTAGACCATGGTGACAGAGGAAAAGGAGAATGACGATGGAATTTGCTTAAATCTCAACCTGCCGCAAGAGCGAAGGGAAATGGCTGCAATCCGAGAGGCGAAGTACAAAAAGAAGATAGAGCAGTACTATAACCGGAGGGTTCGCCCCGAATCGTTCAAGTGAAGTATAAAAATTCAAATAATTCTTTTAAAGCAGAATGTCATTAAATTGCACGACTATTTGATTCCAATCATAACTTGTTTTTACTATCGACTAACGTAAGAAATGAAAACACATCCACTATCAAAGGTAGGTGATTTTGTATACCGAAGGAATGAAGCAAGCAGGGTTGAAAATCAAGGAAAGCTGGGACCCAATTGGGAAGGACCATACCAGATAGTGGAAGCCTACCAGACCGGCTCATATAAGTTGGAAACGATGGAAGAGAAAGAAGTACCACGAACATGGCATGCCATCAACCTGAGAAAGTGTTTTCTGTAGAATATATGGCTAATGTATCGAATGTAACATCCGAAAGGATTTAGTTATTGACTTATTGAATGACAAATGCAGCTATCCCACAGTTGAAGGGAAGCAATTTTCACTACATATCATATTTTTACACTATGTATCATTTTTTGAACATAAGTCAAAAGTGATCCCTCCGGAAGGCTCGCTACCCCCGGAGATTAGTGGTAAATGTTCAAAGATGGTTCACACCCAAAAAGGGGTTGCCGTACAAATGAGGCAAAAAGGCCGAATGACGCATGACGCCCGAGGACGGCAGACACCCAAAAAGGGGTCACCGCACAGGTTAGACAAAAAGGCCGAATGGCGCATGACGCCCAAAATTAACTCATGCACAAAAGGGGGATACCTCAAAATGGCCGAGGCAAAAAGGCCGAATGGCCATACATATTTCAAATTGTTAGAAGGCGCAAAACAAAGTGGTCATGCTGACCTAAAGATCGAGTCATTGCGGAATGTAAGTAATAAAAAAAAAAGAGAAGACACAGATACAGCACATTCTATAGCTAACGAAACAACTTTGTTAAATAAAAGCTCTAAAGCGCGCAAATAACACATAGTCCATTCAATCGCAAGGTTATTACATTTGTCTGAACCTTTAAACTGTTCGGAAGACTATTCTAGCGACCCGAAGGCCTTACATCGACCCGAAGGCCTCACATCAAACTACCAAACGATTATAAAAATTAAAAAGGTTAATAAAAGCTTCACATAACATCCGGAGTGGCCTGGATCCGTAGTAAAAAAGGAGGCACTCAGATATTACAAATAAACAACTCTTTCAGGGAGCAGAGGCATTTTCTTCAGCAGCAGAATCTTCGAAAGAAGGCCCTTCGGTGACAGGAGCCTCGGGAGTTGGTCCGGTAGCAACCTCGGCCGTAGCAGTCTCTGCGGGCTTGGGCGGAGCGGGATCAGGGAACATATCCATTATATCCGCAAGAGATTTGTGGTAGGCATTGCGGATCTTCTTGACATAAGGATACTCCGCGACAAAAAGTCCATCGTATAAGGGCTGGAACGTCGCTTCAGCTTCCATGTCCAAATCCTCCACATCTGCCAAAACCCTAGCCATATCCTCCGGTGAACGGTCCAAAGCAACACCATCTAAAAATCCGGACAAAGAGGATAGACTGAACGGAGCAGCCAAACGCTACTTGTACTCATGACTGTTGAGGAGCCGATGAACCATCTCCGGAATGAATTCTTTTACAACTTTGAAGCGCTCCATCTCCGTTTGGCCCATCTTAACAGCCAGATCTTTCCTTTCCTGAAGGAGCTCTTGGTTTTCCTTCTCTTCCGCCTTCAGCTTAAGTTTGGTCTCATCCAACTCGGCCTCTAACGCCCTGATCCTCCCAGCTTGCTCCTTAGAAACCTCACTCACTTCTTCCTTCTCCTTCTCTAATTCCGAGATACGGCCCACAAGATCCGATTCCCTAACCATACAACCGGCGTGCTCTTGCCTCAACCTCTTAAGTTCCTCCGGCTCTTGCGCCACACTTTCACACTGCTGATGGGCGCTGTACAGGTCGCCATACTCTCGGAGGAGGCTCTCAAAACAGAACAAGATGTCCGACTGAGCCACAGAGCTCTTTCCCAGCAACATCCACACCCTATGACAAGCATCTTCGTCATCTAAGCTTTCCAGGTATGTTTCCTCTCGGGTAGTGGGCAGGTTCACCATCAAGTCCCGACAAACTTTCCAGCTGTTCAAACGGTCATCCTTCCTTACTGACCATTCTGGGACAAACGACGCTCCATCATCATCATCACTTACGGCCTTTTCCTTACCTCAGCCGTAAGAAGCAGCAAAAGAACTCCTTGAAAGAGGAACAGCGGACAACACAACCGTTACTACCGAATAATAAAAAAAAAGAGAGAAAAGGAAAGAAAGAAATGCACATATAAGCACATCCGAATAGCTTACCAGCACCGGTTTCTCCAAACTGCTGACTCCCACCCTCCTCAGTCTCCGGCTGTTTTCTTGTCTCGTCCGGATGTAGCGAGCGGATGGGTTTAGGAGCGGGAATATGCTCCGGAATATGCTCCGAAGAGTCCAAGTCCACTACGGGAATATCACCCGAAGACTTACCACGCTTTTTTGGACGGTCAGAACCTCCTTCCACAGCGGCACGCTTCACGCGGACCTTGATTGACTTGCTAGCACTCGTCCCTCCCTGCTAGGACTTAAGAGCTAGCCGGGCAGCAGCTTGTTCCTGCTTTCTGTGCTTAGCCTCTAGCACCCTCTCATCAGCCACCTCGACCTTCCTCTGCTCGGCCATCTTCTCAGGGATATTAGCATTGGACGGTGCCGGGGTGGTCACGTGCAGCTCATGGGACTGGCCCTCTCGGTACTTGTCCCCCTTGGTCATGGTGGCCCCCTTCCTGAGCTTGGGTTTGATCAGATAGTCCGACATGGTTAAAGCTGCAAACAGAAGTCAAAATACATAAGTCAGTTGAGAATAGACACATATTTACATGCAAGAAATCAAAGCAAAGGCTATACCCTTTCCCTCGGCGTCTTTAAGCGCTGCCCGGTAACCGGGATGATCCCAGTGAGAGGTTAACCCAACGGCGTATAGAAAACCATGCGGAATTTGGATGAGGTCAATCACGTTCTCGGATAACCGTTCGGCATCTTCAACATTAAATTCTCCCTTCGGAAAGGGATCCGATATATCAGAATCATGATGCCTCCAGGGCATCGCAAAGGGAATGGCCCGTCTGTCTATCAGAAAAAAGTTGTGCTTCCAACCTTTCAAGCAAGTCAGGATCTCCCTGAAGCAAACCCTCTTTTCCTTGCCACCTCTTTTCTCAAAAGAGAACTAGTGACCCTGCTTGCTCAACTTGTAGAAGGCCCGGAATAGAGAAGTGGTAGGGGTGATGTGCAAGCTTCGGCTATACACCTCAAAAAGGGTCGCGCGGTGTAAACAAGTATCTGATAACGTCTAGCAAAAAGGTGGAAAAAGGCACGCTAAGGCCGCCCTCGTAAAAATACTCCAAATACAAACCAATAGCATCATCCGGCAACTCATCCATTGTCATACCCTCCGGAGGTGGCCTCGGATGTAGGTCCTCGGGTATACCGAATTCCATTGTCACCAAAGTCACTTCCCCTTCACCCATCCGGGAGGTATATTTTTGAATATCAAACTTTGGTAGAAATTCCCCAACTTCTTGAGTGTCTTCCTCATTAATCGTGACGGGAGAATTCGACATGGCTTAACCGAGGAGAAAGGGGATATAGCCGAACAGCAAAGAAAATACAAAGTATGGATGATTCGGAACGTACCTCTTAGGACGAATGGCAACGCAGAAATCGCTCGGATTGATTGAAAAAACTCGCTCGGAAATGTAATGCGGAGGGTGTGTCAGAGAGCAGAAAATTATGGTGGTAAAAACGATAGAAATGACACTATTTATAGGCGAGAAGGAAGAGCATGAAATGACGCGTCGTGTCAGACAATGACGTGGCACTCTCTCACCCACACGATACACACACGCACACGTGTCTCAATCTTAGGACCCCGGTAAAAATGACGGCTATCCTTAAAAAGAAGCAATAATGATTTTTGGCGGAATGTACATCAAGCCCACCCTAACGGATTAAGCCCTTTGGAAATGATAAAATGGAAATTTGAGATCTTCAAAGTATCATAATATCGGCGTAACCGATATTATGATACTGGGGGGGGACATGTTGGCGTATATGTCCGGACGATCTATCTTGTCTGGACGTCCGAACGACATCACACCTTCCGGAAAAGTCGCACAGTGCCTAACCCCTTCGTCCGATACGACTCTTAGCAATAGGACAGGTGGCGTTACCCTTTGGACAAGTGGCAGGTTCATTGAACCATCCAAATTGCCAGTAACACTGGTTGATTATTTTATTCTCTAATATGAATTCAGAGCTTGAGATGTCTCTCGAGGCCATTTTCAAAGAGAAAAGTTGCATTAAATCATGCCCTTCAATAGTGAAGTCTCAACTTTGGTAATTTGCATCTAAAATAAAACTGAATCTATCGTTAAACATTTTGATTATTGCTATTAGTCTAAGCTTAAAACCAGTTAGTTGATGGCATCAACACATTACACATGGGAGTCTTGAAGAAGATTTTGGGCACGAATACAATGGTATCCCATGTTATGTGACAAGCTCTCCAACCAAATGATTGTGAGTTCAAGTCCTGCGAGATAGTTAAAATTTGTCGTTCTACTAACAAAAAAAAAAAAAAAAAAAAAGAGGGGGGGGGGGGGACTTTCACCTCACTATTGTCTTTAGTCCCTCTAACGATGTAATCAAGTAATTTGCCTTATAAAAATGAATATTATAACTTTTGCTCACTAAAAGTTTACAATTTATTGTTCAACCAGTAAATATTATTTGCTTTTGGGTAACTCTTTTGATCATTTTGGTGTAAATGATCCACAGCAGTTTGCCAGTTCACGTAACGTACAGGTTGGAGATCGACCAACAAGAACACTTTGGTAGTTGAGTAACAAATTTAAAATTGAGCAAATTTCGACATTAGACCAGTCGCTCAACTTTTATACTTTTACTAAACCAAAAAAAGTGCTCTTCCCAAACAAGACCGAGCGACTTGCGACTTTTTTACTTTTGATAAGAAGGTGCCAAATATCACCAAAAAGTCTGTGTCAATTCATTTTTTATTATGCATGTGTAAGCTATAAAGTCAGATACTTTTCGAGCGACCTAAGTTAAGCGACTTTTATGTACCTTAAGCGACATTTTATTTTGTTATTTTTTCTAAAAGAGTTAACTACATTTTTGGTCCTTGTAGTTTGCCGGGTATTTCACTTTCAGTCCAAATTTTCAAAAAGTTTCGGGTTTAGTCCAAAATGAAACTTTCGTTGCGGGTTTGATCCAAATTTACTAACACCGTCAGTTTGACTACGTTTGACCCGCTGCCTGTCATCACCACGACGACCACCAATCTCTTTTTTTTTTCCAGATCAACGTCTGCATATTTGCTAGTCACTACCACCTTTATATTCTTTATCTTTCATCACCAACAACTCCAAAATCTATCCTAAACCCATCACCAATCGCACATAAATAAAAAGTAATATTCAAGATCTCAGATATCTCTTTTTGTTATCAAGATTAATTTATATTAGTAACATATGTTCTTATCTTTTGCCATACAATTAAGCTGTGATGCAATGGCTGTCGGACACATGTGACCCAATTCATATGAGTCTGATGTGTGTCGACACTGGACTTCAATGAAAGAAAGTCAATAATATTAAATTATTTTATTCTTTCACAAATAACTACTCTTTAATAAGACAATCAATTACCTTGTGAATGGTCAATCGTGATGTGCAAAAGATGACAAAAGTTAAGGTGATAAAAATGGTTTAATCAATAGACTGTTTCTATATTCATTGTTTCATATAGCAGACCGTCAACTACATAATAAAAAAAAGATATTCAAGACCAACAACAAGAAGAAAAACCTTAAGCTATAAACGAAGATCCGGATCCACCATTACAGGCGGCTTCACCAAACTGGAAAGACAAGCCGCGATCCATCAGATCTGCTCGTTGTGGATGATGAGGAACATGGTTGTGGTAGGATCCAGATGGATCTTGGCGGCGGTGACGGATCCAGACGAACCATCACCGGCGGATCTTGAATATTACTTTTTTTTTTTTTTTTTTTTTTTTTTTTTTTTTTTTTTTTTTTTTTTTTCCAGATCTAAGTTTATAGATTTGTTTTGTATGCTTGTGTTTGAGGACATATGTTAGTTTTTGTTGTGAGTCATAATGTGGACTGAACTTGTTACGGGTCGTTGGGTTTTGGAGTGGATCCGAGACTTTTTAAACTATTGGACTGAAAGTGAAATACCCGGTAAACCACAAGGACCAAAAATGTAGTTAACTTTTTTTTTTTAGAAAATAACAAAATAGAAGGTCGCTCAAAAAGGACACGCCTTTATAGCTTACACATGCAAAAAAGGTACATGCCACTTGGCGACTTCTTATTAAAAGTTAAAAAGACACAAGTTGCTTGGTTTAGTTTGGGAAGAGCACTTTTTTTGGTCTTGTAAAGGTATAAAAGTTGAGCGACTGGTCTAATGTCGGAATTTTCTCTTTAAAATTTCTATGAAAACTTTAGCGAGCTTAAATATCATTCCCCTTTGTTTAAAAAGGAATTATAAGTATATCTTAAACCACAATGGTTGCGACGTCATTCTGCTTGCCAATTTTCCCGCCAAAAATCGTGGGCTTATGAAGCCCAACTTTCTTAGCCTTTTTATCCTTCGACAATGACCAATGATAGATCAATTATAATTTGGTGCTGGAATCTTCCCGAATACTCACACACAAACACACATTCAGATCAGATAATCAAAAGGCGCATGCTAGGGTTTGATGGTTAACAATCAATTTTCAAGGTATATATCCATAGAAGGAGGTGGCTACTCGATCGACTGTGCCCGAAGATTTAGCCGCGAGGTTTTGAACGCTGTTCTGCTGTCATTATTGGCTAAAGGAGAAGCTGGTTTTTGTTTTTCATGTAAGCATGAAGGTATTTTAATCATCAGGTAGGTTTTTATTTACTTAATTTATGTCTTTTAGATTCAGATTTATATATAAAAAAAATAGGGTTTTTTTTTTTTTTTTTTTTTTTTTTTTATTATTTTTTATTTTTTTAATGTTTTCATTAATTGGAATTTGAGTTTATTTACAAAAAATTAGGGGTTTCGTTTTGTATGTTTTTAACTAATTTTTAATGCAGTGTAATTGATTGTAATTGAAATGACGATTTCTTATTTTTCAGGCCTTTTTAGTCACTCAATTCACGTTCTTGGTGTTTATAACAAGGTATAATCTTTTTTTTTATATATATAAAGGTCTAATCTTTGTGTTTCGTTTTTTTAGTGTTCAAATAATCCAATTAAAAAAAAAAAAAAAACATAAGCAGCTTTAGACCCTGTTTTAGGTTGGTTCATGATTTGTGATTTGTGATTTGTGATGGAATTTGCTTTGGATGGATGAAGATTGGAAATAAGGATGCGATTGAGAAAGAGAGACCTCAAATCCTACGAAGGCAGCATGTGTTCCGCAGTTGCAATGGAAAAAGTCAAAGCATGCTCTCAATAAGAGATACCTTATTATCCGTTCATCTTTATTTGCCCCCTTTTTTTGTGTTTGATTCGTTTAATAATGGCCTTATCCACTCCACCTCTTCTACTTTCCACCGGGTTCCAGAACTTGGTAGGAAGAAGAAGACGCGGACTGTGGCTGCTTATTTGAGTTCTTGATATCATTGAATCTTTTAATGTTTAGGTGATGATGAAAATATAGTTACTGATAAAGATGTTTTTAGTTTTGGTGCGTGGCTTGCAACTACAAGGCAGTGACCAGTGATGATTTTATTGTGTATTGGTGGCTTAGACATAGATAGGTGTTTGGTTCATTGAGTTTCAGCAAGTGTTTCAGGTTAGACTATTTTTTCTCACCGTGGTTACTTTAATACACTATGATAGTATATAATAATTATGTTTGCATAGGATTATAACGAACTAGATATTTTGATGACTAACTGGTCATTTATGCAGGTGTGGATATTAAAGACATAGGCGAGATTGACTTCTATTCGGAATCAGGTACGTATCCATCTATATTGTAAACGAACTCCCGTCTTTAATAATCAGTTTTCCTTGATCTATCGTTGGCTTTATTTAAGCTTCATATTTAACTGTTATTGTAGTGCAGACATATTAGATTCCGTTGGAAGTGGTTGTTTACTTTCTGCGTCTCAGACCACTGCAAAGTCATACTTGGTTGGGAAGTCTCTTTCTTTTGCTTTTTACGAGTTGAAACTATAGGTATGGTAGACTTAAATCTTGCTCACATTTTATTTTTGTGATGATCAATGACACAGGTTCAGTGCATCACTAATACTGGAAACATTAAGAAATAAAAGGATAATGTTTGTTGGATAATCCTTAAATAGACGCTAATACGTATCGATGGTGTCTTCTCCATTCGGTCATTCCCGATAACGCCAAATCCATGGGAAATTCCGGTTGTTTTGAGTGTTTTTACTGCTAAGGTAACATTTTTATCACACAAGTATAAACTAAACACAAAACTTTTCTGATACGTTAAATAATGGTTCCGTGAATGCTTTTGTTGATAGACCAAATCATTTTTACCAACAACACACACCTGCAAGAAATCAGACCGGAAAAAACGATCACACCCTGTCGTTCCACTGGTACTTTCTTCTTTTTGTTTTTCCCCTAATTTAAGATCTAATAGTTTCTTTTCTGAGGTGAGTGGGTTTTGTTATATTTTTGTTTCTTGAAGAATTTAAAGCGATGTATGTGTTGTGGGTTGTTAGATTAGATGAGATAAAGATGATTCATTTACAAGTAACTGAGTTCCAAACATAGATCATCTTTCGTAAAAGCTAACATACTATTATTTTCTTCTTTATTGTAGAGAGCCTGGTGTTGGTCATGTGTTGCAAAAATTGAGTATGAGAAAAACATTGAGGTTAACCATTTTCATTTCTTGAGATTTCAATGTTAAAGATTGATACTTTATATATTATTTGTTAAAGATTGTTATAAAAATATGTGTAACAGGAAGAGATTGCTGACTCGAGGTGGCCGTCTTGACGGCGGCGGTGTAGCAGTTATTCCGTTGGTATTCCATGATTTAAGTTTAAAAATGCAATTTAAATGTGTTCTAAATGATCTTTAATTGGTCGATTATTGTATTTTAAACTTTTAGTTTAGTCTTGACATGGGTCATAATGAATTTCATTGACTTTGGAATTATGAAGTAGGAAATTTGAAAGTCTAGAGGGATAGATTAAAGGTGATTGATTGTTGTGGTTAAGTGATTTGATTTTGTTTTGTGTTAGGTTACCCGTTACCAGTGGAGTTAAGTGCATTGATGACAATGTTGTCGTTGCATAATGCTATTGCATACGTGTTTAAAGTCGGAGTTACTGATCGAGTCACGGAGCTGGGGATTAGTCCCTCAAAGGTCTGTTTTTTATCCTTAGTTTATTACTATAATAGTTATATGAAAGTGTTTGGTTTTAATATTTGACTTAAATGTGGAAGGGTTATTTGCCGTTGCATTTTGAAAATAGTTATATGATATCGAATAGAGAGTATTATTCTAATGAATATGGAACCATGGTCTTGGTATACTGTTGTATGGTCTTGAAATAGTTTTGTATATGTTTTACGTTTTCTTTTTTCAGTTTTTTGCTTGATTATAATTTGTAAGTTAGGGTCTTGGAATAAAGTTTGTCATAGGAGATAAATGATGTTTGTTTGAGAATATCGAAAACCGTAAGTGGTATGAACTTTAAAAGAGTAAGCGCTAATAGATTATTTAAACCATTGTCGTTATATTTATGTTTGGGTCAGACTATATTTAACGGGTCAAATGGGTAGAATCACGTACAAGTCATTTGTTCACTATTACTGTAATACCTGAAATTCAGATAACCTGTAAAAAAGACCAAATTACCCCTGAAACTATAAAACCTAAATAAATAACTTATAAAATTCTGAAACAATTCCAAACTTCTGAAAACGATCTACATATCAAGTAAATAAATTTCTGGGACAACATTACATTATATTAAATGTCCAAAAATCACAAAATCACATATACATATATATATGATCCGAAATTAATTAAATAAACTTAATTATATATATTTTGTAAAATCATTTTATTAAAGATAAATACAAAACTAATTTAAGGAGTTATAAACAAAATTAAATTATGATCTTATGAGAATATTTGGGCTGAATTTCTGGACCCTATCCCCCCTCCTAGTCGGTTTGATAAAGTACAAAACAAAACCATTTTATTTTACAAACCCTAATTTCCGAAAACCCTAGATCGACACACACTAAATTCGACCAAGCCTCCATTCGAATTTCTGGAACTGAGCAAGCAATTTTTTGGAGTCCATTGAGGTGTAAGGAAGCTATGAAAAATAGGAGTCGAGTTGTGGAATCCTTCGTTCGATCGTGGTGTTTTGTTTTGTTCGATCCTTGCGCTCGATAGGTATAAAAATCCCACGCCTAATTCTTACGTTGTATAATTGATCTAACATTTTTCTAATGATCTTTATGTTGAATATAAGTCAATAAAAATGTTAAACATGAATCATGCAAGCTAAATCATGCGTACGAAATTTAAAGAGATAAAACACACATAATTACCAAATAGTGTCATACGATTTTTCTGGAGTGTGAACATAATTTTTACATGTTCTATACTGATAATATAAGCCTATAAAAATAACCACATGATTTATAGAAGCTCAGAATAATTGATGCTAATTATTGTTTATAATCGGATTATACGAAAAATAAAGAAAAATAAGAAGAAACCCTAGAATGCATTAGGGTTAGGGTTTATGTTCTTAGATCTGATGTAATTAATGTTTCAATGATTGTGTCATGATGGTTTAATGATTTGATGAAAGTAGGGTTTGGTTTTGCAAATAAAAAGGCTATACGATTGGTATTTAAAAGTATAAGGGTTTGTTTTGTCAACTTTGAATCTTCTGGGATATTTTGGTAATGTCATATAAGTCAGTAGGAATGTGGGAAAAATATAACTTGAGGGTCCTAAGTGTAAATGTTGCAAGAAAATGAATTAATTATATTTATAAGTGTCGATTTGTAAATAATTAAAGTAGAGGGACTAAAAGTGTAAGATCTGGAAACTTGGAGTTATTTTGTGTAAATAATGTCATAAAGAGTATAATGAGTAATTTTGAGTATTTATGGGATTGGTATGTAATTATAAATAAATTATGATTTAAATTGTAAGTTTTGTAAAGTAAAGGGACCAATTGTGTAATTACTAAATTCTAAGGGTCTAATTCATACTCCACATAATTCTGAGGTGATGTTCTGTAAATTTTTAAAATAAAGTACTTGTTTGGTAAATATAAGTATCATAGGGATTAAAACATGAATTATGTATATGTAGGGTTTGTTTTGTAAATTATATAATTAAAGGGTATAAACTGTAAGTTGGGAAACTAAAGGGATTAAAATGTCATCCTGAATAATATGAGTATTTAAATCAGTAACTTAAGGTATTTTCATTTTAAACCTTGAATCTAATGAATTTACAATTAAAACCCTAAACTATGTAAAATTGTTATAATTAACCCTAAACTTTTGTAACTTGATAAAAGATACCTTAATTCCATAATAATCTGGAAATAAAGACATACCCTAATCTGGAATATTTATATCTTACTAAATCTGGAAAGTTACTAAAAATAGAAAGTTATTTAAAATGGAAAAGTAAACTTGAAGTAATAATCTGAGTTTAAATATTTTGTAATTCGTCTTCTACTTCTTTAGGTGTGAAGAAGGAGAAGCCTTAATTTCTGCTTCGTGTTTGCTTTCTTTCTGTTGTGCTAATAAGGTACAGATATTCCGTCCTTTCAGTAAGGGCTTTTCATTCCCTTTTTTTTCAGAATTCATTTCCTTATTAGGATTCCCTATACCACTGCTATGTTCCCTTTTGTTTGTGAACTTTCGATGTGATCTTTGATTTGAATCTTTTGCCATGTACCCTTAAGATATAACTGTTGATTATGCTAGTACATTTGACTTTGACCTACAGTTTGATATTACGAGCCAATCACTAGGCATGAGGGTTTCATGTCCATATCATTGACGCACCTTTGACATGACTCTAGGGCAGGAGAGTGATGACCTGTTCCGTCCCTTATTTATTATTTGCTATGGCCATTATAATTATGATTATTGATTTGTCTGTGGGGCGTATGGGTGCATCCTAGATTTGACCTGTTATCTGTATATGTTATATGATTATGATTATTATATCTGGTGACTGATTGTGTGTGCGATACACGTCTTTCACTTTGTCTGAGAGCTGATCACTCTACACAGGTTTGTTTTATTATATTAGTATGCTATGGTATTATCGGTCATCTGGGCTCGTGATAGATTCCTGTGTTCCTGTTTTTCTTAGATCTTATTCACTTTGTTCTTTTCTTTTATTCATTATCCATTTCTCATTTCTTTCATTTTGACTTCGTATCGGTATGATTTTGTATTCCTGATTTGCTTTTGTATTTGTTACCTGTTATTTGTTTCCGTTATCTATATATCTGTTCACTGAGCTTTTGAAGCTCAGCCGCATTTCTTTTCCTGCGGCAGGTACTTAAGCTAGGAGCTGGGTTTAGCTTTGGGATGAGAGCGATCTATTTCGGAGTTGACCTTAGTTATTTAGCTTTACCATTTGAACTTCTATTTATTTGGATATGCCATTGTTTAGGCATTTGAATATTGGATTTTGTACTTCAGTTATTTTGTCTTGCATTTTGATTTAAGTCATGTTGACTTATTTTGGATTTAATGTTAAGACTTATGATGTTTTTATTTATTGAATGTTCTGTGACTTCTGATATGCCACCATTGTTGTGATATCTTTACCCTTGTCGGGTTGGGGTGTTACAATTTATGGTATCAGAGAACAGGCTTTCATGAAACCTTAGAGCTTAGGCTATCGACCTGTGAGGATTGGGTAGACATTAGGTTTCCTTTCGCGTACTCTCTTTTCCTGTCCTGCTCTGCCATGTTTTTCTTTTGCTCTATCATTTAATGTTCGATCTTTCTAATCGTTTGAAAATCCTGTAGATGGTTGTTACTCGTCGTGGTGACTATTCCGATGGGGAGGAGCAAATCCCTAACCTGGAGGAGTTGGTGGCTAATGCTATAGCCAATTTGCTACCTGGGCTTAATGCTAACGAGGTGATCACTCGGATGATCAATGATTTCCGAAATGGAGCTGGTCCCTCTGGTGGTTCTGGTGGTGCTGGTCCCTCTAGTGGTGCTGGTGGTTCTGGTGGTACTGGTGGTGGGGGCCGACCCACTACCATTAATGGTTGGTTTGAGAGTTTCAATAAACTCAAACCGTTGTCTTTCAGAACTGCTTGTACTCCTCATGCTGCAGAGGACTGGATAACACACATGGAGAAGCTGTTTGAAGTACTGGGTTGTGAAGACGGGTTTAAGACTCGTCTAGCTGCGTTTAAGCTTGAGGGAGATGCGCTTAACTGGTGGAAGGCGCACAAGGAAGCTAAGGGAGGCGATACTTATGTTCTTGGTTGTACTTGGGCTAACTTTCGTACTACGTTCTATAATAGGTACTTCCCTGTGTCCGAGCAACAGAGATTTATTCGGGAGTACAACACTATTGCCCAGCTAGATTCTGAGAATGCAGGGGAATTTCTGGAGCGATTCCAGAGATTGGTTAGCTTTGTGGGTCCGGTGGCTGGGGATGCTGAGCATCAGGCTAAGCATTATAAGTGGGCACTGAAGAGTTGGGTTTTAGATCGTCTTCTTAATCAGGAGTTCGCTGATCCGTCAGCATGTTGCGACGCAGCTCGCAACATCGAGATTTTTCATGAGAAGGTGGGTTACAAGCGAAACCGTGATGGCGACAGGATTCAGCAGCAGAGTCAGAATCGGGACAACAAGGGGTTTTCTGGTAAGGGCTTTGAACAGCGGAGACCAGATTCGAGGGGTCAGGATTCTGGTTCGATTTCTAGGCAGGGTGATGAGCGCCAGGGGCGCAATAATGGTCAGAAGCAGTGGAAGGATCAGCCTTCTAAGGGTTTTCAGCAGCAGTCTCGTGGTTCTGGATCGAGTTCTCAGAAGGGTTCATCTGGGAACTTACCTCCACCTCCTATCTGTACTACTTGTGGGAAAAGTCATCCAGGAGAGTGTCGTAGAGCATCTGGTGCGTGTTTCCGATGTGGGTCTGCTGAACATCGGGTAAAGGACTGCCCAAAGCAGAATCCTGCATCTGCCAGGAACTATCTTCTTCCTCCTCCTCCTCCACCTCCGAATACTGGGCGTGTGTTTTCTACTACGCGGGATCAGGCGGCTAAGGCTACAGGTACCATTACCGGCTTTTTGTATATTGGTGATTTTACTGTCTTCGCGTTATTTGACACTGGAGCAACACATTCTATCATATCTATGAAATTGTCTAAGAAACTGAACATACCTTCAACATCACTAAATAACCCAATTGCTATATCTACCCCCATGAAAAACCACATTCTTATCAACCATGAATATTTGAATTGTCCGTTACGCTTCGATGATCGGGTTCGTCCGACGAATTTACTTCGTCTGGACATGATTGACTTTGATGTCATCCTGGGTATGGATTGGTTGGCTTTCCATCGAGCAACCATTGACTGCCACTCCAGAAATGTGATTTTTGGTGACCTGAATAATCCTGAATTCATTTACCATGAATCTCGTCCTCTTAGAACTGTTAAAATCATTTCCGCCTTGAAAGCTCGAACCTTGATGTCTCATGGTTGCCAAGGTTATCTAGCCTCGGTTAAGGATTCGTCTGTTGAGAGTCCGGATATTTCTAGTGTTCCCATTGTTCGGGATTTTGCTGACGTTTTTCCTAAAGTACTTCCTGGTCTTCCTCCGGCTAGAGAAGTGGAATTTTCTATTGATCTAATTCCCGGTGCCGAACCTATCTCTAAGGCTCCGTACCGGATGGCACCTGTTGAACTGAAAGAGTTAAAGGAGCAACTGGAAGAGTTGCTGGACTGTGGATTCATTCGACCTAGTGTTTCGCCATGGGGTGCTCCTGTACTTTTCGTAAAGAAGAAGGATGGGTCTATGCGTCTGTGTATTGATTATCGTGAGCTTAATCGCATTACCATTCGAAACCGTTATCCGCTTCCTCGCATTGATGACTTGTTTGATCAGTTGCAAGGAGCTAAAGTCTTCTCCAAAATCGACTTGCGATCGGGTTATCACCAATTGCGAGTTAAAGAGCAGGATGTATCTAAGACTGCTTTCCGCACCCGTTATGGACACTATGAGTTTCTGGTTATGCCTTTTGGCTTAACAAATGCTCCTGCCGTGTTTATGGATTTAATGAATCGGGTTTTCCATGAGTTTCTTGATAAATTCGTCATCGTTTTCATCGATGATATCCTAGTATATTCTAAATCGTCCGAGGAGCACGAGCAACATTTGCGTATCGTGCTGGGTATCCTGAGGCAGCAGAAATTATTCGCGAAATTTTCTAAGTGTGAATTCTGGCTGAACCAAGTAGCTTTCCTAGGTCACATTGTGTCTGCAGATGGTATCACCATGGATCCATCTAAGGTTGAGGCTATCACCAAGTGGCCGAGACCTACCACTGTGACTGAAGTCAGGAGTTTTCTAGGATTAGCTGGCTACTATCGGCGCTTTTGTGGAAGGATTTTCTAAGTTGGCCTTGCCATTGACTCAACTGATGCGGAAGGGTGAAAAGTTTGTATGGACGGATGAACGTGAGCAGAGTTTTGAAGAGTTGAAAAGGCGATTGGTGTCTGCACCTATTCTAACGTTACCATCAGGTTCTGGAGGTTTCCAAATCTATAGTGATGCTTCTAAGAAGGGTTTGGGCTGTGTGCTTATGCAAAACGGCAAGGTGATTGCCTATGCTTCGAGGCAATTGAAACCCTATGAGGAAAATTATCCAACTCATGATCTAGAATTGGCAGCTGTAGTTTTTGCATTGAATATCTGGAGACATTACTTGTATGGCGAATCATGTGATATCTTCACTGATCACAAGAGCCTCAAATACATCTTTACTCAGAAGGAGCTTAATATGAGACAGAGGCGATGGCTAGAGCTTCTGAAGGATTATGACACGAACATCCAGTATCATCCAGGTAAGGCTAATGTGGTGGCTGATGCACTTAGTCGG
This sequence comes from Artemisia tridentata subsp. tridentata, assembly GCA_021014915.2. NCBI lineage: Eukaryota > Viridiplantae > Streptophyta > Magnoliopsida > Asterales > Asteraceae > Artemisia > Artemisia tridentata. Next base: position 141,333,544 of record CP139505.1, on the reverse strand, counting down.
AAATCTGGATTGATTGCAAGTTTGGAGATCGATCCGCGTGTCCTCAAGGATTTGGAGCGTTTGGATGTTGAGTTGTGTGTTCGGCGTGATGTTGGTTACTGGGCTAGTTTAAAGATTGAGTCAAATCTGATGTTGCGTATTAAAGAGGCTCAGAAAGACGATGGTGAGCTCTGGGCTATTGTTCAGAATATTGAAGAGGGTAAGCAAACTGAATTTAGAGTTGATGATGATGGAGTTATCTGGTATGAGGATCGTTTATGCGTGCCTAACGATTCCGACTTGCGTGAGGCTGTGTTGACTGAGGCTCACAGTTCTCCTTTCGCTATCCATCCTGGTTCTACCAAGATGTATCGGGATCTTAAGCAACATTTATGGTGGAATGGTATGAAGCAAGACGTGGCGTTATTTGTTGCTAGATGCATGACCTGCCAGCAAGTTAAGATTGAGCATCAGCGAGCTAGTGGTCTATTACAACCTTTGGAGATTCCTACATGGAAATGGGATGAGATTTCCATGGACTTCGTTTGTGGTCTGCCTGTTACTCGTAAAAGACATGATGTGATTTGGGTGGTCGTTGATCGGCTAACTAAATCTGCTCATTTTTTTACCTATCCGTATGACCTATAGTGTCAGTAAGTTGGCGGAAGTTTTTCAGCAAGAGATTGTTCGATTGCATGGTATGCCTTCGTCTATTGTTTCAGATCGTGATCCTCGTTTCACTTCGCGTTTTTAGAAGGGAGTTCATAAAGCTTGGGGCGCTCGCCTTAAGTTCAGTACTGCATTTCATCCCCAAACTGATGGTCAGTCTGAGAGGACCATTCAGACTTTGGAAGACATGTTAAGGGCTTGTGCGTTGGAATGGACAGGTAATTGGGATGAGTACTTATGTTTGGTAGAGTTTGCATATAATAACAGTTGGCATGCGAGTATCCGAATGGCTCCCTTCGAGATGTTGTATGGTAGGAAATGTAGGGCTCCTGTTTGTTGGAATGAAGTAGGTGAACGTCTGATTGAAGGACCTGAGATGATTGAGATCAAAAATGAAAAGGTAGCTATTGCTAGAGAGAAACTGAAAGAGTCACGTGCGCGCCAGAAAAGTTATTCTGATAAGCACCATCGGGATCTAGAATTTAATGTAGGTGATCGGGTATTCCTGAAAGTATCTCCTTTCCGTGGTGTCAGGCGTTTTGGAATCAAGGGCAAGTTGAGTCCTCGATTTATTGGACCGTTTGAAATCCTGGAGCGTATTGGGGAGGTCTCTTATCGTTTGGCCTTACCTCCTCAGCTATCTCATGTGCATAATATTTTCCATGTATCTCTTCTGAGGGGATACAATTATCATCCATTGCATGTTGTATCTTATCCACTTGATCAGATCCGGCCCGATATGTCTTTGTCTGAAGAACCGGAAGCAGTTGTGGATCGTTAGGAACGAGTCATGAGAAATAAAGTTATTCCATTCGTAAAGATTCTTTGGAGGAATCACCCGGAGCGTGAGGCTACCTGGGAGACCGAGGAATCGATACGAGCTAGTTATCCGCAATTCTCGTTCTAGTCGGGTATGTCATTGTTTGTTTTTCTACTCTCTTTTCTTTCTACTTCCTGCAAATTTCGAGGACGAAATTTTTTTCTTAGTGGGGAAGAAGTTGTAATACCTGAAATTCAGATAACCTGTAAAAAAGACCAAATTACCACTGAAACTATAAAACCTAAATAAATAACTTATAAAATTCTGAAACAATTTCAAACTTCTGAAAACGATCTACATATCAAGTAAATAAATTTCTGGGACAACATTACATTATATTAAATGTCCAAAAATCACAAAATCACATATACATATATATATGATCCGAAATTAATTAAATAAACTTAATTATATATATTTTGTAAAATCATTTTATTAAAGATAAATACAAAACTAATTTAAGGAGTTATACACAAAATTAAATTATGATCTTATGAGAATATTTGGGCCGAATTTCTGGACCCTATCCCCCCTCCTAGTCGGTTTGATAAAGCACAAAACAAAACCATTTTATTTTACAAACCCTAATTTCTGAAAACCCTAGATCGACACACACTAAATTCGACCAAGCCTCCATTCGACTTTCTGGAACTGAGCAAGCAATTTTCTGGAGTCCATTGAGGTGTAAGGAAGCTACAAAAAATAGGAGTCGAGTTGTGGAAGCCTTCGTTCGATCGTGGTGTTTTGTTTTGTTCGATCCTTGCGCTCGATAGGTATAAAAATCCCACGCCTAATTCTTACGTTGTATAATTGATCTAACATTTTTATAATGATCTTTATGTCGAATTAAGTCAGTAAAAATGTTAAACATGAATCATGCAAGCTAAATCATGCGTACAAAATTTAAAGAGATAAAACACACATAATTACCAAATAGTGTCATACGATTTTTTTTGGAGTGTGACCATAATTTTTACATGTTCTATACTGATAATATAATCCTATAAAAATAACTACATGATTTATAGAAGCTCAGAATAATTGATGCTAATTATTGTTTATAATCGGATTATACGAAAAATAAAGAAAAATAAGAAGAAACCCTAGAATGCATTAGGGTTAGGTTTTATGTTCTTAGATCTGATGTAATTAATGCTTCAATGATGGTGTCATGATGGTTTAATTATTTGATGAAAGTAGGGTTTGGTTTTGCAAATAAAAAGGCTATACGATTGGTATTTAAAAGTATAAGGGTTTGTTTTGTCAACTTTGAAACTTCTGGGATATTTTTGTAATGTCATATAAGTCAGTAGGAATGTGGGAAAAATATAACTTGAGGGTCCTAAGTGTAAATGTTGCAAGAAAATGAATTAATTATATTTATAAGTGTCGATTTGTAAATAATTAAAGTAGAGGGACTAAAAGTGTAAGATCTGGAAACTTGGAGTTATTTTGTGTAAATAATGTCATAAAGAGTATAATGAGTAATTTTGAGTATTTATGGGATTGGTATGTAATTATAAATAAATTATGATTTAAATTGTATGTTTTGAAAAGTTAAGGGACCAATTGTGTAATTAGTAAATTCTAAGGGTCTAATTCGTACTCCACATAATTCTGAGGTGATGTTCTGTAAATTTGTAAAATAAAGTACTTGTTTGGTAAATATAAGTATCATAGGGATTAAAACATGAATTATGTATATGTAGGGTTTGTTTTGTAAATTATATAATTAAAGGGTATAAACTGTAAGTTGGGAAACTAAAGGGGTTAAAATGTCATCCTGAATAATATGAGTATTTAAAGTAGTAACTTAAGGTATTTTCATTTTAAACCTTGAATCTAATGAATTTACAATTAAAACCCTAAACTATGTAAAATTGTTATAATTAACCCTAAACTTTTGTAACTTGATAAAAGATACCTTAATTCCATAATAATCTGGAAATAAAGACTTAACCTAATCTGGAATATTTATATCTTACTAAATCTGGAAAGTTACTAAAAATAGAAAGTTATTTAAAATGGAAAAGTAAACTTGAAGTAATAATCTTAGTTTGAATATTTTGTAATTCGTCTTCTACTTCTTTAGGTGTGAAGAAGGAGAAGCCTTAATTTTTTCTTCGTGTTTGCTTTCTTTCTGTTGTGCTAATAAGGTACAGATATTCCGTCCTTTCAGTAAGGGCTTTTCATTCCCTTTTTCTTTCAGAATTCATTTCCTTTGTGGAAAACTAGAAGGGGGGTTGAATAGTTTTACGTCTTTTTAATTTATGAAAACTTTTGTTTACTTTTTAAAACTTCGATTCTATCTTATGTGAATTCAACTCTTGATCAATATGAACATATATAAGCAAATATAGATAAGTAATGCAAGTAAGGTAAATATAATGAAATAATAGAGAAAGATGGAAAGATCAAACCACAACACGGAGATTTATAGTGGTTCGGCTACAAGGACACCTTCCTTGCCCTACTCCACTCCTCGAGTCACCTACTCGAGTGTTTTCTTCACTATGTCAACAAACTCCCTTATGGCGGAGAAACCTTACACAACTTTAGCTTACACCAGCTTAACGACACAAAGCTAGATGTCGAGTCCTAATCGTAGCTAGAACCAATCTCACAACTTATACACAACTTCTACACGACTTAATCACGACTTCTTCATGACTTCTTCACAACGGCTTCACGACTTCTTCACGACTTCTTCACGACTTCTTCTTCACGACTACTTCATAACTACTTCTTCACAACTACTTATTCACAACTACTTCACAACTAATTTACAACACCACTACATAATTACACTTAGATATACTTATCACAACTACACAACACTTTACACAACAACACAATTGAATGAGGTAAGTAATAACACTTCTTCACTAGTTGAAGTAGAGTTCTTCTTTTGCACTTTTGGTGGTGGAAGCTTGGATCACTTAGAAACCAATGCTTAAGAAAATATGATCAAAGGATTTACAATGTTTAGAATGAATTTAGAACAGAAAGTTTTAGTTTGCAAAAGGTGAGTAAAAGTCCAGGAGAAGGCTGGTATTTATAGGAGAAAAATTAGACAGCTGGAGGTCTACTGGAGCGGGGGCGGTCCCCTTAATAATTAAGGGGGCCGCCTAGCAAAATTAAGGGGGCCGCCCCTACTGGACGTTGGCTAGTTTTGTCCTTTTGTGGGGAAGGTTTTTCTGGAACATTTTAACTGTTTTTGGTTAAAAATTTGAATTCATATTTTTATAAAAAATTAAACATTTCTATTTAATACCAAAAATGTTTTTCAAAAATATATAAAATGTTTTTGATGTTTTATAAAAAAATCTAGTTATTAAGAAAATGTTCCTTTGATCATATAATGCATTAAGCATTAGTTCATTCATACCTTAAGTGATTTGAGTTGTAGAAATAGATATTTACAACTAAATACTTGCTTACGTCATAATTTTCCGATTAATGATTTTACATTTTGTGATTATCAAAACGTAGAGATATCGAAAAATATTAATAACGTGTTTAGGCATTATTTATATCAACAATCTCCCCCTTTTTGATGATTACAAAATCTAAACTCATTAAATCTAGAAATAAGTTTTTAGACAAGTATTTAGTGAGTTTACATCTATTTCTCCCCTTTTTTGTAGAATCAAAAAGGTTAAGCCGACAAATTTTAGAATCAAATATGTCGGGACGAAAACTCCCCCTTGATGTGTACTCCCCCTCGTTTGGAGGCACCAAGGAAACGAGCTATGGAACGCTTGCAAAAAAAATGTTAGAAGCACAAGTATATGTAACAACAATAAGCAAGCATATAGAATAAGATCATTCATTTAATAAAGGTGTTGTGGATAAGTACACAACCAAAAGATTACAACATGAAGCATGCAAGCATACAAACAAAGACTACTAATGAAACTACATAATCATCTTAGAGGTACATGGTCTTCCATGGAGCTTGCTTACAAGAAGGGTTTGAAAAATTATTTTTAAGGATTGCATATGCTTAATTGGGTGAAAATGGAGGTGGTGGTGGTGTAGTGGGTGAAAGATGTGGAGGAGTTGGTGGTTGTGGGTTGGCAATCATGTGTTCAAGAGATGAAAACATGTAGTGTATCTCATCTCTAAGACCAAAGATTAAGGTCCGGTTATGGACGCAACAAAGACAATTATCACCATGGGCTTCAAGCATTGCCCAAGGTATAGGAAAGAATGGTAGTGGGGTTGGTGATGGTGAAAAGTGAGCATCAAGAGGTGTGATGGGTGATAGGGAAATGGCAAGTTGGGTGTATGAAGGTTCTTGAGTGGATGGTGGTGATGATGCTTTTGGTGATGATATTAGGTGAGTGTGGATGTAGTCATTTATGGACGAAGTGGATGGAATGGAGGAAGATGAAGCTCCATGGGTGGATGGTGTTTTTGATGGTGCATTTGGTGCACTTGGGGATGAATTTTGAGGTGGTGGTGATGGAGTTTTGATGTCATCTTGGGTTAGGTCAATGAAAGGTTGTTTTGGTGGTATGATAACAAGTCTTTGTTTCCTTGAAGTCTTAGAGATGGAGGATTTTGGTGATAGCATTGTGGATGAAAATGGGTGTTTGATGAAGGTGATGGTTGATGGAGTGAAAGGTAATTGTAAGGAGGGTTTTTATATTGTGAAAATGTGGTTGATTTAGGCAAATTGTGAAGGTTTTGTGGTAATATTCCAAGTCCAGTTCGTGCATTAAGGGTAATGGTAGCTGGGGCTAGGTAAAAGTGGTCACAAGATGCAAAAGGAAATAGTAAATTTTACTGTCCAGATGGCCGGTCCCCTTAATTGTTGGGCGGCCCCCTTAAAAATTAAGGGGACCGCCTAAGGAATTAAGGGGGCCGCCCATCTGGTGATTTCCCAGGCGACCAAATTTGAATTTTTTTTAGAAAAAGGTCATTTTTAGGGTGTCTTTGCAGCAAGTTCCATTTGGATCATGTACATCAAGAATGATTAAATATTATCAATTTGCATATTAAAATAAATAATATACATATTTAAGACTAAAAATATTAGAAGCATAGTCATATAATTTCAAATAAACTAGTAGCTTAGTTCTAATAAGTTTATCAACTAACAAAAAAAAATCATAGCAAGCAAAAGTTAAGATAATAATATTACATATAAATGTCTAATTATAACACCGATGATAACTAACGAAACACTCATCAAACAAGTCTATTTCTTCTTCTTTCCAAACATCCTTCCGAGTGTCTTTCCAATAGACTTGAAACCGCCTCGTACTTCTCGATGCATCTGTTGTGTGGTGTTGAGAAGTTCGGTTTGTCTTTCAATCAGCAGTTCGTCTGTTTGTTCGGAAGGAGAAGGAACTCGATACTCGGTGTAATCAAGATCCGGAAGATTTTGAACGAAGGTCCTAGGTGATGGGGTACTAGCACGCGTTGTGCTTTCCTCCTCCTCATCATCATCATCATCGTCACCTCGATGTGACTGATCCGTTCCAAAAACGTATATATAAATATATGCAGTCTCAGAACCGGATGCTCGTGTGTAGTGTGAAACCAGGCAAGTGATCACCCGGATCGTTTCCCAACGAGGTGTGAATGGAAAACTGTGAAAAGCTTTGGATTAGAGTGATTGATGATTTAGATTGCTTTTGAATTTGCTTTATTTAACAATTCTAAATAACAAACGAAAACAGATATACACAGGAAATTTAAACGCGAAAAAATAAACTTACAATGCGTAACAGAAAATCTAAAATGGGACAAAAACTGAAATTTATAAAATTTAAAACCTAAAAATGTAAAATAACTTAAAACTTATTTAAAAACTTAAATTATATTTTTTTATACTTTTTATTTAATTATTATTAATTATTTATTTATTTAATTACTTATTAAACTATTTAAATTTATAAAAAATACTAAATGAACAAAGAAAATTCTAAAACTTTTTCTAAAAATATTATAAGATGAGAAAAAGCTAAGAAAATTATAAAAATGAAAATTACTTAATTAAAATTTAAAAAGATAAATTCTATTAAATATAAGCTATCACTTTATTTCTATTTTTGATTTTCTTAAGGACTAAAAATATTTTTAAATTTTTCCTAGATTAAAAATGACAAAATAAAATTATGAAAATTAAAATTATATTTTTCTGATTAATATTCTATTTATTATGATTTAATTACTATTAAAAACTAATAAAAATGATTAAAAATATTAAAAGACTTAGGAAAATTATGAATAATTACAGATAATTCTAAAATATTATTATAAAGCTAAGAAAAATAAAAGTGGAAGTTTAAGAAGCCTGGAGAGCTGATTTGGGCAGATAAGCAATAAGCAAATAAGCTAAAAATAAGCCAATAAGCACAAAACTCAACCAACTGATCAGGACAGGTTAAACAAACTTAGATAAGCTTAAAACAACTTATTTCAAACAGTTAATCCCACAGATAAACCAATTAAGCACCAAATCAGTTGCAAAGGTTTGACAGAAAACTCAGAAAAAGTCCAACTTGCAGGGCAATTTAAGCTATGAAATAGGCTATTGAGATTCAACCTAATGGGGGCAAAAGATAGCCTATACTACTGGGTATCTTAAAAACACAAAATCCCTATCACAATTTGACCAATTGATGTTCAATTAAAGCCAAGATCAGCAATAAAAAACAACCAGGTCTGCTGAGTGGTCTGTGTGTCTGTTTGTGTTGTGCAGAGGAGTGCACAGACCAAGGGACCAATTGAATTCTTGTATTCTATCTAAATGGACTAAAATTGACTCAAGAAAGCCAAGAACAAGGGCCAAATAAGCTTGGAGCTTATTATGGCTTAAATGGACTTCAAATTGACTGAAATTACCACAGTCAACACAAAACTACTATATTGATCTAATTAGCTAATTTGGACTTAAAAACACCTTATTTGGACTGTGTTAAGCAGGTTTAAAGTTGGGAAAAAGGTCAATCTACAGTACACAAGGGTTTGACCCTTTGACTGCACAAAACCAAACAACCCTTAATGGTGTGTCTGATTTGGATTTTCAAAGGAAAACACAAATTTTGAACTAAAAGCCTTAATTTTACTGGTTATCTAACTTATGTAAACCCTAATGAGCAACTTTTATCAGAAATATAAGCAATCAATTAAGCTATACTAGATTTGACTAATTTTGGTCTTTTTTAAGATTTTTAAGCAAAGTGAAAAACAACTATATAACTACTGATTATACTTAATGAAATACTCTTAGAAACTAGCAAAAAGTATAAAACAACAGGAATAAGCTACTTATAAGCACTTATACAATAATTTGGATTTTAATGCTAAAAAGCTAAAAAGCTTACAACTGATTTTGTGGCTATGTGGATAGCATGAACAGATCAGAACCAACCTAGCTTGTTCACACAAGCTAGAAAACCCAAGAAAACTCTCCTGATCAGCTTATTCACCCAAAAATAGCTTATTAGCTTCAATGGTTGACTTCTGACTTTTTTGAGAAATCTTGTAAGATTAAGTACAAGCTTACAAAAAAGCTTTAGAAAGCTTTTAAGAGCTTATGTGATTCCTTTCTTAGCTTGTGGTAGCTTATTATCAGCTTATTGGCTTATTATGTATGACAGAAACTTGGAAATGTTGAATTACTAGTGAACTAAGTTTAATACTAACATAATAAGATCGAATGAACTTGAAATAACTTTTATTAATTACTGATAGCTTGTATTACAAAAGATAACTACAGGAAATTAAAAACGATTATGCTACTTTTTTACCTACTTACCAATTAAGGCTACAAAGCTATATATTTATACTAAATTGACTGGGAACTTCTAGTCGACATCCTCTGAGCTCAATCCCACCTTTGAATTACTTCAAGTCATCTCAATCGTCCATTTGTGCTTTTGGCGGGAAAACAGGACAATTGGCAATTTCCTCTGATTTAGCTAGTGGGAGTGGGAGAGATGCATTAATTGCATTTGGCAATGTTAGGTAGTGTGTTTGGAGGGGAAATGAGGTGGTGAAGCCAGCTGGGGTGTGAGGTGGTATGGTGACTGGATTGGCGGTTCGAAGGAAGAAGATAAGAAGGTTTGACCGTTGGTCAAACTTTTTATTTAAATAAAAGGGGGTTGGGTCGGTTTAAAAGGGAATTGGGCTTGGGTTGTTTTATTTAAGGGGTTGGGCTGGTAGTTGGGTTTAGTAATAATATGGGTTAAGGTAGTGATAAAAGGGTTGGGTTATTTTTATTGTTGGATCCGGATTTGGTTTAAATAAGCATAGGGACCAATCTTGTAATTTACTGAAACTTTAGGGACCTGATTTGCCAACATTCCAAACTCACTTCAAAGGATTAAACCTGCCACAAATCAATAACACAAGGACCATATTTATTTTTCTCAAAGTTTTTAAATCCCAGGGACCATTTTTGTCCATTTTGCAAAGTTCAGGGACTAAACTTGTAATTTTATGAAACTTCACACCAAAGGACTATATATGTTTATTTTATGATTCTTAAAGGACCTTTGATGACTTTTCCTGTTTTTAGAATAACCAGGGACTAGTTTTGACAACTTTTGAAAGTTGAGGGACTGAAACTGCCAATTATGCAAACTTTGTTCGTTTTTCACTTGTTTTTAAACATTTTGCATCTGAAACATATAAAACACAATTCTGGGATAATTTCAGTATTATGATGCATTTCTGAGTGTTTTTGGATGTTTTGGCAGCTCAGATTAGGTAAAAATGATGAGTATTTAGACACTCATCAATCCCCCACACTAAACTATTGCTAGTCCCTAGCAATCTTTTATGAAGTTTTAATGGATTTTTCTCTTTACCAAAAGTCATTACTTCTGGAGTAGCCAATGTTTTAGTATGTGATACTTTGGTACAATGATAACCAAATGATTTTGAGCAAACCATCAGCTGTCAACGGTTTTGATTTGTCTTTACCAGAAGCCGTTTGCTTCTGGACTAGCCAACTCTTAGATAAATTATTACTATTATCTTTGGTGAGCTGATTACCAATTATGGTTTTTCCACTGCCTTTACCACAAGCCATAACCTTGCGGGCTAGCCAACTCTTCACTTATAAAGATATGGTGAGTCGAAAACCGTACAATTTTTGGCAAATTGCAAGCCATAAACGGATTTTATATATCTTTACCAAGAGCCGTTTGCTCTCGGATTAGCCAATCCTTATGTGGGTTAGACATGGCGGACTGATAACCATTTATTGCGTTCTAAGTGAGAAAAAATTTTAAAATTTTGGCTAAAATGGGGGTACTAGATGGTACATTTGATCAAATTCGCTAGAATTCCCCCCCACACTTAGAACTGAATATTGCCCTCAATATTCAAAGAACCGGTTGTTAAACCAACACTTAGAACGTGAAAGGGAAATACTAATAGCCTTTTATTTCATATAAACATTTTTTTTTTGACTGAATATATTTACAACATGTGGGGCATCTCCCCCACACTTAGGTGAAACATGGGTGAAAACCCATATTCTGCTACTGTTTTTATTAACCGAGTCGCTAGCTTGACTCGACCCCGAATTGAGTTGATTCCTCCCGAACAGTCAGGTTTATCACGCAAGCTAACCGCTTGTGAACGGTCAACCGTAACAAAGGGTTCCTGAACAGCCCGGGAGAAAAATCAATTTAAAAGTTTATGGGGAAGTAAGTGGAAGAGACCATCTCCATCGGATTTTCATTCAAGATGTTTGTATACACATTGAAGTACATGAAAGTTCCACACCAAGAGAGATATATCTGGCATTAAACCAATGTTATATGGACAATGCCAGGGTCAAAAGTAATATCCTCACTCCTGAATGAGTGAAAGATAGGGGAAATCACCGGGTAGGTGAAGGGAAGAAGAGAGATCTGAATAGCAATTAAGACAAGAACTTCCTCCTCAAGAATTGCAAGTGGGGGAGGCAAGTCCTTAAACTTGATCTCAGGAAATTTATCAGTTTTTTCAACTGACTTGATTTCCTTCTTATGAAGTTGTTTTGGTGGAAGAGGGGAAGATGAATCTTCGTTTAACAAATTTTCTAGAAAAAGAATGTCCCCCTCAGGATCAAGATAGTCATCATCAACTTCATGCGGAAGTGAACAATCTAGAGTAAGAAAAGCATCGACCTCATCCCAAAAGGGATCACTTCCCTCAACCGTAGTGAGAGAAGGGGAAGAGTCGGCTATGATAAGTTGAGAAGATGTGGTGGGTTCCCCACTCACAGAATTATGAAAATAACCAAGACTTTCATGAGAGTACTCCTTTGAAGTAATGTCAATGACATCGATTCGGTTAACCGAAGCAGAATCAAAATTTGAGGAGTACCTCAAAGTTTGATCATGGTTAAAGGTAACAGCTTCCTTATCCACACGCAAGGTGATCTCATGCTTAAACACATCAATAAGAGCATGGCCCGTTTTTAGGAATCCTCTTCAAAGAATGAGAGGAACCTTTTGATCAGCATCGAAATCAACCACCACAAAGTCAGCTGGAAAATGGAACTTTCCTATTTTCACAAATACATCTTCGGCAATGCCGCAGGGATGAGTTATGGTTCGATCTGCAAGCTCAAGAGTCATGCAGGTAGGAGTAAGAGCCGGAAGAGAAAGTTTCTTCCATACTGAATGAGGCATCAGGTTGATGCTTGCACCTAGATCTGCTAAGGCATAGCATTCAACCATTCCCGGAAATACACAAGGTAATAGAAACTTTCCAGGATCTCCAAGCTTCTCCGGAAGCTTTTTCAAGATAACCGCTGAGCAGTTCTCATTTACTGGAGTTTTAGCCATTTCAATCAGTTTTTCCTTGTTGCTTAACAAGTGTTTGATTGATGATGCAAATTTAGGCATCAGAATGATAGCATCCGCAAGACTTATGTCAAAATGTAATTCTCTAAAGATTTGAAAGAATTTGTCCATTTGTTGGCTAGCCTTCTCACGGAGCTTTTGCTCATTTAAGCGCGATGGGTAAGGAATATAAGGTTTGGATTTTTGGGCAATGACTTCAGGAGTCTCAACAGTTTCAAAGACAACTCCTGGTTTGGATTTCTTTTTAGGGCCAACCGGAGGATGGACTTGTGCTGTACTTTGTGGGCTTGGAATTTGCACTTTGTCCGTTGTATCCTCCGTCTCTTTTTCCATTTCAAATAACGGAGGAGGAATAGGGCCAGCTGGCCCCTCATAAGCAGCACCACTCCGGGTGGTGATAGCTTTGACGAAAGTGGTATCTCCGTCATCATCACTGTCATCAAGTACACTGACAGGAACAGCATTGAGCATTTCGGAATAATATCTGGCTGATCTTTGCTCACTAAGTTTGGTTGACAAACTTTTAACCGTAAATCGTGAAAGAGTAGGATCGATTCTAGACGGTTGAGGAGCAATTGTGGGTGTAGATTTTTGGATGACCGAAGGTTGGACGTTTTTAGCACTTCCATTGTTAGTGGGAAGTACCGGGTCCTTTTTCACCTTGATTTCAACATGAGCTTTACCACTACGTGTGGAGACAGCTTTGAGTTCACCCCTTGGGTTGACAACAGTGTTACTTGGGAGACCTCCCGAGGTAGAAGGTATATCAGTTAAAGACTTTTTGATCTGGTTTAATTGGGCAATCAATAACTGGTTTGTCTCATATTGTGTCTTATTTGTTTCCTCTTGAGTTTTCATGAATTGCTTAAGCAACTCATCTGAGGACGTCTGATTTCGGTTTGAACCTTGGTTTTGATTAAAATTTGGACCACGGTTTTGGTTAAAATTACCCTGATTCTGACCTCGGTTTTGATTGAAATTTTGAGAATTGTTGAAATTTTGTCCCTGATTTTGAACAAAGCGATTTTGATTATTCTGATTTGGCACGGGTGGAAAACCAGGTGGGACCATAGCATTCGGTGCTCGGTACTGAGTCTCAGCATGCAGACGGTATTGATTTTGGTTTACTGCAGCTACGGGAGCTGGGTAAAGAGAAGCATCGGTTGCTTGACAATCATAATACGCATGTGGGCCACCACAAGTTTCACACACTTTGTTTATTTCTTTAATTTGTTCTGGTTTGTGAATTTCACTCTTCAGTTCTTTCATTTCCTTTATCATACAACGCATTGAGTCCGTTAAAAAGGCTAACTCTAAGGAGTTACCGGATGACGAGGCAGGAGTGACAGGAACATTCACTTTGTTTCGAGAAATAGGAACTTTTGATTTATTTTCACAAATTTCAACCACCTCTCTAGGTCGACGATTCAAGATATTGCCACCAGCGGCTGCGTTAAGTGCATCTTGATCGTTTTGGGTTAACCCATTATAAAACGTATTTATCTGTTGTAACTCCGTAAAATCGTGATGTGGGCATTTTCTTAGGAGATCTTTAAATCTCTCCCATGCCTCTCCGAAATTTTCATCGAAACTTTGACGAAAACCAGCAATTTCATTTTTTAAATTAGTCGTCTTTGATGGAGGGAAGAAATAATTGACAAACTTCTGCACTAGATCTTCCCAAGTTTCAATGGATCGAGGGGGTTCTTTATCCAGCCAGATTCGGGCTGCCCCCTCAAGTGAGAATGGAAATAGCATCAATTTGATCACTGTTTGCGGCACATTTTTGTAATTGATTGTAGAGGTCAGTTTGTTGAACCAACGAATGTGTGCATAAGGATCCTCTCGTTCAAACCCGTGGAATTGGTTTGTAGAAACGAGCTGAATCAAATGTGTTTTCAGTTCAAAATGATCAGAATCGATGGCTGGTAAAACGATGGCATCTCCGTAACCCTCGGTGGGTGCACGGAGCATTTTCGCCATTGTGCGATTGTCTGCCATATTATCAGTGGGAACAGTACGAATCTCGGGTTTGACTATTTGGGCAGCACGTCTACGATTACGTCTTCTCGAAATATTTACGAGTTCACGTAAAGGGCTTGATGACGTGGAAGAACGAGTGCGCATGCACTAAGTAAAATATTCCAATTAAAACAAGACAGAAGCAAAACACAAGTGAACTTAAACCAATAATCAACAAGCGTACGGTAGCTCTCTAAAAGATAAACGCACAGAGTGGCGGAGAAGCAAAGGTGGGCAATTAAGCTCCTTAAAAACCCGCTTCTTTCAGTCCGACAATTTAATGTCAGACTATCCTTAAACCTCCGTTATAGTTTGTTTATCAATCAAAGGTGAGCCGATATTCGCAAGTGATACAAAGGCAAGTTTTAAATCTTTGGTTTGGGAACTTATTATGGTCGTACCCCCAGTTAGGTAGTACTCTGTCTTGGTTCTCGATGGTAATTTTTTATTGTTATTTATTATTAACAAAGAAAACGGAAATTATTTTTGGTGTTTTTATTTTTTATATGATAATAATAATAATAATAATATATATAGAAAAGAAAAGAAAAATATTTTTGTATTTTATATGGTTTTTGGGAAATAAGAACTTCTGATAGAAGGATCTCGAATCACTAATCGCTAAAACTTACACAACAGTCGCAGCACAACCTCCCCGGCAGCGGCGCCAAAATTTGATCCGTTCCGAAAACGTATATATAAATATATGCAGTCTCAGAACCGGATGCTCGTGTGTAGTGTGAAACCAGGCAAGTGATCACCCGGATCGTTTCCCAACGAGGTGTGAATGGAAAACTGTGAAAAGCTTTGGATTATAGTGATTGATGATTTAGATTGCTTTTGATTTTGCTTTATTTAACAATTCTAAATAACAAACGAAAACAGATATACACAGGAAATTTAAACGCGAAAAAATAAACTTACAATGCGTAACAGAAAATCTAAAATGGGACAAAAACTGAAATTTATAAAATTTAAAACCTAAAAATGTAAAATAACTTAAAACTTATTTAAAAACTTAAATTATATTTTTTTATACTTTTTATTTAATTATTATTAATTATTTATTTATTTAATTACTTATTAAACTATTTAAATTTATAAAAAATACTAAATGAACAAAGAAAATTCTAAAACTTTTTCTAAAAATATTATAAGATGAGAAAAAGCTAAGAAAATTATAAAAATGAAAATTACTTAATTAAAATTTAAAAAGATAAATTCTATTAAATAGAAGCTATCACTTTATTTCTATTTTTGATTTTCTTAAGGACTAAAAATATTTTTATATTTTTCCTAGATTAAAAATGACAAAATAAAATTATGAAAATTAAAATTATATTTTTCTGATTAATATTCTATTTATTATGATTTAATTACTATTAAAAACTAATAAAAATGATTAAAAATATTAAAAGACTTAGGAAAATTATGAAAAATTACAGATAATTCTAAAATATTATTAGAAAGCTAAGAAAAATAAAAGTGGAAGTTTAATAAGCCTGGAGAGCTGATTTGGGCAGATAAGCAATAAGCAAATAAGCTAAAAATAAGCCAATAAGCACAAAACTCAACCAACTGATCAGGACAGGTTAAACAAACTTAGATAAGCTTAAAACAACTTATTTCAAACAGCTAATCCCACAGATAAACCAATTAAGCACCAAATCAGTTGCAAAGGTTTGACAGAAAACTTAGAAAAAGTCCAACTTGCAGGGCAATTTAAGCTATGAAATAAGCTATTGAGATTCAACCTAATGGGGGCAAAAGATAGCCTATACTACTGGGTATCTTAAAAACACAAAAGCCCTATCACAATTTGACCAATTGATGTTCAATTAAAGCCAAGATCAGCAATCAAAAACAACCAGGTCTGCTGAGTGGTCTGTGTGTCTGTTTGTGTTGTGCAGAGGAGTGCACAGACCAAGGGACCAATTGAATTCTTGTATTCTATCTAAATGGACTAAAATTGACTCAAGAAAGCCAAGAACAAGGGCCAAATAAGCTTGGAGCTTATTATGGCTTAAATGGACTTCAAATTGACTGAAATTACCACAGTCAACACAAAACTACTATATTGATCTAATTAGCTAATTTGGACTTAAAAACACCTTATTTGGACTGTGTTAAGCAGGTTTGAAGTTGGGAAAAAGGTCAATCTACAGTACACAAGGGTTTGACCCTTTGACTGCACAAAACCAAACAACCCTTAATGGTGTGTCTGATTTGGATTTTCAAAGGAAAACACAAATTTTGAACTAAAAGCCTTAATTTTACTGGTTATCTAACTTATGTACACCCTAATGAGCAACTTTTACAGAAATATAAGCAATCAATTAAGCTATACTAGATTTGACTAATTTTGGTCTTTTTTAAGATTTTTAAGCAAAGTGAAAAACAACTATATAACTACTGATTATACTTAATGAAATACTCTTAGAAACTAGCAAAAAGTATAAAACAACAGGAATAAGCTACTTATAAGCACTTATACAATAATTTGGATTTTAATGCTAAAAAGCTAAAAAGCTTACAACTGATTTTGTGGCTATGTGGATAGCATGAACAGATCAGAACCAACCTAGCTTGTTCACACAAGCTAGAAAACCCAAGAAAACTCTCCTGATCAGCTTATTCACCCAAAAATAGCTTATTAGCTTCAATGGTTGACTTCTGTTGACTTTTTTGAGAAATCTTGTAAGATTAAGTACAAGCTTACAAAAAAGCTTTAGAAAGCTTTTAAGAGCTTATGTGATTCCTTTCTTAGCTTGTGGTAGCTTATTATCAGCTTATTGGCTTATTATGTATGACAGAAACTTGGAAATGTTGAATTACTAGTGAACTAAGTTTAATACTAACATAATAAGATCGAATGAACTTGAAATAACTTTTATTAATTACTGATAGCTTTTATTACAAAAGATAACTACAGGAAATTAAAAACGATTATGCTACTTTTTTACCTACTTACCAATTAAGGCTACAAAGCTATATATTTATACTAAATTGACTGGGAACTTCTAGTCGACATCCTCTGAGCTCAATCCCACCTTTGAATTACTTCAAGTCATCTCAATCGTCCATTTGTGCTTTTGGCGGGAAAACAGGACAATTGGCAATTTCCTCTGATTTAGCTAGTGGGAGTGGGAGAGATGCATTAATTGCATTTGGCAATGTTAGGTAGTGTGTTTGGAGGGGAAATGAGGTGGTGAAGCCAGCTGGGGTGTGAGGTGGTATGGTGACTGGATTGGTGGTTCGAAGGAAGAAGATAAGAAGGTTTGACTGTTGGTCAAACTTTTTATTTAAATAAAAGGGGGTTGGGTCGGTTTAAAAGGGAATTGGGCTTGGGTTGTTTTATTTAAGGGGTTGGGCTGGTAGTTGGGTTTAGTAATAATATGGGTTAAGGTAGTGATAAAAGGGTTGGGTTATTTTTATTGTTGGATCCGGATTTGGTTTAAATAAGCATAGGGACCAATCTTGTAATTTACTGAAACTTTAGGGACCTGATTTGCCAACATTCCAAACTCACTTCAAAGGATTAAACCTGCCACAAATCAATAACACAAGGACCATATTTAATTTTCTCAAAGTTTTTAAATCCCAGGGACCATTTTTGTCCATTTTGCAAAGTTCAGGGACTAAACTTGTAATTTTATGAAACTTCACACCAAAGGACTATATATGTTTATTTTATGATTCTTAAAGGACCTTTGATGACTTTTCCTGTTTTTAGAATAACCAGGGACTAGTTTTGACAACTTTTGAAAGTTGAGGGACTGAAACTGCTAATTATGCAAACTTTGTTCGTTTTTCATCAGTTTTTAAACATTTTGCATCTGAAACATATAAAACACAATTCTGGGATAATTTCAGTATTATGATGCATTTCTGAGTGTTTTTGGATGTTTTGGCAGCTCAGATTAGGTAAAAATGATGAGTATTTAGACACTCATCATCATCATCGTCTCCTCGATGTGACGTGGAACCACGAGGTGGAAGTGAGACAGATTTACGAGATTTTCCCTTGTCGCTTCGGGGGCGACGTTCACGGACACGAACAAGAGGATTAAGGACCGGTTGAACAGACTCATAAATTGGACTCTGAAGATGTGGATAATGTATCATGACATGATTGTAGAGGCGAGTGAGAAACATGCCATACGGAAGATTTTGCATTATGAGTGTTTTTGGCGGACATGATACGGAAGACAAAGAGATATGCCAAATTGTACGGCTATTCAGCGACAATACAGTACAACATATGAGCTATGCTCGCCATGACATGATCACGGTGACCACCGGTACCGAACGCATTCTCACGAATGAGTTCTTCCCAACGCTTTATGTCGGGGCGTAACTCCTTGAGGAGGATTTGGTTAGCATTGATGTCAACATCTTTTGACTTGATCCTCCGGCTAGTCGTACCACGATCTAGCCCAAGATATTGACGAATTTCTTCAGATGATGGAATCTCAGAGTAGTAAGGACCATATTGAGGTCGATGTTGCTCAAGAGATGAGAGATCCCACTCATTAGAGAAAACAGCTTGACCGGAGTAGGGGATTCTTAGAATTTGCCCGAATTGAGCAAGAGTAAGAGTGATGAATTGGTTTTGAATCATGAAGGATATGAGGATATACCCATTGGGATCGGTTTGTAACATCACTTGACTATAAAAGTCGAGGACAAACCGGGGAATGATTGGCTCATTTATTTTGTAGAGACAATCAAGACCAACGTTGGTGAACATTCGTTCGATGAAGTCGGATTCATAGAACGATGGATGGACAATTCTTCCTTCGTGAATGTTCCTATCCTCAATGGGACGATAGAAACAAGCAACAGAGGGAGCCATGCCCGGAGTGGAAGAGACTTTAGGAATGTATGCTTTTGTTTTTGAGACATCGCCAACTGTCACTTTGGGCATTTTCACAAAATGTGTTGCTAATCAAGATACAAGTGTTTGCCCCTTGCGAAATTAGTCAGAGATGGTGATTTGGAGAATAGTTTTTGAGTTAAGGTTCGTTCACAGCAGCAGCAGGTATGGGTGAGTTTTAAAGTGGGGTGTTTGGTAAAGATTTTTGGAAGAAAAACGTTTTTGGGAGCTACAGTAGGCCGGTCCCCTTAATTATTAAGGGGACCGCCCCCGTTTACTAGCCGGTCCCCTTAAACATTAAGGGGGCCGCCTAGTAAAAATGTATTTTTGTTGGTTTTAGTTTCTGATAGCAAAATAATTTTATGTATATATATAGATTTATTATATATCAAAAATACATTGGGTTTTAATGGCACGAGGAAGGAATACTTGACATTTTATTAACATTTCGTTAAGAAAACATTTCTTGAAAATTTTGGATAAAATGATCGAGATGTCAAGTCGACAAATGTGTTAGGGGGTGAGAGTAAAAGTGCATGTTTATATATATATATATATATATATATATATATATATATATATATATATATATATATATATATATATATATATATATATATATATATATTTGTGTAAAAACGTGGGATGTTGACTGGAGTTAAGAAATGACGGAGATAGGTGCTGGCGATGACGGGAGTTTGTTTCATCCATAGTTTACTTGACTCGACGGTCAAAGTGCTACTTCTACGTTAATCCACTTAACTCACTTCTCTTCATCACCATGAGTTATGTAACAGTGGACACGGAAGATTTTCGTGTTGAACGTTAAAGTTCAAAAGAGGCAAAGGGGGAAGAAAAGGTTCAAGGACGAACAATTTCTTTTAGTTCTAGATAGTCAACAAATGACGTATCTAGGTTATGTGCGTATATATTTATATGTATATATATATATATATATAGTATGTATAAATAGTAGTATAGGTATATATATGTATACATGCATAAGGAGTAACATACAAGTACAAACTACACTAGGCATAAAAAAAAACTAATGGGGGCATGCAATTGGCTAGTTCATTTATCTACGCATATAATGGTGATCATGAAAGAGCGGCGTACCTTTTGGTCTTCAACATGTGGTCTTCAAGTTCTTCAAAGCATATTAACTTATAAAAGTCAATTATGAAAGAGATATCGCCTTTCCCGATGAGTTTGCAATCTAGCCACTTGGTCCCCATGATCTCATTTGTCCATAGTTGTTTGGCCCAAACATGGTTTGCAATTGACTCGGATGCATATATGGTGGAAGTATTCCCCAAGGATTGTAGCTTGGTGGATTTGGGTAATTCCACATTGGGTAACTATTATTATGACGGTTTGGTATATTTTGGTTTCTTTTAGGTTGAGGAGTTTTAGGCCGAGGGTGAGGACTAGGTGGTCTTCTAGGTGGAGGTGTTTTTGACCTTAACCTTGGTTTAGAGTATTTTACTTCATTTTTTAAAGATAGTTTATAAAAGGTTTTTACTTCCTCATCACTAGCTATGGGTATTTTTCTATCTTTCATAAGAATATACTTAGGTTTTGACTCTAAAGGTTTTTGCTCACTAGTTTCACATTCAAACTTTACATTTTTAGTTTGACTATTTGAATCCTTAGTTGAATTAAATCCTAATCCGGTTTTATCACTTGATACTCTTTGAATACTTATTATTTCCCTAAGAGAATTACTACTATTTTCAAATTTGTTAAGCCTATAAATTTCCTCCTTAAGTATCTCATTTTCATTTTTAGTTTCTTGACATGTTTTACATTCAAGAATTTCTTTTCCTTTTTCTAAGTTATGTAGTTTAATTTTTAATTCTAGTATTTCTTTTTCTAATTGATTATTTATGTGTTTTAGTGATTTATTTTTAGTCATTACTTTTTGGCCTAATATACATAACCTATTATATTCGTTATCTAGGTCTTTTTCATCTAATGATAAATTTTCATCACTAAAGTATTCGGTTTCGGAACGTACCTCACTTGATGTCTTAGCCATAAGACACTTCTCCTCTTTTGTGGTTTCTTTCTCGTCTTCTTCACTGTCACTCCATGCTCCTCCAATGAACGCCTTTTGGTTTTGCTCCTTTGACATCATAGGGCATCTTCCAATGAGATGATTTGGATCACCGCATTTGAAGCACTTCCTCTCGCTCTTGCTACCTTTGTCGTCTTTGTTTCTTTGGAGTGTTTTCCTTTCATCATGTGGTTGTCTAACGAATCTTCCTCGTCTTTTGAAAAACTTCTTGAAGTCTCTTACGGCCATGGCATATTCTTCATCATCACTTTCGGAGGTTGAGCTATCCTCGTCACTTGATGCTTTCCTAGCTTTCAACGCGATTGACTTGCTTTTCTCTTTCTTTCCTTTGACCATCTCGAAGTCTTTCTTGATTATTGCTTCGTAGACTTTCAAGTTGCCAATCAACTCGTCAAGTTGAAGAGTTGACAAGTTCTTTGATTCTTCAATCGCCGTAACTTTAGCCCGCCATTTTGGATGAAGAGCCCTAAGAAATTTCCTGACAAAATTCTTACTAGAAAAACTCTCATCAAGTGCCTTTAAACTTGTGATGATTGTGTTAAACCTAGCAAATGCATTATCAATTGATTCCTCTTCCGGAATCGTGAATTGTTCATATTGTTGAACAAGAAGATCTATTTTATTATCTTTGACTTGACTATTACCTTGGTGAGTTATTAGTAAAGAGTTCCAAATTTCTTTTGCGGTTTCGCACATAAAGATTCTTTCGTATTCTTTACGTGGTAGCGCATTATAAATAACCATTTTAGCCTCATTATTTTTAGAAAGTTTTCTATTTAAATCATCACTTTGTTTTTCAAAAGGTACAATTTCATCCTTTTTAGTTTCAAGATTATGTTGAATAGGTAAAAAATCACCATTAGTAATAACATGCCATCACTTTGTTTTTCAAAAGGTACAATTTCATTCTTTACGTGGTAGCGCATTATAAAAAATCCATCACTTTCAAATAGTGGTGGTCTTTGCATAGATTGCCCTTCTAAATATTTTTCAGATTCCATAGATCGTTTCAAGTTTTAAAATACAGTTAATTTTAAAAATCTTGTTTAACCTGGCTCTGATACCAATTGTGGAAAACTAGAAGGGGGTTGAATAGTTTTATGTCTTTTTAATTTATGAAAACTTTTGTTTACTTTTTAAAACTTCGATTCTATCTTATGTGAATTCAACTCTTGATCAATATGAACATATATAAGCAAATATAGATAAGTAATGCAAGTAAGGTAAATATAATGAAATAAGAGAGAGAGATGGAAAGATCAAACCACAACACGGAGATTTATAGTGGTTCGGCTACAAGGACACCTTCCTTGCCCTACTCCACTCCTCGAGTCACCTACTCGAGAGTTTTCTTCACTATGTCAACAAACTCCCTTATGGCGGAGAAACCTTACACAACTTTAGCTTACACCGGCTTAACGACACAAAGCTAGATGTCGAGTCCTAATCGTAGCTAGAACCAATCTCACAACTTATACACAACTTCTACACGACTTAATCACGACTTCTTCACAACGGCTTCACGACTTCTTCACGGCTTCTTCACGACTTCTTCACGACTTCTTCTTCACGACTACTTCACAACTACTTCTTCACAACTACTTATTCACAACTACTTCACAACTAATTTACAACACCACTACGTAATTACACTTAGATCTACTTATCACAACTACACAGCACTTTACACAACAACACAATTGAATGAGGTAAGTAATAACACTTCTTCACTAGTTGAAGTAGAGTTCTTCTTTTGCACTTTTGGTGGTGGAAGCTTGGATCACTTAGAAACCAATGCTTAAGAAAATATGATCAAAGGATTTACAATGTTTAGAATGAATTTAGAACAGAAAGTTTTAGTGTGCAAAAGGTGAGTAAAAGTCCAGGAGAAGGCTGGTATTTATAGGAGAAAAATTAGACAGCTGGAGGTCTACTGGAGCGGGGGCGGTCCCCTTAATAATTAAGGGGGCCGCCTAGCAAAATTAAGGGGGCCGCCCCTACTGGACGTTGGCCAGTTTTGTCCTTTTGTGGGGAAGGTTTTTCTGGAACATTTTAACTGTTTTTGGTTAAAAATTTGAATTCATATTTTTATAAAAAATTAAACATTTCTATTTAATACCAAAAATGTTTTTCCAAAATATATAAAATGTTTTTGATGTTTTATAAAAAATCTAGTTATTAAGAAAATGTTCCTTTGATCATATAATGCATTAAGCATTAGTTCATTCATACCTTAAGTGATTTGAGTTGTAGAAATAGATATTTACAACTAAATACTTGTTTACGTCATAATTTTCCGATTAATGATTTTACATTTTGTGATTATCAAAACGTAGAGATATCGAAAAATATTAATAACGTGTTTAGGCATTATTTATATCAACATCCTTATTAGGATTCCCTATACCACTGCTATGTTCCCTTTTGTTTGTGAACTTTGGATGCGATCTTTGATTTGAATCTTTTGCCATGTACCCTTAAGATATAACTGTTGATTATGCTAGTACATTTGACTTTGACCTACAGTTTGATATTACGAGCCAATTACTAGGCATGAGGGTTTCATGTCCATGTCATTGACGCACCTCTGACATGACTCTAGGGCAGGAGAGTGATGACCTGTTCCGTCCCTTATTTATTATTTGCTATGGCCATTATAATTATGATTATTGATTTATCTGTGGGGCGTATGGGTGCATCCTAGATTTGACCTGTTATCTGTATATGTTATATGATTATGATTATTATATCTGGTGACTGATTGTGTGTGCGATACACGTCTTTCACTTTGTCTGAGAGCTGATCACTCTACACAGGTTTGTTTTATTATATTAGTATGCTATGGTATTATCGGTCATCTGGGCTCGTGATAGATTCCTGTGTTCCTGTTTTTCTTAGATCTTATTCACTTTGTTCTTTTCTTTTATTCATTATCCATTTCTCATTTCTTTCATTTTGACTTCGTATCGGTATGATTTTGTATTCCTGATTTGCTTTTGTATTTGTTACCTGTTATTTGTTTCCGTTATCTATATATCTGTTCACCGAGCTTTTGAAGCTCAGCCGCATTTCTTTTCCTGCGGCAGGTACTTAAGCTAGGAGCTGGGTTTAGCTTTGGGATGAGAGCGATCTATTTCGGAGTTGACCTTATTTATTTAGCTTTACCATTTGAACTTATATTTATTTGGATATGCCATTGTTTAGGCATTTGAATATTGGATTTTGTACTTCAGATATTTTGTCTTGCATTTTGATTTAAGTCATGTTGACTTATTTTGGATTTAATGTTAAGACTTATGATGTTTTTATTTATTGAATGTTCTGTGACTTCTGATATGCCACCATTGTTGTGATATCTTTACCCTTGTCGGGTTGGGGTGTTACAATTACTGATTATGAATCATTAGAAACGATAGTGAAAAAAACCTTTTGACCCAGGTTAATGAGAGGATGAAGTGGAAAACGTATATATGTTATATGTGTTTTTCCAGATACTATCCATTTTGTTTGTGTTTGGAGTGTAGGCAAATACCCACGTGAATGTTCAGCATGAGTTGAAGGACGTCAAACTATGGCAGGTTCTCCTCTTTCCATAATCTGTTACTGGAAGCATTTGTCGATGGAGATATCTCTTATTTAGGATTTTAGATCATTAACATGGTTGTCGTATGTTTAACCAAGTTTTCATTTGAAACTAATTAGTTTAAGATGTTAATGTAGATACCCTTTATGGCTGATATATTATACCAATGACTTTTATCATAGATTATATATTTAGTAGCATTTGATTTTGTTGTATACATTCTGTGGCCTGCAACATGCTTTGGCCAGTTTTTCAGGAAGAGGGGCTCAATTTCTGAAGTGTCAAGGGCTCAATGTTAGAATACTACTTAAACCTGTTGATGCACGAGAGGAACCTCAACCATATCTTGATTACAATGAAAATTTACAGGTGATCATTTGAATTTTATTTTGTTTCCATGTGAAAAACATGATACAACAATATGAACTTGAAGTTGGTATTACTTTCTTTTCTATTGGTATATTCACATGACATGCTATGCACAGCTTTGCCGTGTAAATGGCCAAGAAGCAGGTTGGAACGAGAGTTTTAGGGTTGCTTATTAAGCTGCTTATTTTTTGCTATTTGCACTTTGATTTGTAGTTGCAATATCGACATTGGGTTAAGCATTAAAGATTGATCCAAAGAAACATGGTACGTTATAATGACGCCTGACATACGTGCGTCCGAGTTTGGCTTTCTTTCTTTCTTTTTTTCCTACTGCAATGTTTGTGTGGTCACAGGAGAGGTTGCTACATGTTTTGGAATGGTGCCAACGTTGAACAGGAATGATAAGATATTTATAACTGATTTTTCGCCTTTTGATTCATAGGTACTTTATTTCGTCATTGTTATCATGATTGTGTAGATCAGATGTGGCAATTTTTACCCATTTAGCAATCTTCATTCATACACGTATGGATGGGTCTATTTCGATATGGGTCAATCATTGTTTTCACCCATTACCCAACCCTCCTGACCCGAACCTGTTTCATCCAAAAATGTAAAATTATTGCGTATTGGGTTGATAGTCACCTAAATATCCCTGCTGATTTTCAATCGTCAAACGATTTCAAAATAACTGTTCTTTAATTTTGTCAAATATAGAAACCGTTTACAGGGTGTTTGGATGTGTGTACTTCAAATTATTGGCCATTTGTACAAATCTCCTCACTGATTAATGAGTCTGTTGTGAAGCTTGCAGTGGTAAAATTTTTTGGCTTACATTCATTCGCGGCTAAACTGATCATTCTTTAAGGTTGTTTGCATTCTTTCTTTTTAACAAAAAACTGTTTATATCCTTTGAGTCTAAACTAAATTTATTCGAGCAAGAAATAAAGCTGCTAACACAAACCTTCTTGGCATATTTCTTTAGGTCTACCTTATTCCATATAATACTATAATATGGGTATGCAATATTCAGTTTCGTTAGTAACTTATATCATTCTATCGTATATTTGTAACTATCACCCTTTTCAACGTAGATTGCAAAGTTTTTAACTGAACATACCTACCGAATGTAAGTTTGTCAGTCTTTGAAAAACATCTGTCGTTTTTTGAATATATCATTCTCGCTGAATTAAATATTTGAGGTTAAAAATTTCAACTTTCTCAGGTTATAAAAAAAGTTCTATGCATAGCATGTCATGTAATGTTAGGAATAGTGTGCCATTGAGTGTTACACCTGGTACTTCATTGCATGATGCTGGAACATCTACACAGTCAGATGCAATGTAGCTATTCCCACTTGCATCTTTGCACATGTTAAATTTTGGGAATTAAACTTAAGCAGTTAGTACGGTTGAAGAATACAAGAACAGTTAAGACTGCTGATGAAAGAACAGTTAAGACTGCTGATGAAAGAACAGTTAAGACTGCTGATGGAAGAACAGTTAGGACTGCTTAAGAGATCAAGGTGAAACCGTGTGAAGATAAATATACAAAAGATATGGTAGATATCTTATTTGTATAGAGTGATACGGTTAGATGTTTTACTTGTATAGGACTCTTTGCATTATAAAAAGAGATCCTTAGTTAGGGTTTATATATATCGAATACATCTACCGAACATAGATATCCCTTCATACGAATTATCAAGTGTTCTTCACGTTCATATTGTAATCGTTTGATATATTGAAGTGATTGTTTGGTTGATATCGTTTGTTCTTATTGTCTTACTTAATCAATCACCAAACACAAACTCATATTCTTCTAAGTACTTGGTAGTAAATTCCGCGTGCTATCAAGTATATACTCAAAGTATCCCCAACACAATGTGTGTGTTTAGATCCGGTCAAGTGGTATCAAAGACAGGTTTCTGATACTTTGAGTTTAGAAGAACCAGAAGTATTTACTCACTAGCAATCAAGAAGATGGACATGGAGACACCTCAAACCTCAATCCTTGCTAAACTCCCCATGCTGAAACAGAATGAATATGATTTATGGCGGCTCAGAATAGAGCAATATTTCATGGTGCAAGACTATGCATTATGGGATATTATTATCAATGGTGATTCCTTCAAACCAATTGCTGTTCAAGAAATACGTGCTGATGGTTCCAAGATCACAAAGCTTAACACTGAGCCAGTTACAAACGAGGAGAGAATCAAAAAGAAGAATGATCAGAAGGCTAGGAATTTGTTACTAATGGCAATTCCTAATGATCAAGTGCTAAATTTTAGCCATTATGAGTCGGCTAAAACTCTTTTTGAAGCAGTGGTGGAAAGATTTGGTGGCAATGAAGCTACCAAGAAGGCACAGAAAACCCTACTCAAGCAAAGTTATGAAAACTTCACTGCATCAAGCAATGAAACTTTGGACCATATCTTTAATAGGCTTCAAAAGATCATCAGTCAACTTACTGTGTTGAAGATTGTGATACCTCAAGAAGACCTCAACATGAAGTTTCTAAATAGTTTACCTGCTAAATGGAACACTTATGTTGTGGTTTGGAGCAATAAAACAGAGCTGGAGAAAATGACAATGAATGAGCTTTACAACAATCTTAAGATTGTTGAGCAAAAGGTCAAGAAGAGTGGTAGCACCAGTTCCAGTTCAGGGAATATGGCTTTTGTATCTTCTTCAAACAGTTCGAATCATGAAGAAGAAGAAGCAGCTGGTACTGCTATACCAACAGTTAGCACTACTAGTGTAAAAACTAGTACTGCTGGCTTGACTGAAGAGACCATATATGCATTTATGTCAGAACAGTCTAGTGGGTCAAAGATCTTTAATGAAGATCTTCTTCAAATTGCTGAAGATGATTTGGAAGCTATGGATTTAAAGTGGCAGTTGGCTTTGATAAGCATCAGGGCTAAGAAGTATTACCAAAGGACTGGGAATAAGATTACCTTCAATGGAAGAGATGTTGCTGGGTATGATAAGTCTAAGGTGGAATGCTTTAATTGTCACAAGATGGGGCACTTTGCCAGGGAATGTAGAGGTCCAAGACAACAAAGCAACCAGGGTCAAGGGTTTAAGAATCAGCAAGGAACAAGGAGAATAGTTAATGTTGAAGAGCCTTCTTCCAAGGCTATGGTAGCTGTAGATGGAGCTGGATTTGATTGGAGCTTCATGGAGGAAGAAGAGGAACCAGCTAACTTGGGTTTGATGGCTTTCTCAGACACTAAGGTATATACACCTGAAAAATGTTCAAACTCTTGTCGTGCTTTAAAAGATTATGAAAATGTTAAGAAACAGTATGATGATCTTAGAGTTGAATTTAATCAAATAAGTTTTAGTCTGTCAAATCATAAAAGAGGATTAGCTGTTTTGGAAGAACAAATTGTGTTTTATAAACAGAATGAGTCAAACTTTTCTGATGAGATAGGTATTTTAAAGAGGGAATTGCAAATAAAAGATAATAAAATGAGTGGACTTGAATATGAACTAGAGAAGCTTAAAAAGGAAAAAGAAAACATCTAGTTAAGTGTAGACACTCTTGAATATACTTCAAACGGAGTTAAAAAGATTGTAGAGAGTCAAATACTTAACAAAGCTAAATCTGGTTTAGGTTATAAGTCAGTTGCACCCCCTTTTAGAGGAATGTTTGCTCCACCAGGAATTAATTTAGCTCATACTGGTTTAGATGAGTTTAAGGATATGGATTTTCCTGGATATGGTGTTAAGGTTAGTGAGAATCCTGTCAAATTTGTTAAGGCAGAAGATTCTTTTGTGAGTGCTAGTGATAAATCTCTTTATGAGGAAAAGATGTCCTCTGATAGGAACTCAGATGCACCAACTATTGAGGAGTGGACATCTGATGATGAGAATGTAGAGGTTAAGGATAAACCTAATGTTGTTAAGGTAGAAGTTAAACATGCTCCTAAAGTGGTTAAAACTGAAAACATAAAACCAGTTAGGAAAAGTGTTAGATATGCTGAGATGTATAGGACTAAGAACAGATCATCAAGTTTTGAGAGTAGTCATAGGAACTGGAATCACTCAAAATCTAAGAAATTGGATGATAAGTTTGCTATGATTAGAAAAGTATGTTTTGTTTGTGGAAGTTTTGATCATATGGCTGCTTATTGTGATTCTAACCCATGGAAAAAGAGGGTTTCTGGGAATGCAAGGGTGAACAGGAATAACAATTCTAGGGTAACTCAAAATAGTCCAACTAGATTGACAAACCCTAATGCAAATCATAAGATGTCACCTAAAGCTGTTATGTTAAAGACTGGCATCAAAACAGTTTCAACTGCTAGTCAAAATAAGTGGTTTAATAACAAGCAAACTGTTTCTAGTGCAAAACAATTTTCAAATCATGCACAAACAGTTAAAAGGCATTTTTATCAGAAAACAGCAATG
The DNA here is from genome assembly GCA_021014915.2 of Artemisia tridentata subsp. tridentata. Lineage (NCBI taxonomy): Eukaryota > Viridiplantae > Streptophyta > Magnoliopsida > Asterales > Asteraceae > Artemisia > Artemisia tridentata. The sequence goes on along the minus strand of CP139505.1, from coordinate 141,303,905 downwards.
ACTAATCAGAAGTGGGTGCCTAAGATTAAACAAGCAGTTCCAACTGCTAGGTCAGCAGTTCCAACTGCTAGACCAGCCTTGAATGTTAAGGGAAAAAGGGGCAATGCTGTCAAGGCCTCAACACATTGGGTTAAAAATTCTACCAAACCCAATGGTGCATCAAAGACCTCAAACAAGTTTTCTCATCTTGATGCACAAGGCAGATCCAAACCAGTGATGGTTTGGATCCCCAAAAGAAACTAACACCTTTATTTTGTGTGCAGGAACATCCCTCAAATGGCAAAGAAGATAGAGGATATTCAGACAGTGGATGTTCAAGGCACATGACAGGCAACATGTCATATCTTTCAGACTTTATTGCTCTGGATGGAGGACCAGTTGTCTTTGGTGGTGGTGTTAGAGGAAGAATTATTGGTAAAGGGGTAATTAAAACTGGTAACCTTGATTTTGAAAATGTGTATTATGTACCAGAACTTAAGTACAATCTTTTCAGTGTATCACAAATTTGTGATAAACAGAACAAAGTTTTATTTACCGATACTGATTGTCTTATACTTTCTCCTGATTTCAAGCTACCTGATGAAAGTCAAGTATTGCTTAAAATCCCTAGAAAGGATAATACATACAGTGTTGAGATGAATAAACTAGTTCCTAAGGTTGGACTCACTTGTCTTGTTGCAAAAGCCACATTGGAAGAATCAATGTTGTGGCACAGGAGGCTTGGTCATGTTAATTTTAAAACCATTAACAATATTGCTAAAAATGGGTTGGTAAGAGGTTTACCAAACAAAACTTTTCTCAATGACCAAACTTGTGTTTCTTGCCTTAAGGGTAAGCAACACAGAGCCTCATGTAAGCCAAAGACCCAGAACTCTATTTCTCAAGCTTTATATATGTTGCATATGGACTTGTTTGGTCCTACCTCTGTGAATAGCTTGAACTTTAAGAGATACTGCCTTATTGTCACTGATGATTATAGTAGGTTTTCTTGGGTATTCTTTATGAAAACTAAGGATGAAACAAGTGACATCCTTAAGACCTTTATTGTTGAAGTAGAAAACCTAGTTGATAAGAAAGTTAAAATAATCAGATGTGACAATGGGACTGAATTTAAGAATAGGGTGATGGATGATTTTTGCAGAGAAAAAGGTATTAAGAGGGAGTTTAGTGTAGCTAGAACCCCACAGCAAAATGGTGTAGCTGAGAGAAAGAATAGGACTCTTATAGAGGCTGCTAGGACAATGTTAGCTGACTCTAAGCTACCAGTTTCATTTTGGGCTGAAGCAGTTAGCACTGCTTGCTATGTATTGAATAGGGTTTTAGTTGTGCAACCTCACAATAAGACTGCTTATGAGCTTCTTAGAGGTAGAACCCCTGCTTTAAGCTTCATGAGACCTTTTGGTTGTCATGTTACTATCCTTAATACCAAAGACCAACTAGGAAAGTTTGATGGGAAATCTGAGGAAGGTTTATTTGTTGGTTATTCTCTGCAAAGTAAGGCTTTTAGGGTGTACAATACAAGCACCAAGCATGTAGAAGAAAATATGCATATAGAATTTTTGGAGAATAAACCAAATGTTGCAGGTGTAGGTCCAGATTGGATCTTTGATATTGACAGTCTTTCAGATTCCATGAATTATGTACCTGTTACAGGTACAAATACTAACAATGATGCAGGTTCAGAGGAGGAAGATGATGATTGCATTTTCATACCTGTCATGGAAGAAAGTCCTGTGAATGAGTCTTCTACAAAGAAAGATGATATTCCTTCATCAAGTGGTGTAGACAAAGAGAAAGATGCTGCTGAAACAAGTGGTCAAAATGGTAAAGAAGCTCAAATTCCAACGAGCAGTACCAATGGAGTTAGTACTGCTCAGCCACAAGTTACAACTGTTGAGCAAAATAGTGATGCTGCTGGACCAAGTCAACCTCATCTTGATTCACCAGTTGATACTGCTTCTCAAGCTGATGAGTTTGATTTCTTTGGAGATGGTCTGCAAAACATGCCTACCAGCTATGCAGCTCCTTCTACTCCACATACTATTTTACATAGGAATCATCCACTTACCAATATCATAGGAGATGTACAATCTGGAGTCAAGACCAGAAGGCAAATTCAAGACCCAGATCATCATGGATTTCTCAGTGTGGTTTATGAGGAGAAACATCATGAAGATGAGCATGAGTGTATGTTTGTTTGTTTTCTATCTCAGGCTGAACCCAAGAATTTGTTAAAGGCTTTAGAATCATCAAGTTGGGTTGAAGCTATGCAAGAAGAGCTACTTCAATTCAAAATTCAGAATGTATGGGTTCTGGTTGATCTACCAAAGGGAATGAGAGTGATTGGTACAAAGTGGGTATTCAGGAACAAGAAGGATGAGAGGGGCATTGTGATAAAGAACAAAGCAAGATTGGTTGCTCAAGGCTATACTCAGGAGGAGGGTATAGATTATGAGGAAGTTTTTGCTCCAGTTGCCAGGATTGAAGCAATAAGATTATTTCTTGCTTATGCTTCATTTATGGGGTTTATGGTCTATCAAATGGATGTGAAAAGTGCATTTCTGTATGGTACTATTGATGAGGAGGTCTATGTCTCACAACCTCCAGGTTTTATAGACCAAGAGCATCCTGACAAGGTTTATAAGGTGGTGAAAGCTCTATATGGATTGCATCAGGCTCCAAGAGCTTGGTATGAAACTCTTGCTAAATATCTTCTGAAGAATGGGTTTCATAGAGGGAAAATTGATCAAACTCTTTTTATTAAAAAGGAAAAGGGTGATATTCTATTGGTACAAGTCTATGTAGATGATATCATTTTTGGTTCTACAAAGAAACAGATGTGTAAGGAGTTTGAAAAGATGATGAAAGACCAATTTCAGATGAGTTCTATGGGAGAGCTTACCTTCTTTCTAGGTCTTCAAGTACAGCAAAAGTCAGATGGTATATTTATCTCTCAGGATAAATATGTTGGTGAAATATTAAGGAAATTTCAATTCACAGATGCCAAGGTTGCTAGCACACCAATTGACAAGGAGACACATTTGTTATTAAAGGATCACAGTGGTGAAGATGTGGATGTGCACATGTATAGATCTATGATTGGGTCTTTGATGTACCTTACATCATCTAGGCCTGACATTATGTTTGCTGTTTGTGCCTGTGCACGATTCCAAGTCAATCCTAAGGTGTCTCATCTCACAGTAGTAAAAAGAATCTTCAGATATCTTAAAGGTCAGCCTAACTTGGGGCTATGGTATCCTAAAGAGTCTGCATTTGATCTTATTGCATTCTCTGATTCTGATTATGCTGGTGCTAGCATGGATAGAAAGTCTACAACAGGTGGTTGTCAGTTCTTAGGTCGAAGATTAATCTCTTGGCAATGTAAGAAGCAGACTATGGTGGCCACATCTACTACTGAAGCAGAATATGTGGCAGCTGCAAGTTGTTGTGCTCAAGTTCTATGGATTCAAAACCAGATGCTTGATTATGGGTACAATTTCTTAAACATAATTATACATATAGACAATAACAGTACAATGTGTATCATTAAGAATCCGGTTCAACATTCAAAAACTAAACATATTGAAATTAGACATCATTTTATAAGAGACTGTGCTGAAATGAAGTTAATACAAGTTGTTAAAATACACACTGATGACAACTTTGCTGATCTCTTAACAAAAGGTTTTGATGTAAGCAGATTTCAGTACTTGGTAACAGGTATTGGAATGCTTAATCCTTCAAAAGATTAATGTCTAAATGTTTTTGGTCTTTGTACTGTTAGTTGTGCTATTTGTATAGTTGAGACTGCTTGATAATTTTTAGTACTGCTTGTGAATTTGTTAGTCAATTGTGATAACTGTTAAAAGAGAATATTGTGTATTGTGTTTTCTTTGGTTTTGGACTAACATTTCAGGTTAAGAAAAGCTTTTTGCTTTGGATTGTGCTTTGAAAAGTATGGTGGTTTGGATTGTCAAGTGTGAATGCTTGTCACACAACAAATGGTAATTGATTCACCATGTCTAATCAACATAAGAATCAACTAGTCCAGATCAAACGGTTTCTGGTAAAGACTACTCAAATCCGTTTATGGTTGACAGTTTACCAAAAACTGGTTGGTTCTCAACTCACCAAATCTAAGTGTGAAGAGTTGGCTAGTCCATAGCAAACGACTATTGGTAAAGACAAGTCAAATCCGTTCATAGCTGATAGTTTGCTAAAAACTATAAGTGCACAAAAATTGTTTTCGAATCCACATTAAACTTAAAATTTGATTTTATCTCTGAAAACTTTTTGCTAATAGATAGTACTGCTGGGGTTAACAGTTTGAACTGCTGGCTTCACTAGTTTGTACTGATTGTTCAAAAATTAGTTTCTACTGAGTTTATGCTCTGTGATACACCTCTCTCAGAAGGTAATACATCTGGAAGTGTTGAGAGCAGTTTGTAACTAAACAACTGAATTGATCGTAACTTGTACAAATGGTCATATGGGATGCTGAGCTTGGATAACATATGTTCTAGTTCATCTGATGGTGAGTATTCTTCCAAACAGGGGAGGATTAAAGTTTGTTCTAGTTGCTGTTAAAGATGATTGATGATTATAAAATTCAGGGGAGGAATTAAGAGTCAGAGATGAATTATAAAGAAGTGCATAAAAAGTCTATTCATTAAAGATGATTCATTACATACGAGCTTCACATATGAAAAACCAACAAAACCTACCAACAAAACAACCTACACAACACAAACACAACACAACTACTCAAGCTTTCCTTTTCCTTTTCCTTGGATATCCGACATGGTTTTGCTGCGGGCTCCTCTGCTACCCATGACGTCAGAGACCTTCTTGCAAGGGAGTGCCAGTACTACTGTTCTTGGTTTTGGAACTTGCTTCTTCTCAGGCTTCTTCTCAGGAACAGGCATCCTTTTCATTGATGATGCGGCTTTTTCAAATTCTTTTGTTAATAAGACTGATAGCTTTTGAAGATCATCATCATCAGAAGAGTCAGAAGAGGAGGATGAATCATCCACATATGGTGGAAGTTCATCTGTTAAAGGTTCTTCAGATGAGGTTAATTCAGCCTTTTTCTTTGAAAGATTGTTTCTTGAAGTTGAAGAATAGTTTGGTGGAAAATAGTTTTTCCAACCTGAAATTCCAGAATCTGAAGAATAGTCGGATGAGATTTCTATAATGTTTGGTGGAGAAGAATTCATTGTGATTGAAAAGTTAAAGATTTTTGTTGAAGATTTTGTGTGGATATGTGAGTTTTTATAGAGTTAATGAAGGTTTAATGACATTCAATTCGGGGTTGATATGAGGAATTAACTCTTGGGTTGGTATAAGGAATTAATTCCTTGATGGAATTAAATTAATTTTGGTAATTTTTGAAGAGTTGACCAAAAAGAGTATTATATGTGAAGAAAATTCCCAAAGTGTTTCGAGTTTAAAGATAAGTGTTTGAGAGAATCCACCCCATCAACGTAATCAGATGTTTAATTCAAGAAACTTATTGATTTGCATTGAAATCATAAGTTTAGGGGAGGATTGTTGGGAATTAAACTTAAGCAGTTAGTACGGTTGAAGAATACAAGAACAGTTAGGACTGCTGATGAAAGAACAGTTAGGACTGCTGATGGAAGAACAGTTAGGACTGCTTAAGAGATCAAGGTGAAACCGTGTGAAGATAAATATAGAAAAGATATGGTATATATCTTATTTGTATAGAGTGATACGGTTAGATGTTTTACTTGTATAGGACTCTTTGCATTATAAAAAGAGATCCTTAGTTAGGGTTTATATATATCGAATACATCTACCGAACATAGATATCCCTTCATACGAATTATCAAGTGTTCTTCACGTTCATATTGTAATCGTTTGATATATTGAAGTGATTGTTTGGTTGATATCGTTTGTTCTTATTGTCTTACTTAATCAATCACCAAACACAAACTCATATTCTTCTAAGTACTTGGTAGTAAATTCCGCGTGCTATCAAGTATATACTCAAAGTATCCCCAACACAACGTGTGTGTTTAGATCCGGTCATTAAATTATGTTCATTCTTTTTTCGTTTATATTTGTTGTAGGTACTCATCCTACTAATGTGCACGGGAATAAGGCCTTCTCATTTGTGTCAGGTATTGATAAGAATGCTACTAGGTATAAAAGATTATAACCCACATTCGGCTGAACTGCAAGAGCCTAAGAGTTTTTAATCAAATGGAATCCTATAGCACTGATACACAAGCTGCAGCTGGTTACAATTTTCCAGCTGATTCTGGAACAGCTATCCACTTACATAGTCGAAGCGTGTGTAAGTCAGCTGGCTATTTGTACTAAGAATTTTACGCAATAATTTGAACATACACTCAATGATTTAGGCTATATTAACTTTTTTCAATGTATTGTTGGGGACCCATATTCTGTGACTTAAGGTTAGTAAATGAAATGGTATTTATGGAGTTTGTACGATACAATTATCAATTTTTTTTAGTATTTCACTTCAGATTCATTCTGTTTATATTATCATGCACCTGCACTTGACTTTTATTTATGTGTTTACATATTTCCGACTGTAATAATTCTTTTTTAATTTGTGTGTGTTGTAGTCGTTCATTGCAATGACATTTCTACTGAATCAAGTTTCATTGTAAATGACCGGTGTGAATTCAGGACAAATGCATATGACTACAAATAATACCATTTTTTTCAAAACCCATATACGACGACAAAAAAACCTGCCTTGCGACCGGCCGACGCCATTCCCGTTTATATTATTCCCGCAAATAATACATGTATAAAATTATCGATTCTCAGTTTCACACTGCTTTCTTTTACTATTCGAATTACAATATGGAAATTAATGACAAATTTTACATAACGAGAATGGCGGTAAACGGCCGCGTTGCGGCCTGCCGAGTTTTTTTGGTTGTTGTATCTGGTTTATGATATTTTTTTAAAGGTATGTGTCAGGCCGGTTTATATGGTAAAACTTTATATCACATTGCACGGTGACAATGAAGTTGTAGGTTATAAGTAGGAAAAAAAAATAATGTACTTAAATCAACAAAATCTATTTGCATATTGTTTTTTCCTTAACAACATGTCTTTTTTTTCCCGATAGTATCGTTTTTTTTAGTAAAAAAGTCATAAATAATGTATATATACGATTTATTTGTAGTACAAAGAGTGATGAAAGAGAAAAAGTGTATAATACTTGTCAAATGATGAATGGAGTAGGTGTATTGTTAGGTCTCATTGTTAGGCTTATATATCACTACTCTTTATGTTTTAACGTATTTATTCACTTATTATTATTAGTATTATGATGTTTTAGGATGGTAATGGTATGCATTGTGTAGTTGATGGGTTTATTTCGTAAAATGTAAACTGTGAGGGTTTTTCTGTCATATCTGGAAATACAATTTTAAATACTGATACGATAGTTTTGCATGGGAAGATGAAGAAGTCCATGCTTTGATTGTACTTCAGTTCAATTATGTTTTGCAATCATTCCTTCTAATTAAGTTTTAGTATTTTCCCAGCCACATGTTTTGCTTATTTATAGCGTTGCATTATTACATTTTAGGGTTATTTCATTTGCATGGCCCTAATTCCTAAATCTGTGCAGTCAACTCTTTTATCAATGGCCGCTACTCCCAATCTCAATGAACTGAAAAAGGCATGTGGGTCAGACGATCTTGCAGATGCATTCAAGTTGTTATTCTCACAAGAGATGACAGAGGAGGAAGGATTTCTGATTCGGATGGGGGAGGAATGTACTCAGCTGAGAGCGAAGATAGATAAATGTGAGCAGACGTTGAATGAGGCCGATTCCTTTGGCCCTTTTCATGAGGTTGCTACTGATGGACATGACTGCCTCTTTGAAATTCAAATGAAGGACCATCAAAAGCTGGAGGCGTTGACTGCAATCCTTGTGGCGGCCCGTGAAGGACTAAAGGATAAGGACGGTTATGTGAAGCTAATGGAGTATGATGAAGACTAAGAAGATGATTAGGGTATGTTGATGGTTGTATTTTGTGTTTTGATGTTATTATGTGGTTTTTTATGTACTTTCTAGTGAAGCTTTTGTATAATCCGTGGTTGTAAGTACTGTGATGGTATCAATGGAAGATCAGTGGTTTTAGTTTTAATGAAAGTTTGACTGTGTTTATAAATTATATTTATTTTTAATATTGATAATTGAAAAGGTAGTCTTTATTTTTATTTTTTTTAAAAGTTGCATATAATTATTGGTGGGTATGTGATGTACTTTTTTCCACTCATACACATACCAGTAAAAACAGACATAGATTAGGGTTTGGGGAAAAAATCGATTGATTAAAATTAGGGGCTAACCATTTGCGGATTTTGCTTTTGATTAACACTGATTTCTATTGCAACTCACCATGTTTGATCGACATAGATTAGGGTTTGGGGAAAAAATTGATTGATTAAAATTAGGGGCTAACCATTTGCGGATTTTTTTTGGTTAACACTGATTTCTATTGCAACCTACCGTGTTTGATCTTTGAATCATGGCACCTCGATTTCCTCTGCGTACTCGACTTTGTAAGGAGGTTCGTTCCAAGTGGTTGGAATATAGCTTGGGGCAGCTTTTTAGGGATGAGTAGGTAGCCAATACTTATGGAATCAGGTATTATAAAGATATGATTTCAATGGTTGAAAATCTCAAGGCTTTTACGCGAAGGATTATGAAGGAGTTTGAAGGTTTTGGCGAAAGGGATGTGTTTGCTCATACTTTTGAAGTATTAAGGTAAGCGGCGTAAGAAGACATTCAAGAGATTGGTTATCTGGATCTGTTGTTAAGGCGATTGAGCGTGGCCGGGCTACAAAGACTAAGGTTATAATGTCGCTTGTTAACTAAATATTTTGCAGTTACCTTCTGGCGCGTCTATGGTTTTTAGGTATGTGTAGTTTGTGTTATGGTCTAAGGCTGAAGGCAAAGTTTGTGTTGTCGGTCTATATGGCCAGGGTTTATGTATGAAGTAACCTTTTACAGGTTTATCAATAAAAATAACAATTACTATGTATTCGAAGTTGTGCCTCTGCTTTTAGTTTTTACCTATTTTATGGTTGCAAATGCTGGAAATTGATTTTGTTTTCTAACATTTAGTTAACGTAAAAGTATAACGCAATAGTTGTATGATAATATAGAAGTACGTTTGATTATAGAATAGTTGTTGCACGAAATAGCGAGTGACAGTATAATGTTAGTGTTTATGACAGTGGTATGTGTGAAATGTTGTCGAAGCGTTTTATTATAGAATAGTTTTTACTTACGCGAGCTGTGTACTCTGTGTTATGTTTTCATCGTTTTGTAATTCTAGACAAAAGTTGGAACCTTAGTGTTTCTGGACATAACATGTTACCTTAGTCATTGCAGATTGTTGTAACGTACGAAAGAAAAAGAATTAAGAAAGAGTCCAACATGTTATGTCTAGTTTACTGTCAAGATAGTAGCTATAAATTACCTTCCAAATGCATTTAAGTTGGTGTTTTGTACATTGTTGCCTCTATATATTGTTAATGCATTGATATGTTTTGGGCTTCATAGTTTTGTACTGCTTTTAGTACTCGTGATTTGTGACTCTATTGGATGGAAGATATTGCATATCCATATGTAGTTAACCTAATGATTCATATGCACTTAAATTAGCCTTCTGTATATTGGTGGCTATGCAGTTTGGTTGCAACTTGTTATCATTTTAGACCTTGATAATATCGAACGACTGTTTACGTTCCATTCATTTACTGATTCCTAAGATTATAAAAGACATTGTTTGTTATTATTTGGACATTTTTAAATACACTCGCTGCGTCGGGCCGGTGATAAAAGGAAAAAAAGTGGTGAACACTTTATTAAAAAGAAAAAAAAAATCATGCTTCTAGTAACATAGTACGTAAAAGAGGCTGCATTTATATGGTAACTGGATACATAAATAAGAACATAAGAATGCGGTTTTCCTATTACATTACTAGAATTGAGGTTTACATCAGAAGCAGATGCATTGCTCGTTCGATACTCGATTAGTATCGAGCGATACCATTACATTATATCGCCTTGTAGGAGCTACTACTTAGTCAAAAAGTCATATATACAGATACATAAATACTACCGTCGGTGTTAGTTTGCGTGTTTTGTTTTCTTGGTACTTTCTGATGGTGGTGCTTGCTCGTCATCCTTTATCAACAGTTTATGGAGAGTGGTCTTTTTTGGTGAAGTCTTTGCGATAGGTTCGTTAGCACTTTTCCTGTATTCCTCTGGCACAGGGGTTGATGTTTTTGGGATTTATGATTGCATAGGGGCTTGTAGTGGTGTGCTGGTTGATGCGGATGCCGTTGCAGTATCTGCTGAGCTGCTTTCAGGTGTTGTTAACAGCAGTTGCTGGCTCTCTAGGAAGATTTCAGGGACTACAAACACCTCTGCTGGTTTAGGTAGTTGCAGCAGGTGTGGTGCAGTGTCCATGACTGTGTCAAGGATAAAATTTCGGTACTCTTGTGTACTTTCTGGATCAAAATGCAGCTGAAACAGGTCTGGAGTGCCTTCTAATGCTTGTAGCGCTAGTGGTATCTTGTACGGATGTAAAACCCTAATGTCTGAATACCTAATTTTACGTCTAATTTGAAATTTTCCTAAGTTAAGGATACGATTAATTATAGAACCGAAAGTAACTAAACGAATTTACCGTTAATCCAAATAATTCGAACAAAACATCATCATGGAGTTTTTGAACATATTTGAAGTCCAAAATATTTCTGAAACATAAAATAAATACGAGGCACCAATTTCATTACATGAATTATTGTTTTGGGCCGTATATCTTTTGTTAGGCAACAACAACCCAACCCAAGACCCATGTAACTTAAGCCCATAATCCATTAAGCCCTTAGCCCACAAATTGAGCCACAATGATAATAATAATAAAAAAAAAAGAAACCGGTGTTTTGCTATCCTCCATTTTCACGACAAAAGGAATAAAACAAAACCCTAAAATCCCTACAATCCAATCGGCCTCCATTTTATTTTATTTTTTTTACCGATCGGATCAAGCAAGCAGGAGATTTCGTGGTGTTCGTACATGGGTGCGATCGTGGGTCGAATTCAGGTTCGATAGGTGGTGATCGTGAGGTTTTATTTAGTCCAAGAAAGGTTGGAACCGAGTGGTGTGGCTCTCGGCATTTTGTGTTCTTGATTCCATCGATTTGATCTCCAAGGGTAATGATCCATATTGTTTTGTTCCTCCATTTTGATCCTTGTTATATCGTGTAATATGTCACCAAGAATCTAATATGAATCGGCCGAATATTGATACACATAAAATCATAAGATTCGTCACATAAAATCATAAGAACATCACATAAAATAATGAATTAAGGTTAGGGTTTGGATGGAATTTTCGTGGGTAATCTTTGTGGGATTTTTGGAACATGTTAAATGGTGTTAAAAATACAGGTTGTATGAGTTATGAGGGTCGTGGGTGCGTTTGGGTGCGTAAACAAGTGTTGTGGTGGTCCAAAATAAATTCTAAAAATGGACAGCAGGTATATCCGATTTTGTGAGTGAGTTATGGTCATGATATAGAGTGTTTTGATTCGGTTTCTTTTGTGAAAACTTAGTTTTAGGTCTTAGTTAAGTTCTCCAATTGAGTTTGGGTGATTTCGAGTTGTTTTGGTCATGTTTTTGATTTTTGTATGATTAAGTGTTGAGTCTGAATTTGAGGGTCTGGAAATCAGCCCACTTTGACGATTTTTAATTCCTAAACCATAAAGAGATAATGGCTAAAATTTTACAGGAGTCATATTTCATATATAGAATACTTCCTGGAATTTTTGTAGATTTTTCTGAAGCCGTATGGTTAGGTGTTTAGAGGCATACTTTTGAGGTGTAAATTTTATTACGAATCTGAACAATCAGACCTGAACGATTTTTTTAAAGGGGTTCTTTACTTGAGATAAAAATCTGGAAAAATTATGGTAGACTCACAAGACATATGGGTTACTGTGGGAATTTTTTGGATTTTTACTTTGGGCTTATACTACATTTTTAAAATTCATTACGTGGGCTTAATTTCAGGATTAAATCTGCCAATAATTATACTTGTGTAAAGTATGTGTTCAAAGTGTGTTCATGTGATAATTGGGGTCTAGGCTATATTCCATGACATGTATGATTACTAAGTAATGTTTTAACATGATTATGAATATGTTTAACTTATTTGACAATCCCGAACCCAAAACCCGAACTTAAACTAAATATGGAAACTTACTAAATATGGAAACCTACTAATTATGGAAACTTACTAATTCGGGAAACCTGCTAAAAATAGAAAGTTACTTAAAATGGTTAAACTACTTAAAGAGGAAACTTACTATTTTTGGAAAGTTACTAAATATGGAAACTTACTATTTTTGGAAAGTTACTAATTATGGAAACCTGCTAAATATGAAAAGTTACTTAAAATGGAAAGAAAACTAAAATGAAACCTTTATGATTATGAAACTATGAAACTTATAAATAAACTTATGATTAATGTAGATCGGGTGAAGAAGGAGTGATCATCTGCTTCCATTCATCTATTGCTTTGATTTGTGTGCTTTGATAAGGTACATATATTCTTTCCCTTTTCAGTAGGGATATTGCTATCGATCCTATGCCTGATATGATTCCCTTATTTGACTCATGACTTTCATTGTATGATTGTCATTCTTTTGATTCATTCTGACATTTATTTAAATGTCTCTGCTATGCTATGCTATGCTTATGCTTTGCCATGCTTATTGAGTTACTATCTTGTTTCTCTTGCCATGCTAGATTATTATTTTGTATGATATGATAGATCTGTGCCTGAGCTGACCTAGTTGTGGAGGTACCATGACCATGTCTTGGATGGCACCCTAGGCATGACACTCCCGTAGAGGTGTGATAGATCTATGGCGTTCCCCCTTATGTTATGATTTTGTGTACACTATTGGCCAACTTTATATGTGTGACCAGTCTAGTACTGACATACATACTTATGTTAGGGAGCGTATGGATGCATCCTAGGTTTTATGTTTATATGATTATGGTGACCAGGTGGTGTGTGCCTTACACTCCTTCTCACAATTTTAGTACTTAGAGGTCTCCCCTCTTCGTGCACTTTTAAGATATTATATGATTTGACGGATTATGTATGTAGTTCCTATGGTACATCCTTATATGAACTTTTTCCTTATTTCATTATTCTTTTCTTATTCAGTTCTCATGCATTCTTGATTCTTAGAAGACTATACATTGATAGCTATTCTGGATTAGAGATAACTAGAAGAGATTTACATTTCAGACTTAGTATTTTGTTATTGTTCTCATTTATAACCTTGTACTTCATATTTTTCCTTTGTAACCTTTGGAATTCAATTGTATTATATGAGATGTATGCTTGTGTTTGCTTTGATATGTCACCGTAATGTAGTACTTCTACCCTTATCGGTTGGGGTGTTACAACGGATCTGTGTGCCCTTCTTGTTGAACCATTTTGTTGCATTCCGTCACTACCGAATGCATCTCATCACTGAAGCAGGTTAATGTTATGGTGGCACTGTCGTCAGGAATTGATGTTCTAAAAGAGTAACTGCAAAAGAAAATTGTCATGTGAGGCAAGTTACAGAGAGTATTGTTCATAATATCATATGTCAAGTGTATTTCTATTATAATTGGCATATCTTTGATCTGACCTATAGTCGTCCGAAGTCTCTGCACTGGATGCTGCACATTGTGCATGCGGTAAGTTTTGAAATATCTTCTGGTGGCAGACACGACATCTATGGAAGTACCAAGTTGTTCTGTTGTCGATTTCTAAAATCGTGGCTATTACTGTGAACCTACCATTCTGCAATACCCTCTAAATGGTTTATACCTGTATTATTCTGAATATTGTGAAGGAGATATTTAATGCTTACCGTCTGATTTAGCGGGTTTTCTCGCACCAGGTCATCCAGTGTGACACGGTTCCTCATTTTTTCTTGTTCTATGTTTTCATAACAGTATGTTCGCACGTTCTGGATTACTGGAGGTTCCAAGACTTGGCCGCACCTAGCTGTGTGTCTTCTATAAGTTTTGTAGAATGACAGTATATGTGTTTTATAAGTTGAATATTAGTTAGTTACTTACATGGCAAGTATGAAGTCTGTTTTAGGAATATCCGGATTTAGATAGTAGAATGTTGCAGGTGTACTTGAAAGCTGCAAGCCTGCAGCGTATTTATTATGTGTCAGATAAGTCTATCTTTCTTGTCTCGGGTATGTAGGTGAGAGAATTAGATCACCTCCATAATGTCTGACCCAACAGGAGCTAACGACCATTACTGGTGGCTTTGACGCCTCCTCGTATTCATCATTATCGAAGTTTTTTGCTCTATCGTTCCACAGAGTAAATCTTGCTGTTTCATTTCTGGAAAAAAAAGAGAAAAAAAAAGGAAAAAAATAGAAAAAAAAGAAAAAATCGTGTTCAGACATTTGGAACTGCTATCATTATTTTTTTCAGACGCTGTATGCACAGTTACTGTAGGTTTCGGAGCATGATATCCCTCCAGATGACCATTTTTTGTGTTGGATTTCCACTGTCACGCACATCTCCTACATGGTGAACACACCCAATGTAGTCTGCAAAAGTTAAATATGTTTTTAGAGGGAATACTAAGTTCATGTTTCAAATACCTGGTACGTTTACCTGTGAATATGCCGTCATTTTTATCTGCTCGAGAGGGCAATTCGTTGTATGCAGCGAAATTGAAGTCATGTTTAGGAAAGCCAGTGTCTGGAAATGGTTTTACATCAGTAAACCTTTCGAATATCAGTATCAAACGATTTGGCAGTGTCTGCATCCATTTGTTGGTTGTAATACTTGTTAGACGAAACCTTGTGAGCACATATGTGCCTTTGCTTCCACATAGGGTGACTACTTTTCCCTTTATTGCATTAAATATAAATTATTTTTTGTTTGCACGTAAATACAGTGTTTTTCAACATTTTGCCTAGTCCAAAATAATCATGCATCGGTTTACGTAGGTTATGTAAAAATAATATGTACATGTCCAGGAACAAATCAAGTTGCTACTTCAAAAGCGAACATACGACAGGCAATATCAGATGGGCGATATTTTATCGCAGCTACTCTTACTAATAATATTACCGTTTCCTTTTTGGCATTAGTTCTAAAGGCGACTACCTTGTGACCACTGATAACCTCAGTAGCAAGACACTCCTCCTGATCCCAAAGTCTCCCATTTGAGACTCCATTTCAGCAGCCAGGTGCACCAAATTGAGCATTTTTTTCAGTATTCAAAGCTGATCAATTTAAGGCTCCACTTTAGGCCCACTTGAGCATCTAAACAGAACCACTTTTACTACCATTTTGGGTCCATTTGAGTTTCCAAACGTAGCAAAAGCAGAAAAACAGCTGTTGGTGCGTTAGCATAAATCATCATTGCAAACACAGTTGGCGTATAATGGATATGGACACTTTTCATAGTAGAACTAATAAACTGTGGCACATTTTTTGGGTAAATTTACCTTTTGACTCGGGAAAAAAAATGCTAGAATGGTAAAAAGTTTAAGCACATGAGCAATGTCAAATACAGCTGCGTTTTATGCATCTTGGCAGGCTCTGTGGTACAAAAGTTTTTGATAATCCGCCGTACACGTTTAATCATAACAGTAACGACAGATGATGTACATCGCTTGTCAATATTAGGAAATGAAGACTATATGGTTTTCTTTATTTGCCGATACTAAAACTTGGTGTTCTGTGTCTGTCATGGTAAGTTTGTTTTCGGATATTCGCAATTGCAGTTCCACAAAAGGTCCTGATCAACAATACGTTTTAATTCTGAAAGATATATGGGTAACAAAAGAGGACGGTGCGAAGAAGTAATATGCACCAAATCACTTGTCACACTATTCTCTCGTGTTTCTCATCCATATTTCAGAATTGTACCCGATTGTTGATCAAGGCCTTTTGTGTAGCTACAGTTACGAATATGCGAAAACAATTTACTATGACAAAGACAGAACATCAACTTTTAGTATCGACAAATAAAGAATACCAGATAGTCTTAATTTCCTAATATTGACACGCGATGTACAATATTTGTGGTTGCTCTTATGGTTAAATGCAGATGACCGATTATGAAAACCTGTTGTAGCACTGAACCTGCCAAGATGCATAAACGACGGTTGTCTACTATAGTAGAGTAAGATTCTAAACTTAAAATATGATAATCATGCATATACAAAGGCAATTATTAGGCTCAGATTTTATAACCAAACAGGGTAAAAAAGATGTATGACCAGCCATGGCTGCAAAGAGATATGGTTGCATAATGATGCCATCCAGTCCTTGCCGTGGCAAGTTATGTTTACAATCTTTGAGTACCCAATTCATTAGTCTCAGAAAATAGGTCTGAATCATCATAGCCCTACCCTAAGTGTGACATACACTCTTCTGGCCTACATCAGTACATTCTAAAGGACTAAGCTGAGCAATCCTAGGTATGCCCTTATTTTTTGTCCACATATTTAGGAAAGCGTTTTTAAGCATGCAAAAAACATCAGACAATAGGCAGCAAGCATATGTATAACAGGTTTTGTAACATCATATACACAATTCATAGGGTCAAATTTTATAAACGACAACATACTCCACAACAATTAAAATCTTAAGATATAGGCTCATATTTTATAACCAAACAGGGTCAAAAAGATGTATGACCAGCCATGGCTGCAGAGAGACATGGTTGCATAACGATGCCATCCAGTCCTTGTCGTGCCAAGTTACGGTTACAATCTTTGAGCACCCAATTCATTAATCTCAGAAAATAGGTGTGAATCATCATAGCCCAACCCTAAGTTTGACATACACTCTTCTGGCATACACCAGTACATTCTAAAGGACTACGCTGACCAATCCTACGTATGTCGTTGGTTTTTATCCGTATATTTAGGAAATCATTTGTAAGCATACAAAAAGCATCAGACAATAGGCAGCAAGCATATGTATAACAGGTTTTGTAACATCATATACACTAATATTCCATGCAATTGTTAAAAAGAAAGTTGAAAATAGATCATCGACATCATAGGCATGCAAAATTAATATGGTTGCAACTGCAAATGGATTCCTCGTCAAGTCATCCATGCAAATGAAAGTTAATAGCATAATGAATATGGAAAAATAAAAAAACATGGAAATATAAACCTACATATACCTTCTAAAAGGTTTTAAGAAATTTAACAACAAATATACCTGTGTAAGTAGGGTTTGTAATCGCC
Source organism: Artemisia tridentata subsp. tridentata (assembly GCA_021014915.2). Lineage (NCBI taxonomy): Eukaryota > Viridiplantae > Streptophyta > Magnoliopsida > Asterales > Asteraceae > Artemisia > Artemisia tridentata. The sequence goes on along the minus strand of CP139505.1, from coordinate 141,286,568 downwards.
TTAATGAATTTTAGTTTTTTTGCTTTGTTTTTTTTTTTGTGCTTTTGGATTTCTTCTGAACTTTAATATTTCAGAAGGTTCTTAACTTTTGACCCGCACGTGGAGATTGTACTATAAATCAAATTTCCACCATACTTTCAAGTGTTTAGGTGGGTAAAGTTTCTACAACCAATAAATCTGTTACAACGGTTGTACTATCCATCTTCCATTTGCTTATACCCCTAAGACGAAATTTTAATTGGGCTAAAATGGGCTAAAGAACATTGAAGTCCACAGTAATCAAGATATAGTATCATGAGGCCTTTTTTTTTACGGGAAAGATGGAGCCAAAACGACAACATATTGCTTTCCTCATCTCACTCAGATCCAAAAAAAAAGTAGCAATAACCAGACATTAAAGCGGTGCGATAAATAATTGGGCTCATATCTGCATATAGGATTCAAGACACATAATAATCTTTATTCCGTAGTGGCTGCAAACATACACAGTTGCATAGTAACTATTTAAGTTATGCCTTCCGGTTGTTGCCAAGCCAACTTACGTTCTGATCTTCCAATACATGGTTCATTTGTCTCAGATTACAGAGATCATCATAGCCATAAGGAAAACATTATAAAAGAATTGTTTTTTTTTTTTGTCAAAAAAATGAGGCAACATTGAAAGGCGACCGTTTATGGACCACATCTTTTGGTGGTTACTTACGAAAATGATTCCAGATGTGTTAGATTCAACACATAGCAACCATTTGTCAATAAGCAAACCCAACATAAACAAACGTTCTAAGGTGACTACACATGAAGAAACTTTTAGCCCACGTGGAGTCAAAATGACACCGCACTCCACAACTATTAAGATATAGTATAATGGTATTTTTGACCAAACGAACTCGGTTGAATTTCACCATGGCTAGAAACAGACTCGGTTGCATAGGAAGCGTTTATACCATGTTAGGAATATAAATATTCATGTGAAAGACTCGGTCACACCGAGTATCTATTAGCATTAAGTAGCTCGTAGGATTATTGGTATTAATTTAGTTAATGTAGTATTCGTGGAGTTGGGTCAGGTCTTTACCCACTGTCAGCTCACTCCACAGCCTACATAGGGTGTTTATGCTTGTTGTATAAATACCCTCTCCCACCAAAGGAGATGGTTAGACCTTCTCATTCTTTCAATCTAACATCTTGCACTTTCTCTCTCTAAAGGTTCCATATATTCTCTCTTTCTCTCTCTAGATTCGGCCAAAACCACAAGAACCATACATGTTATGATTTCGAGTTACTTACAATTGGTATCAAGAGCCTTGGTTTGATCTTTTGGTTTGTGGGTACTCGGATTTTCTTTATTGGTTTTGTGGTTCTCTTTTGGTTCGAATAGTTTTTAGTGAAAACACCTTGGTTTGATCTTGTTTGTGGTTAGACTTGAGAGATGTTTTTACTTTCTTGATTAGGATTGTTGTATAAGCTTAGTTTAGTGGTTGGATAGCGTGTTTCATCCGTTTATTGTGTGTTTGAGCAAATTCGAGTGGTGTCTTGTGTTTGTTCTTCTCTGCGATTTAACTCTCGGTAACATATTCATTGTTGCGATTTGAGTTAAGTTGGGTATTGTTGGGTTGCGATTTGGTGTATTATTTTGCTGCAATTTGGTAGTTTGCTTGAAAAAGGAAAGAAGACAAAACTGCAGGAAAGGGAATGTTTTGTCTTTTGTGTGTTACGATTTGACCAGTTGCGATTTGAGTATCTGAGATTTGATTAGCTGCAATTTGACTAGTTGCGATTTGATTAGTTGCGAGTTGACAAGTTGCGATTTGACTAGTTGCGATTTGACTGATTGCGATTTGACCAGTTGCGATTTGACATTGCGAGTTGATACTTGCGATTTGACTTATTGCAATTTGGTTAGTTGCGATTTGACTTATTGCGATTTGGTTAGTTGCGATTTGACTTGTTGCGATTTGAATAATTGCGACTTGACTTGTTGCGAGTTGAACAGTTGCGATTTGACTTCTGTGACTTGATTTTTTTTACCAGTATTGCAATTTACCGTTGGTTATTCATTGCGATTTGCAAACCTTATCATATCACACTCAAGTAATCTGTATCTTACGGTTTCTTTTGTTGATTTTATAAAATCCCGCGAAAGATTCAATTTCTCGGTTTAAATCACAAGAGTTGTAAAATCCCGTGTAAGTTTACATCATGGCAAGCACTTCGTCTGATGACATTCAAGCTGCCGGGTCCGATACCCGCCCTCCTATGCTTGATAGGACGGATTATGAATCATGGGCACAAAGAATACGACTTTATTGCTTGGGAAAAGAGAATGGATTCAACATTCTTAAATCCATTGATGAAGGATCCTTTCAAATGGGCACCACTAGAGATGCTGTCACTACCGCTGAGGATGGAACTGTCACTTTTGGAATCGACAGGCCACATACTTACAACGATCTTAATGAGGAGGAAAAGAAGCATTATGATGCAGACATTAGAGCTTCTAATATTGTGATTCAAGGACTTCCCAAAGACGTTTACAAGCTTATCAACTTCAACACTGAAGCCAAAGCTATTTGGGACAATGTCAAAATGCTTCTGGCTGGATCTGAACTGACCAAAGAAGATCGTGAATCTCAGTTGTATGATGAGTTTGAGCATTTCAAGATGAATCCTGGTGAAAACATCACTGACTATTATGTGAGATTTCACAAGCTTGTGAATGACATAAGGATCATCAGGATGACAATGCCAAATATCCAGCTCAATTCTAAGTTTGTGAACAACATGTCACCCGAGTGGGATAGATTTGTCACAGCCGTGAAGCTCAACAAAGGATTGAGACAGACTAACTATGAACAGCTGTATGCGTACTTACAACAACATGAAAAGCATGATGTCTATGATCGTCAATTGAGGGAAAAAATTAATCCAACAACATCTAATGATCCTCTTGCATTTGTCTCAAATGTTCAGCGGCTCAATCAATCTTCACTTGATCAAGTTTATCACCATCCCTTTTCACCACAAAATCAGATATCATTTGCCCAATCATCGTTGCACCCACCATCTGCTGTGAACTCCCAACTGGATTCAGGATATTCTCATACTGACAAGATGATTGATAATCTCTCCAACCAAGTTTCTTTACTTGTCCAACAGTTCAGAGCAACACTCCCTCAAACCAACAACCAACTTCGAACTTCATCAAACCCACGTAATCAAGCAACTGTGGAGGATGGAAGGATTGTGGTTCAGAATGTTCAGGGAAGGTAGAATGTGAATCAAAGGAACATTGGTCGGGGTAATATACAGAACAGAGTTTGGAATGCTAATCAGGGACAGGGAAGGCAAACCAAGTGTTACAACTGTGGTGGACTAGGACACATAGCAAGGAATTGCACTCAACCAAAGCGTCCACAGAACTCTGACTACTTCAAAGATAAGATGTTGTTGATGCAAGCTCAAGAGAATGGAGCAGCTTTGGATGAAGAAGAGTTATTGTTTCTGGCTGGTAATGAGGGGAAAACGTTTGATGCTGATGTGGATGATCAACCAGTTCAGGACTTGGCACTAAATGATCCCAACATCTTCCAAGCTGATGACTGCGATGCTTTTGACTCAGACGTTGATGATGAACCCACTGCTCAAACCATCTTCATGGCTAATCTGTCTTCTGCAGTCTCATCACCACAACAAGCTGGTCCTTCCAATGCATCTATCATATCTGAGGTACTAAAGCTGTATGACACATATAACATGGTAGATGAACAAAAGATTCCCAACAAAGTACAACAAACAGAGGTTGTTGAATCAGATAATGTTGATATGGGAAATAGTAATGTTATCCCATATGAACAATATTTGAATCACAACGACGTGTCTGATGTACCAAGTTGTGCATCTTCTGTTGTAGATAATGCTTGTGAGTTTCATGAGAACACCGTGTTTATCCCTGATGACACCTTGACCACTAGACTTAACATCTATAAAGATCAGGTGGCCATATATGAACAACGTGCAAAATTTGAGCTAACTGAACGTGAGCAGAAAATGGATAGTCAAATGCGTACATTCATAACAGAACGTAATTTAAGGGAAGAAACATTGAAAAAGGAGTTATATTCTTTACGAAAACAACTTGATCAAACTGTTAAACAAAAACAGGAGATCCAAGAAAGTGTAATTACACTAAAACATTATTTCAAAGAAAAAGAAACAAAACTCTTAAATGATTTTTCCAGACTTAAAACGTTAAAGAATAAGATTGAAAACAAGTTGTGTGATGAAAGGTTGTGTGATGAAAATAGTGAAAAGGATGTAGGTGAACCTAAATCAGTTTTACTTAAGAGTGTTAAAGTTGCCCAACCTGCCTTATATGATGCAAATGTAATGCTTAAGCCTGGTCATGCCCCTCCCGATGTGTCATCATTTGAAGAGAGTAATGAGATAGAAGTAATAAGTAGAGAAAGAATGGCTGAAAAAATGAAGGATCCCAAATGTATAGCAAATCGAGTCATAATCAAACCCCATTGTTGATATAAATAATGCCTAAACACGTTATTAATATTTTTCGATATCTCTACGTTTTGATAATCACAAAATGTAAAATCATTAAACAGAAAATTATGACGTAAACAAGTATTTAGTTGTTAATATCTATTTTAACAACTCAATCACTTAAGGTATGAATAAACAAATGCTTAATGCATTATATGATCAAAGGAACATTTTCTTAATCACTAGATTTTTTATAAAATGACACAAACATTTTATATCTTTTAGAAAATCATTTTTGGTATTAAATAAAAATGTTTAATCCTTTATAAATTTATGAATTCAAATTTTCAACCAAAAATGGTAAAAATGTTCCACAACCTTCGGATTTGGGCGGCCCCCTTAATTTACTAGGCGGCCCCCTTAATTTTAAGGGACCGCCCCGCTCCTCTAGGTCCTCAGATTTGCCTATAAATACTGGTTCATCTCTGGACTTTTTCCTCACCTTTTGCACCCCAAACCTTCTGTTCTAAATCTTCTCTAATCCTTGTAAATCCTTTCTAAAATCCTTTGATCATATTCTCTTAAGCATTGGTTTCCAAGTGATCCAAGCTTTCATCATCCAAGTGCAAAAGAAGAATACTTCTTCAACATCTAGAGAAGAAGTATTGTAGCTCAATTCATATATTTGTATAATTGTGTAAAGTATTTGATAAGGTGTTTGTGTAGTTGTAATTAGTAGATCAAAGTGTAAGTAAGTAGTTGTGTTGTAAAGAAGTAGTGTAGAAGTTGTGAAGTCGTAGTCTAGAAGTTGTGAAGCCGTCGTGTAGAAGGTGTGAAGCCGTAGTGAAGAAGTCGTGAAGCCGTCGTGAAGAAGTTGTGAATAAGTCGTGAAGAAGTTGTGAGATTGGTTCTAGCTACGATTAGAACCCGACATCTAGCTTTGTGTCGTTAAGCCGGTGTAAGCTAAAGTTGTGTAAGGTTTTCTCCGCCATAAGGGAGTTTGTTGACATAGTGAAGAGAAATCTCGAGTAGGTGACTCGGGGAGTGGAGTAGGGCAAGGAAGGTGTCCTTGTAGCCGAACCACTATAAATCCTTGTGTTGTGGTTTGATCTTTCCATCCCTATCTTTCATTTCATTTCATTTACTTTACTTGCATTACTTATTTACATTTGTCTATATTTGTTTATATTGTTTAAGAGTTGAAGTCACATAAGATCGAATCGAAGTTTTTAAAAGTAAACAAAAGTTTTCACAATAAAATTTAAAAGACGTAAAACTATTCAACCCCCCCTTCTAGTTTTCCACAATTGGTATCAAGAGCCACGTCAAACAAGATTTTTAAAATAAACTGTATTTTAAAACTTGAAACGATCTATGGAATCTGAAAAATATTTAGAAGGGCAATCTATGCAAAGACCACCACTATTTGAAAGTGATGGATTTCTTTATTGGAAAAATCGATTCGAAACTTATGTGAAATCAAAAGATCTAGATCTTTGGCATGTTATTACTAATGGTGATTTTTTACCTATTCAAAATAATCCGGAAACTAAAAAGGATGAAATAGTACCTTTTGAAAAACAAAATGATGATTTAAAAAGAAAACTTGCTAAAAATAATGAAGCAAAAATGGTTATTTATAATGCGTTACCGCGTAAAGAATACAAAAGAATCTTTATGTGTGAAACCACAAAAGAAATTTGGAACTCTTTACTAATAACTCACCAAGGTAATAGTCAAGTCAAAGATAATAAAATAGATCTTCTTGTTCAAAAATATGAACAATTTACGATTCCGGAAGAGGAATCAATTGATAATGCTTTTGCTAGGTTTAACACAATCATCACAAGTTTAAAAGCACTTGATGAGAGTTTTTCTAGTAAGAATTTTGTTAGGAAATTTCTTAGGGCTCTTCATCCAAAATGGCGAGCTAAAGTTACGGCGATTGAAGAATCGAAGAACTTGTCAACTCTTCAACTTGATGAGTTGATCGGCAACTTGAAAGTCTACGAAGCAATAATAAAGAAAGACTCCAAGATGGTCAAAGGAAAAAGAGAACAAAGTAAGTCTTGTATTGAAAGCTAGGAAGGAATCTAGTGACGAGGATAGCTCAACCTCCGAAAGTGATGACGAAGAATATGCCATGGCCGTAAGAGACTTCAAGAAGTTCTTCAAAAGACGAGGAAGATTCGTTAGACAACCACATGACGAAAGAAAGGCACTCCAAAGAAACAAAGACGACAAAGGTAGCAAGAGCGAGAGGAAGTGCTTTAAATGCGGTGATCCAAATCATCTCATCGGAAGATGTCCAATGATGTCAAGGGAACAAAATCAAAAGGCGTTCGTTGGAGGAGCATGGAGTGATAGTGACGAAGATGAAAAAGAAACCACAAAGGAGTAGAAGTGTCTTATGGCTAAGACATCAAGTGAGGTACATTCCGAAACCGAATACTTTAGTGATGAATATTTATCATTAGACGAAAAAGACTTAGATAGTGAATATAATAGGTTATGCAAACTAGGTCAAAAATTAATGACTAAAAATAAATCACTAAAACGCATAAATAATCAATTTTAAAAAATGAAATACTTGAATTAAAAATTAAACTACACAACTTAGAAAAAGGCAAAGAAGCTGTTGAAGAATGTAAAACATGTCTAGAGACTAAAAATGAAAACGAAAAACTTAAGAAAGAAATTTGTAAACTTGACAAATTCGAAAATAGTAGTAATTCACTTAGGAAAATAATAAGTATTCAAAGAGTATCAGGAGATAAAACCGGCTTAGGATTTAATTCAACTGAGGCTTCAACTAGTGAAACTAAAAATGTAAAGTTTGAATGTGAAACTAATAAGCAAAAATCTTTAGAGTCAAAACCTAAATATATACTTATGAAAGATAGAAAAATACCCATAGCTAATAATGAGGAAGTAAAAATTTTCTACAAACCATCTTTAAAAACCGAAGTAGAATATTCTAAACCAAAATTAAGGTAAAAAACACCTCCTCCTAGAAGACCACTTAGTCCTCACCCTCGGCCTAAAACTCCTCAACCTAGAAGAAACCAAAATAGACCAAACCGCCAAAATAATAGTCACCCAATGTGGAATTATTCAAGTCCACCAAGTTTCAATCCTTGGGGAATACTTCCACCATATATGCATCCTAGTCAATTGCAAACCATGTTTGGTTCAAACAACTATGGACCAATTAGACCATGGGGACCAAGTGGCTAGAATGTCTACTCATCGGGAAAGTCGGTATCTCATTCATGATTGACTTCTATAAGTCAATATATACGCTTTAAAGTGCTTGAAGATCACACATTGAAGACAAAAAGGTACGCCTCTCTTTCATGCTCACCACTATATGCTTAGATTAATGAACTAGCTTATTGCATGCCCCCGTTAGTCTTAAATGCTTAGTTTAGTTAATACTTATGTGTTTGTTAGTGAGTTTTCTTCTTATATATATATCTAAACATATATATACATATATTCATACTTATATATACTTATATTACTATATATATATATATATATATATATATATATATATATATATATATATATATATATATATATATATATATATATAGGGACGCGTTCCATGCAGTACCCATATTAGATGCAGTACTTTACAGTACTCCTTTAAACCAATCAAAATTTAGTAATATTAAAAAAAATTATTTAATTGAAAAGGGTATATTAGTAAAACACATTTATACTTTCTTTTTTAATTTTTTACTTAAAAACGTTTTTTTAACCCTTAAAAATAGGAGGGCTTTTTTTTTTTTTTTTTTTTTTTTTTTTTTTTTTTTTTTTTTTTTTTTTTAAGTTATTTTCAACATGCATGTTTTAAAAAAAATCATGTGCATATATGTTTTTCCAAAAAAAACAAAATTAAATATAGTTGTTTTTATAGTGTACAGTTGTTACTAATGTGTTTTGCTAAAGAAGATAATTGCACATATGTTTGTAGAGTACAATTTTTTAAAATCCAAAATTCAAAACCAAGATCATAAATATTATGCAAAAATCAATAATCATATGATATACAATTCAAATACAAATGTCTAAAAGAAAAAAAAAATACAATTTATTAATAACACATGTGTGCACTAATTGGATTTGGCGGTTTCCATATATGTACATGTATTTCTCCTCATGAAACACTCTCATGACTTTTGTATGCACGTATATTCACGTTCGTCAATGCACTTGTATCTCATTCTACACTTGTGTCTTCTTGTGTCTTTTCAATACCTGAAATTTACAAACAATTATTATTATTTTATTATGAATAACTAGCAAACACATATGCACAACGTAAACATATATGCATACTTATTTCATTGATTTTATATCAAGGTTAAAACACATATGCACCCCCCTTATATTAATTTTATATCTGTCATAAACAAATATGCACTCTTCCATTAATTTTATATTAACTTTGAAATACATATGCACTCCATTTAATTGATTTTTTATACGAACCATAAACCTAACAAATATCAAAACACATATGCACCATGTATTAAACCTCACCATGAGGCTACTTACATGAACTGTGTTGTGTCAAATTCTCTATGTGAACATCACAATGATAAGTATTTACTAAATCATAGTTTAATCAATATAATAACAATAAATTTAGCTACATGTCGCGTTGATAAGTTTTGTTGCATATAAATCTTGCATGAACTAGATATCTATATTCTAGAAGTACTAAAATCCATTTAAGTGACCATAAATCTCCATTAACAAAATAAGAACTTAACAAAACTATATCAAGCAGCCCCATCCAATATAAAGCACTCCCAACCTCCTTTATCAATGAACCCATCGGTTCCATAGTTGTTATTTGAATCAGTTGCAGCAAGTCATTAGACCATGACCATCATTTTAATCACTTAGAGAGAGTAGTCTCAAATCTACCAATATTATAAGGCAATTAAGCTTGAACATATGCTAGCATTAAGCCACGTTACATCTAAATGTTTGCCACATCACAACTTAAATTTTATAGTATTAACCTTTGATCTGCATATGTAATCTCACTCAAATTACCACTATATGAAACGCATAAAAAAAGTTACACATCTCTTAAATACCCTATAACTATTTTGTTCTCATCCTTGGTTGTTATTTTTTCCAACTTAGTTTTCTCAAATTTGTGACTCGGTTACTTGCAAAGATGTGTATATATATATTGACTTAAGATATTTGCCTTTAGCGTATTAATTTGTTGAGGTTCAACTACATCATATCTAACAACATGAAGAAAAAAAAAGGTCATAAGAACTTATTTATTTTTTTATTTATTTTTTAATAAATCTAATGGATTGATTAAAACTGACCTTAAGGATTGAAATTCTGGAAGCAGTTACACGATATCATCCAAACCAAGAACCACCACTTCGTCCTCTAGCACAACCATCATCGTCGTCCTCCTCTCGCACTACCATAAAAAGAGAGCGAATTAAAATCGATCGATGCTTGCTCGATCCAATAAAAACGCATACACAAACAAAAAAATCAAGATCTAAAAAATCAAAATCGATTTCAAAAATAAAATGGGGTAATAAACCAAAAAATTAGATAACTAAACGATTTCTAAGCAAAGAATCAAAGAACAAATAAAAAATCAAAATCGATTGTCACACACTCAAAAAAACTCGAATTAAACCACTTACTAACTTTGTAGATCTCGGTTGAGATGACGATCCAAAAAGATTGGTGATGTTTGTTTATTTTTTCTAGCCGAACAATTGTTCTAGAGAGAAAGGCGGCATATAGGTAGGTTTATGGGTGGCGGATCTAACTCGTAGGTGTAGTTACAAAATGAAAGTGATATGAATCATGTGGTGTTGAGATGTGTTTAAATGTGAGAGAGATAAAAGTGTAGTACCGATAATACCCTTTCAGCCTTTTGTTTAATTTAAAAAGAAGCCCTCATTTATTGTCTAATTGCAATTTTTGCACTTTTAATCCTAACCTTTGATCATTCTCATCTAATGGTCTAGATTTATTTAAATGGTACTGTAAAGTACTGCATCTAATATTGGTACTGCATTGAATACAACACTATATATATATATATATATATATATATATATATATATATATATATATATATATATATATATATATATATATATATATATATATATACATATCCTCTCACAACCTAGATACGTCATTTGTTGACTATCTAGAACTAAAAGAGATTGTTCGTCCTCGAACTTCTTCTTCCCCCTTTGCTCTTTTGGACTTTAACGTTCAACACGAAAATCTTCTATGTCCACTATCATAAAACTCATGGTGATGAAGAGAAGTGAGTTAAGTGGATAAACATAGAAGTAGAATTTAAACCTTCGCGCAAAGAAAACTATGGATGAAACAAACTCCCGACGCCGTCAGCACTCATCTCCGTCTCTACCTCATCATCTCTCGACACCATTCTACATCCAAATTTCCCATGTAATATACATATATATAAATATACACATTCCCTCTTATTCCTCAAAATCATTGTCGACTTGACGTCTTGATTATTTTATCCAAAATTCTCAAGATATTTTTTAACGAAATATTAATAAAATGTGTCAAGTATTCCTTCCTCGTGCATATACAAACCAACGTATTTTTAATATATTATAAATCTATATATATATATATATATATATATATATATATATATATATATATATATATATATATATTTTATATATATATATATATATATTTTGCCGTCAGAAACAAAATTCGAAAAACTCCATTTTTGGTAGGCGGCCCCCTTAAAATTAAGGGGACCGGCTAGTTAACGAGGGCGGCCCCCTTAATGTTTAAGGGGACCGGCCATCTGCTGCTACCAAAAATGATTTTCCTCTTAAAACTTTTGCCAAACACTCCATTTCTCACACACCCTTCCTTTGCTACCTACTGTGAACGAACTAAACCACCCAAAAACCATCAAAACCACTTACCAAATCACCAATTCGGGCTAAATTCGCAAGGGGCAAACACTTATATCTCAATTAGCAACATATATTGTAAGTTTTCCAAAACACATTTCATCTAATTTCATCAAATTTCGAGTCTAATCACAATTAGATATTTTAGTTAAATGATGAAGCGAAAAGTGTACCGCTTTTAAGGGGTCATTTAAGCCCTAAATCGTATTTATTTGATCAAATATTGCCCTAAATCGTTCCTTTTGTCATTTTAGGTACTTTTGAGGAGAAATCTGGAAAAGGAGGCATTTTGGACGTTTTTGGAGCATTAAAGTGAAGAAAACGGCAAAGTCTCAAAAATCGGCTAAAAGTTACCTTTGACGGCGTCACATTTAACCCCAGACGGCGTCATGCCTTGGCAAGAAAAGTTGGACGTGAAATTTACTCATGATGAGCCAGTGAAAATAGCATGTGAATTCTGACGGCGTCACGCTTTAACTTGATCAAGGGCGTCACGGCTTAAATCATAAGGGGACGGCGTCACGTTCATGGTTCGACGGCGTCAAGCCTTGATAAGCCAGAATGGATTTTTGAAGAGCTAAAGAGGGACGGCGTCAAGAAGGTCATCCGGGAACCCTAAAAGCGGCGAGGTGACGGCGTCACACTCCATAAGGTGACGCCGTCAGATCCAAAAATCTATATATAGTTTTCTAATTTTTTGTCATTGTGGAGAGCTTAGTGTGTGGAATTTTGGGGGAAAACCCTAAGACGAATTCAGCTTCTTTTTCAAGGCTTTTTGCCTTGAGATCTTCCATGTTACATTGAAGATAAGTTATCAATTAATCATTCAATATGTCTATGTGTTGTTTGATTTTATCTTATTCTTGTCTTTTGATTAACATGTTAGGCTAAATTTATCTTGTGTTTGCTTAGATCTAATGAAACCTAGCTATTGATTATTGGTTGTTAGTGTGTTATTAGTTGTATTGGATGATTGTTTATCTATGTTAGGCTTAAGAAAACTGGCTAACTTCCTATTCGGTAACTTGCTTGAACGTCTTAAGAAACATGAACCAAATGCGTACTAAAGGTTTTTATGGTTGTATTTAATGCACAAGCGAATTCTAGTGATCCCATGTTAGGAGCTTCCTAGCCGGCTCGACATAGGAGTGAAGTAGGAGCTTGTAGAGTTGGGGAAGTAAGTACGCCACCCCACGAATGGTATTAAGGAATACACCCGTCATCCACGCGACTAATACACACTAATTAACCGGTAAAAGATAGTTAGGGAGTAAGGAAATCTAAGTAAACACATTTCTCTACACATAAGTTTCTCACCACATTTTCATTTTTGTTATTTATTTTATTGCATTCGTAGTAATTTGGGTTAGTTGACTAGCAACTAATTCCGCCCACTCCTTCAAACCCGAGATTTTACTTGCTTTCATAAAAAAAATATAAAAACATATAAAGAATCTTCCTCAACCCTTAGACCTAATTAGAGTAGTTTTTCATACCTAACGAACACTATTCCTTGTGGAGAACGATCAATCCCCCGTACTTACCACTACACTATACTACATCGGTCAGGTACACTGCCTGGTGGGGTTGTAAGCCTCTTGAGATCCCTCGAGAGGTAAAACCTGTTGTAAGGTTACAAAACCACGCATCAAGTTTTTGGCGCCGCTGCCGGGGAATAGTTATTGTTTAGGTTGAATTTTTATTTCTATTAGGTCTACTCACTAGATTCCTTTCTAGTGAGATTTTTATTTTATTTTTCTAGGTTTTCTTTAGTCTATCTTTTTCTTTGTGTGTTTGTTCGTAATTTCCATTGACTCTTCCGTTCACCATTATGGAGTACGCGAATCCACCATACCACCAACCACAAAGGCCATTCTACCCTATTGACATCTCGAATTTCAAACAATATCGAGATGAACCCATATATGATGCATGGACTCGTTTTAGAAATTTACTCCTAAAATTCCCTCATCATAGTTTCGCTTTAGCATCCCTAACCCGAACCTTTTACTATCGTGTTGGCCAATATGACCAAATGCGCATTGAGGATTTTGCCAATGGGGACTTTAGGGAATTAAGTGCTGAAGAAGCATGGGATGCCATAGAAGATTGTGCCCAATATTATTATAGGGTAGACAACCCAACAAACGTTAGTACAAGTCAATTGAATATAAATTTCCTGGATCATGAAACAAGTTTGTTTGGGGATGAATACATTAGTGTTGAGATACCTAAGTGGTTGTCATGTAATGCCATAGTACAAAACAAACACATAGGTGACCTTGATGTGATGGAGGATTTAGCCGAACATGATCACATTGATCAAAAAGACCTAGGTTTTGTGATTGATGACGTCGAATCTCAAGAAACACATGATGAATCTTTTAGGCAGTTTGAATATAGCAGTCAGAATATTGAGGATGATCCTTATGATTCGGACATAGAAGTTGAGATACCTAGAGAAGCACTTGAGATACTTGGGAAAATGTTAGGGTTAGATCCTACAAAAACACATGATGAGGATATAGGTGATCTTGACACAAGGAATGATGAGGTTAGTAACATAAGCCCGCTAAGTACCTCACAAGTCCTACCATCATTTGAGGCACACACACCGCCTGTGACTTACCCGGAAGAAATAGAAGGGACTATAGGAACCCCAATTGAAGTAGAACCTTTGGAAGTAACAAAACTAGAAGAAATAGGTTTGAATACTTGTAGTCATAACCTTTCTTTTAGTTCTATGGAAGTTCCTAGTTTTGATGAATCGGAGCCTAAACCAAAACCGTTACCTAATCTTCCATCATTAGATGTGAATTTAGGAATTAAAAAAGGTCCCGATCCACCCATCAAACCATGTAGTCCGGGTAATGTTAAGATTAAGGTAGTAGACTCTAGGCCATGTGGAGTGGAAGCTAATATAGGAGTGAACCATGACCTTACATACTTACATCACCCATTCATGATTGATCACAAGAAACATTATGGGTTTAAACCGGGTCTATTAGGTCAAGATGGATTCCCAACTAGGAATCTCTCGAAGTTGATAAAAGATGATCCCTTTTTAGGAGAAAACTTTAATTCACCCATTGACCAAAGTGAACTAGGTAAGGTTATGATGAAAGGAGCACACCCCTTTGAGTATATAATTCATCCACCACTCTTTCCTCACGCGGCATACTTCCACCGAGATGGTGTGTATCGCTACTATCACCCGCACTTAATCCTAAGTGTAGGAAAAACCTCTCCTTTATCCGTTAAATAAGGGTAGAGTCAGGCTCGTGACTCGAACAAAAACAAGCGCTTCTTGGGAGGCAACCCAAGCTTTATTTGCTTTGTGTGTTTATTTATTTGTTTGTTTGATTTTATTTGTTTCCGTATGTGTGTTTAATTTTTATTAATATTGATTCATGTTCAAAACTAAAATTGTGAAAATGCTTTATTTTGTTTTTAACTTCGTCTTAACTACATATAAAGGTATTTTGCAAAAGACAAGTGTAAGGGAAATTTAAATCGGTTTATTAGAACACAAATGAACATGAATCATAATAATAATAAATTAACATACATATTCGTAATTGTTTGAGTCAAATGCTTGTATCGAGTCATAATGATGTTTTGCAGGATTTCCAGGAAGTAAGGTAAAGGTTTTTCCAGAAATTTTCCGGAAACTTAAAATGAAAATTTTTGTCAGGTCATTTCTGACGGCGTCAGGGTTTATAACCTGACGGCATCAGATTTAATTTCCAGAAATTTTTGAAAGTTTTGTTTTCATAAAAAGTTTTTATTAAAATCTCCAACTTATAATCTCCAGGAATCTGCAAACTTATCATTCCACAAGCATTATATCCTTATATATAGATTTTTCCCGCCGATGTTATGCAGGTTTTCGTGTTTGTTTTCTCAGGTTTAACAGGTTATTTTGGACAAGGAGATGTTTATGGAATCAAGCTTATGGCGATGCATTAGTCATGGAGCTTCAACATTCTCTTTGGAGGAAGATTTAACCGTGTAATTTCATTATCCACCGAGCGAATCAGGGGAGTATTTGATTTCATTCTTTTACTTTTTTCTTTTACATCTTGTTATTTGAACATTGGGGACAATGTTCATCTTAAGTGTAAGGGGAGGGTAAAAGTATGATTTTAGAGAATACTATTGCGCTTGATCTTTGTTTGTTTAATAATAGATGTGTAATAAAACTGAAATAAATACCTGTTAGGGTAATTTTAGTGCCAAATTTAAAATTTTTTACAACATATAGGAGTGAAACTTTGATCTTAATGAGCGTCTCATGGATAGGAGTTATATGACTAGCACAAAAACCGTACCACTAAAAAAATTTTCCACCCCAAATATGTGAGGTTCGCCCCTAGAATTGGTAGGAAAAGCATTTATGCTATGATGTGTGTACCGGTAGCACTTAGATTCTAGAACTTGCGTTAGGACCATTCCGAGGCCACAAGTGAGACTACATTCGTGTAGTTAGATTTACTACATGATAAGAGGCATTAGGATTAACCCATTGTTTTACACCTGTGTTTTTGTTATAATTACTTTGGCTACATTGGTCAAGTAATTCTCCCACACCCTTTGCGTTGTACTCATTTTTAGTACACGATACCCCTAGTACACCCCTCAGAGCCTATCTTTTCGTTTCGACCTTTAAGCATTTTACTTAAAGGAAGAATTTGTTACACCCCACTAAAATGTACACCCAAATCGCCTTAGCCTACCTTGTATGCACTCATTTTTTGTGCATTATTGTTACAACATTTGTTTAAACCCAAGTTAATTATCTAGTTGATTACATGGTTGCTAAGTCGAGTCATATCCTTGTACATATTGTTTTGGGACGATTGGGACTCATGGGTAAAGTACTAGTGTAATGGAGTAATGGGGAAGACCATCATTTATTACCCCCATATGTGCTAAATGTTTTAAAAGTACTCCAAGTTTTTCAATTATCTTAATTCGAGTCATTAGATTAGTATTTGTAAAGTTATGTAAAAGTTCAAGTGTAAGGGGAATGCAATGCCCCTATGATGTATTATTTTGGATGGTAGGGCAAAAGTGTATGCAAAAAAAAAAAAAAAAAAAAAAAAAAAAAAAAAAAAATCGAAAAATCAAGAAAAACACAAAAAAATGAGAAAATGAAAAATAGAAAAAACATACGGACTACCATCCCGTTTCATTTTACGTTTGTTTTATGTTTGTTTTTGTTTTTGTTATTTCGTTTCTAGCTTAAGATCGAGTCTAGTCTTGGCTTAGCAACATTGTATAGTACATGTAATTGATCAAGATCTTTAACTCGCCACCAGTAAAATATCCTTTATCCAACCAAACCGTGTTTTCCTTTTCCCTACACCTTACGTTATAACCCATTTAAAAGCCCTCTTTGATAGTTTATCTTTGGTGCTTACGCCTAGTGGAGGAGGTTTTCGATCCTTTCCCAAGCCTATGGTAATCTATTTGCTATGACAGGTAGTGAGAGATATTATCCGTTTTCATTTATGAGATTTATTTTGATGACACTTGAGAGATGTGAGTATCTAAACACTACTTGTGAGGTGCTAGTATGTAATCTCCGTGCTTATTATGATTGAAGTGGAACGATTAATTGTTGTAATTACTTTTATGTTTGCATTAAATGACCCCTAACTTGTATTTTGATTAGAATAAAAGCGCATTTGCTTGAGGACAAGCAAATCTCAAGTGTAAGGGTATTTGATGAAGCGAAAAGTGTACCGCTTTTAAGGGGTCATTTAAGCCCTAAATCGTATTTATTTGATCAAATATCGCCCTAAATCGTTCCTTTTGTCATTTTAGGTACTTTTGAGGAGAAATCTGGAAAAGGAGGCATTTTGGACGTTTTTGGAGCATTAAAGTGAAGAAAACGGCAAAGTCTCAAAAATCGGCTAAAAGTTACCTTTGACGGCGTCACATTTAACCCCAGACGGCGTCATGCCTTGGCAAGAAAAGTTGGACGTGAAATTTACTCATGATGAGCCAGTGAAAATAGCATGTGAATTCTGACGGCGTCACGCTTTAACTTGATCAAGGGCGTCACGACTTAAATCATAAGGGGACGGCGTCACGTTCATGGTTCGACGGCGTCAAGCCTTGATAAGCCAGAATGGATTTTTGAAGAGCTAAAGAGGGACGGCGTCAAGAAGGTCATCCGGGAACCCTAAAAGCGGCGAGGTGACCGCGTCACACTCCATAAGGTGACGCCGTCAGATCCAAAAATCTATATATAGTTTTCTAATTTTTTGTCATTGTGGAGAGCTTAGTGTGTGGAATTTTGGGGGAAAACCCTAAGACGAATTCAGCTTCTTTTTCAAGGCTTTTTGCCTTGAGATCTTCCATGTTACATTGAAGATAAGTTATCAATTAATCATTCAATATGTCTATGTGTTGTTTGATTTTATCTTATTCTTGTCTTTTGATTAACATGTTAGGCTAAATTTATCTTGTGTTTGCTTAGATCTAATGAAACCTAGCTATTGATTATTGGTTGTTAGTGTGTTATTAGTTGTATTGGATGATTGTTTATCTATGTTAGGCTTAAGAAAACTGGCTAACTTCCTATTCGGTAACTTGCTTGAACGTCTTAAGAAACATGAACCAAATGCGTACTAAAGGTTTTTATGGTTGTATTTAATGCACAAGCGAATTCTAGTGATCCCATGTTAGGAGCTTCCTAGCCGGCTCGACATAGGAGTGAAGTAGGAGCTTGTAGAGTTGGGGAAGTAAGTACGCCACCCCACGAATGGTATTAAGGAATACACCCGTCATCCACGCGACTAATACACACTAATTAACCGGTAAAAGATAGTTAGGGAGTAAGGAAATCTAAGTAAACACATTTCTCTACACATAAGTTTCTCACCACATTTTCATTTTTGTTATTTATTTTATTGCATTCGTAGTAATTTGGGTTAGTTGACTAGCAACTAATTCCGCCCACTCCTTCAAACCCGAGATTTTACTTGCTTTCATAAAAAAAATATAAAAACATATAAAGAATCTTCCTCAACCCTTAGACCTAATTAGAGTAGTTTTTCATACCTAACGAACACTATTCCCTGTGGAGAACGATCAATCCCCCGTACTTACCACTACACTATACTACATCGGTCAGGTACACTGCCTGGTGGGGTTGTAAGCCTCTTGAGATCCCTCGAGAGGTAAAACCTGTTGTAAGGTTACAAAACCACGCATCAAGTTTTTGGCGCCGCTGCCGGGGAATAGTTATTGTTTAGGTTGAATTTTTATTTCTATTAGGTCTACTCACTAGATTCCTTTCTAGTGAGATTTTTATTTTATTTTTCTAGGTTTTCTTTAGTCTATCTTTTTCTTTGTGTGTTTGTTCGTAATTTCCATTGACTCTTCCGTTCACCATTATGGAGTACGCGAATCCACCATACCACCAACCACAAAGGCCATTCTACCCTATTGACATCTCGAATTTCAAACAATATCGAGATGAACCCATATATGATGCATGGACTCGTTTTAGAAATTTACTCCTAAAATTCCCTCATCATAGTTTCGCTTTAGCATCCCTAACCCGAACCTTTTACTATCGTGTTGGCCAATATGACCAAATGCGCATTGAGGATTTTGCCAATGGGGACTTTAGGGAATTAAGTGCTGAAGAAGCATGGGATGCCATAGAAGATTGTGCCCAATATTATTATAGGGTAGACAACCCAACAAACGTTAGTACAAGTCAATTGAATATAAATTTCCTGGATCATGAAACAAGTTTGTTTGGGGATGAATACATTAGTGTTGAGATACCTAAGTGGTTGTCATGTAATGCCATAGTACAAAACAAACACATAGGTGACCTTGATGTGATGGAGGATTTAGCCGAACATGATCACATTGATCAAAAAGACCTAGGTTTTGTGATTGATGACGTCGAATCTCAAGAAACACATGATGAATCTTTTAGGCAGTTTGAATATAGCAGTCAGAATATTGAGGATGATCCTTATGATTCGGACATAGAAGTTGAGATACCTAGAGAAGCACTTGAGATACTTGGGAAAATGTTAGGGTTAGATCCTACAAAAACACATGATGAGGATATAGGTGATCTTGACACAAGGAATGATGAGGTTAGTAACATAAGCCCGCTAAGTACCTCACAAGTCCTACCATCATTTGAGACACACACACCGCCTGTGACTTACCCGGAAGAAATAGAAGGGACTATAGGAACCCCAATTGAAGTAGAACCTTTGGAAGTAACAAAACTAGAAGAAATAGGTTTGAATACTTGTAGTCATAACCTTTCTTTTAGTTCTATGGAAGTTCCTAGTTTTGATGAATCGGAGCCTAAACCAAAACCGTTACCTAATCTTCCATCATTAGATGTGAATTTAGGAATTAAAAAAGGTCCCGATCCACCCATCAAACCATGTAGTCCGGGTAATGTTAAGATTAAGGTAGTAGACTCTAGGCCATGTGGAGTGGAAGCTAATATAGGAGTGAACCATGACCTTACATACTTACATCACCCATTCATGATTGATCACAAGAAACATTATGGGTTTAAACCGGGTCTATTAGGTCAAGATGGATTCCCAACTAGGAATCTCTCGAAGTTGATAAAAGATGATCCCTTTTTAGGAGAAAACTTTAATTCACCCATTGACCAAAGTGAACTAGGTAAGGTTATGATGAAAGGAGCACACCCCTTTGAGTATATAATTCATCCACCACTCTTTCCTCACGCGGCATACTTCCACCGAGATGGTGTGTATCGCTACTATCACCCGCACTTAATCCTAAGTGTAGGAAAAACCTCTCCTTTATCCGTTAAATAAGGGTAGAGTCAGGCTCGTGACTCGAACAAAAACAAGCGCTTCTTGGGAGGCAACCCAAGCTTTATTTGCTTTGTGTGTTTATTTATTTGTTTGTTTGATTTTATTTGTTTCCGTATGTGTGTTTAATTTTTATTAATATTGATTCATGTTCAAAACTAAAATTGTGAAAATGCTTTATTTTGTTTTTAACTTCGTCTTAACTACATATAAAGGTATTTTGCAAAAGACAAGTGTAAGGGAAATTTAAATCGGTTTATTAGAACACAAATGAACATGAATCATAATAATAATAAATTAACATACATATTCGTAATTGTTTGAGTCAAATGCTTGTATCGAGTCATAATGATGTTTTGCAGGATTTCCAGGAAGTAAGGTAAAGGTTTTTCCAGAAATTTTCCGGAAACTTAAAATGAAAATTTTTGTCAGGTCATTTCTGACGGCGTCAGGGTTTATAACCTGACGGCATCAGATTTAATTTCCAGAAATTTTTGAAAGTTTTGTTTTCATAAAAAGTTTTTATTAAAATCTCCAACTTATAATCTCCAGGAATCTGCAAACTTATCATTCCACAAGCATTATATCCTTATATATAGATTTTTCCCGCCGATGTTATGCAGGTTTTCGTGTTTGTTTTCTCAGGTTTAACAGGTTATTTTGGACAAGGAGATGTTTATGGAATCAAGCTTATGGCGATGCATTAGTCATGGAGCTTCAACATTCTCTTTGGAGGAAGATTTAACCGTGTAATTTCATTATCCACCGAGCGAATCAGGGGAGTATTTGATTTCATTCTTTTACTTTTTTCTTTTACATCTTGTTATTTGAACATTGGGGACAATGTTCATCTTAAGTGTAAGGGGAGGGTAAAAGTATGATTTTAGAGAATACTATTGCGCTTGATCTTTGTTTGTTTAATAATAGATGTGTAATAAAACTGAAATAAATACCTGTTAGGGTAATTTTAGTGCCAAATTTAAAATTTTTTACAACATATAGGAGTGAAACTTTGATCTTAATGAGCGTCTCATGGATAGGAGTTATATGACTAGCACAAAAACCGTACCACTAAAAAATTTTCCACCCCAAATATGTGAGGTTCGCCCCTAGAATTGGTAGGAAAAGCATTTATGCTATGATGTGTGTACCGGTAGCACTTAGATTCTAGAACTTGCGTTAGGACCATTCCGAGGCCACAAGTGAGACTACATTCGTGTAGTTAGATTTACTACATGATAAGAGGCATTAGGATTAACCCATTGTTTTACACCTGTGTTTTTGTTATAATTACTTTGGCTACATTGGTCAAGTAATTCTCCCACACCCTTTGCGTTGTACTCATTTTTAGTACACGATACCCCTAGTACACCCCTCAGAGCCTATCTTTTCGTTTCGACCTTTAAGCATTTTACTTAAAGGAAGAATTTGTTACACCCCACTAAAATGTACACCCAAATCGCCTTAGCCTACCTTGTATGCACTCATTTTTTGTGCATTATTGTTACAACATTTGTTTAAACCCAAGTTAATTATCTAGTTGATTACATGGTTGCTAAGTCGAGTCATATCCTTGTACATATTGTTTTGGGACGATTGGGACTCATGGGTAAAGTACTAGTGTAATGGAGTAATGGGGAAGACCATCATTTATTACCCCCATATGTGCTAAATGTTTTAAAAGTACTCCAAGTTTTTCAATTATCTTAATTCGAGTCATTAGATTAGTATTTGTAAAGTTATGTAAAAGTTCAAGTGTAAGGGGAATGCAATGCCCCTATGATGTATTATTTTGGATGGTAGGGCAAAAGTGTATGCAAAAAAAAAAAATCGAAAAATCAAGAAAAACACAAAAAAATGAGAAAATGAAAAATAGAAAAAACATACGGACTACCATCCCGTTTCATTTTACGTTTGTTTTATGTTTGTTTTTGTTTTTGTTATTTCATTTCTAGCTTAAGATCGAGTCTAGTCTTGGCTTAGCAACATTGTATAGTACATGTAATTGATCAAGATCTTTAACTCGCCACCAGTAAAATATCCTTTATCCAACCAAACCGTGTTTTCCTTTTCCCTACACCTTACGTTATAACCCATTTAAAAGCCCTCTTTGATAGTTTATCTTTGGTGCTTACGCCTAGTGGAGGAGGTTTTCGATCCTTTCCCAAGCCTATGGTAATCTATTTGCTATGACAGGTAGTGAGAGATATTATCCGTTTTCATTTATGAGATTTATTTTGATGACACTTGAGAGATGTGAGTATCTAAACACTACTTGTGAGGTGCTAGTATGTAATCTCCGTGCTTATTATGATTGAAGTGGAACGATTAATTGTTGTAATTACTTTTATGTTTGCATTAAATGACCCCTAACTTGTATTTTGATTAGAATAAAAGCGCATTTGCTTGGAGACAAGCAAATCTCAAGTGTAAGGGTATTTGATGAAGCGAAAAGTGTACCGCTTTTAAGGGGTCATTTAAGCCCTAAATCGTATTTATTTGATCAAATATCGCCCTAAATCGTTCCTTTTGTCATTTTAGGTACTTTTGAGGAGAAATCTGGAAAAGGAGGCATTTTGGACGTTTTTGGAGCATTAAAGTGAAGAAAACGGCAAAGTCTCAAAAATCGGCTAAAAGTTACCTTTGACGGCGTCACATTTAACCCCAGACGGCGTCATGCCTTGGCAAGAAAAGTTGGACGTGAAATTTACTCGTGATGAGCCAGTGAAAATAGCATGTGAATTCTGACGGCGTCACGCTTTAACTTGATCAAGGGCGTCACGGCTTAAATCATAAGGGGACGGCGTCACGTTCATGGTTCGACGGCGTCAAGCCTTGATAAGCCAGAATGGATTTTTGAAGAGCTAAAGAGGGACGGCGTCAAGAAGGTCATCCGGGAACCCTAAAAGCGGCGAGGTGACGGCGTCACACTCCATAAGGTGACGCCGTCAGATCCAAAAATCTATATATAGTTTTCTAATTTTTTGTCATTGTGGAGAGCTTAGTGTGTGGAATTTTGGGAGAAAACCCTAAGACGAATTCAGCTTCTTTTTCAAGGCTTTTTGCCTTGAGATCTTCCATGTTACATTGAAGATAAGTTATCAATTAATCATTCAATATGTCTATGTGTTGTTTGATTTTATCTTATTCTTGTCTTTTGATTAACATGTTAGGCTAAATTTATCTTGTGTTTGCTTAGATCTAATGAAACCTAGCTATTGATTATTGGTTGTTAGTGTGTTATTAGTTGTATTGGATGATTGTTTATCTATGTTAGGCTTAAGAAAACTGGCTAACTTCCTATTCGGTAACTTGCTTGAACGTCTTAAGAAACATGAACCAAATGCGTACTAAAGGTTTTTATGGTTGTATTTAATGCACAAGCGAATTCTAGTGATCCCATGTTAGGAGCTTCCTAGCCGGCTCGACATAGGAGTGAAGTAGGAGCTTGTAGAGTTGGGGAAGTAAGTACGCCACCCCACGAATGGTATTAAGGAATACACCCGTCATCCACGCGACTAATACACACTAATTAACCGGTAAAAGATAGTTAGGGAGTAAGGAAATCTAAGTAAACACATTTCTCTACACATAAGTTTCTCACCACATTTTCATTTTTGTTATTTATTTTATTGCATTCGTAGTAATTTGGGTTAGTTGACTAGCAACTAATTCCGCCCACTCCTTCAAACCCGAGATTTTACTTGCTTTCATAAAAAAAATATAAAAACATATAAAGAATCTTCCTCAACCCTTAGACCTAATTAGAGTAGTTTTTCATACCTAACGAACACTATTCCCTGTGGAGAACGATCAATCCCCCGTACTTACCACTACACTATACTACATCGGTCAGGTACACTGCCTGGTGGGGTTGTAAGCCTCTTGAGATCCCTCGAGAGGTAAAACCTGTTGTAAGGTTACAAAACCACGCATCATTAAAATTCTATTTGACCGACAAACCTCTTTGCTCAACACTACTCAACAGATGCATCAAGAGGTTCGAAGTGGTTTCAAGTCAATAGGAAAAGCTTTCAGGAAGATTCTCGGGAAGAAGAGATAGAGATGTGGATGTTGGCTTATTTGAACAATAATGTTATTAGACAATATTTTTTTTGCTATTATATGTACTTGACAATTATCTTATTAGTTTCTTGTATTTTGAAGTATGTTAGGATTTTAACCATCCTCATATTAGAACTTTGTTAATATGCCTATATTGCCATGCTTGCCATTTAATGATTATTGACATATATGCTTTATAATATGCTTATATTAGTTTAAATGAATGCATAAGTTTTGGAAAAACTTTTACTCAGCAGTATAAACTCAATTTTCATTTAAAACAATACTACATTCAAACATTTTGAAAGGATTAAGTGTAAAGGAAGACACTTAATCAAAATTCGGTTGCATTTAACCTCAGGTTGTGTGAGAACCAATAATTTCAGTTATAAAAATTGTCTGTGATCAGATAAACTCATTCAAAGAGCTTTCTTGACAAGGTTTCCAGCTCGTGGCAGGTGTTGCCTCTAACCCAAAGTATTATATTCACTTTTGCTCGCTGTTCTCTATACCAGATGTCCTTGGACTAACTCATTATAATAATAAAAGTATAAAATGGTAAAGAGTGAGTTAGATCAATTACTATCTGACTAACTATGCCATCAATTCATGTTCAAAAAATACCATAATTAGATTTCAAGAAGGAGATTTTAAAGAACCTCCCAACTCAGGTGTAAAACCTTTGTCAAGTGATCCCCAAATTCCTTCTATCATGAATCAGTTGCGCCAACATTGAGCAACATCAAGGCAGCAAACAATCCTATCGTGCACTATGAAGTACTAACAGTACTAAGGAGATACAATAGCAGCAGTAACCATATAAGTAGCAGCACTAAGTCCGAATATATGTTGAGAGAACTTATCAGTACATACTGACCATTCAGTACAAGCTGACCATACTCTTGGCTTCATAACCTGCAAATGTTAGTCCAAAACCAAGAAAACACAATGCAAAGCATTTGCTTCATTACAATATAAATTATGACTAACAGTTCAATCACAACAGACTTAATTTGCACTAGCAGTACAAATTATACATAGCAGTACTAATTGACACAACTAGCAGTACAAATCCTTTTCATTTACAAAAACACCAAGATTAAAAACTTTATGGATTAAGCATTCCAGTACTTGCAACCAAGTATTGAAACCTTCCAACATCAAAAGCTTTATTAAGTAGATCTGCAAAATTGTTATTAGTGTGAATTTTAATAACCTGAACTAGCTTTTTCTCATTGCAGTCTCTTATAAAATGATGTCTAATCTCTATGTGTTTTGTTTTAGAGTGTTGAACAGGATTTTTAATAATACAAATTGTACTACTATTGTCAATGAAAATCATGGTATTCATAAAGTTGTACCCATAGTCAAGCATCTGATTCTGAATCCATAGAACTTGACCACAGTAACTAGCAGCAGCCACATATTCAGCTTCAGTTGTAGAAGTGGCCACAATAGTCTGCTTCTTGCATTGCCATGATATCAGCCTGCAACCTAGGAATTGACAACCACCTGTTGTTGATTTCCTATCTAAACTAGCACCAGCATAGTCACTGTCTGAGTATGCCACCAGATCAAAAGGAGATTCTCTAGGATACTATAGACCCAATTTAGGTTGACCCTTAAGGTACCTAAAGATTCTCTTCACAGCAACTAAATGTGAGGCTTTGGGTGTAACTTGAAACCTTGCACATGCACACACTGTAAACATAATATCTGGTCTTGATGAAGTAAGGTACATCAAGGACCCAATCATATACCTGTAGGTGTGTACATCAACATTTTCACCATCTGAATCTTTGAACAAAGGTTTCTCTGGATCAATAGGAGTACTTGCTACTTTGGCATATGTAAACTGAAACTTTCTCAATATCTCAGTTACATATTTATCTTGACTGATAAATATTCCTTCTGCTTTTTGCTTCACTTACAGCCCCAAAAAGAAAGTGAGTTCACCAATGGAACTCATTTGAAACTTATCATGCATAAGCTTCTCAAACTCAATGCACATCTCCTTCTTTGTAAATCCAAAAATGATGTCATCTACATAGACTTGTACAAGCAAAATATCTCCCTTTTGCTTCTTGATAAATAAGGTATGATCTATCTTGCCTCTATGAAACCTATTTTCTAATAAATAAGTAGCTAAAGTTCCATACTAGGCTCTAGGAGCTTGATGCAAGCCATAAAGAGCTTTTACCACCTTGTATAGCTTGTCTGGATGTCCAGGATCTTCAAAACCTGGAGGTTGAGAAACATAAACCTCTTCTTCTATAGTACCATAAAGAAAGGAACTTTTTACATCCATTTGATATACCATAAACCCCATGAATGAAGCATAAGCTATGAGCAATCTTATAGCTTCAATCCTAGCTACAGGTGCAAAAACTTCTTCATAATCAATTCCTTCCTCTTGAGTGTAACCCTGAGCTACAAGCCTTGCTTTAGTCCTGTTGATGAGGCGAAAAGTGTACCGCTTTTAAGGGGTCATTTAAGCCCTAAATCGTATTTATTTGATCAAATATCGCCCTAAATCGTTCCTTTTGTCATTTTAGGTACTTTTGAGGAGAAATCTGGAAAAGGAGGCATTTTGGACGTTTTTGGAGCATAAAAGTGAAGAAAACGACAAAGTCTCAAAAATCGGCTAAAAGTTACCTTTGACGGCGTCACAATTTACTCTAGACGGCGTCATGCCTTGGCAAGAAAAGGTGGACGTGAAATTTACTCATGATAAGCCAGTGAAAATACCATGTGAATTCTGACGGCGTCACGCTTTAACTTGATCAAGGGCGTCACGGCTTAAATCAAAAGGGGACGGCGTCACGTTCAAGGTTCGACGGCGTCAAGCCTTGATAAGCCAGAATGGATTTTTGAAGAGCTAAAGAGGGACGGCGTCAAGAAGGTCACCCGGGAAACCTAGAAGCGGCGAGGTGACGGCGTCACAATCCATAAGGTGACGCCGTCAGATCCAAAAGTCTATATATAGTTTTCTAATTTTTTGTCATTAGAGAGAGCTTAGTGTGTGGAATTTTGGGAGAAAACCCTAAGACGATTTTAGCTTCTTTTTCAAGGCTTTTTGCCTTGAGATCTTCCATGTTACATTGAAGATAAGTTATCAATTAATCATTCAATATGTCTATGTGTTGTTTGATTTTATCTTATTCTTGTCTTTTGATTAACATGTTAGGCTAAACTTATCTTGTGTTTGCTTAGATCTAATGAAACCTAGCTATTGATTATTGGTTATTAGTGTGTTATTAGTTGTATTGGATGATTGTTTATCTATGTTAGGCTTAAGAAAACTGGCTAACTTCCTATTCGGTAACTTGCTTGAACGTCTTAAGAAACATGAACCAAATGCGTACTAAAGGTTTTTATGGTTGTATTTAATGCACAAGCGAATTCTAGTGATCCCATGTTAGGAGCTTCCTAGCCGGCTCGACATAGGAGTGAAGTAGGAGCTTGTAGAGTTGGGGAAGTAAGTACGCCACCCCACGAATGGTATTAAGGAATACACCCGTCATCCACGCGACTAATACACACTAATTAACCGGTAAAAGATAGTTAGGGAGTAAGGAAATCTAAGTAAACACATTTCTCTACACATAAGTTTCTCACCACATTTTCATTTTTGTTATTTTATTTTATTTGCATTCGTAGTAATTTGGGTTAGTTGGCTAGCAACTAATTCCGCCCACTCTTTCAAACCCGAGATTTTACTTGCTTTCATAAAAATTATAAAAACATAAAAAGAATCTTCCTCAACCCTTAGACCTAATTAGAGTAGTCTTTCACACCTAACGAACACTATTCCCTGTGGAGAACGATCAATCCCCCGTACTTACCACTACACTATACTACATCGGTCAGGTACACTGCCTGGTGGGGTTGTAAGCCTCTTGAGATCCCTCGAGAGGTAAAACCTGTTGTAAGGTTACAAAACCACGCATCAAGTTTTTGGCGCCGCTGCCGGGGAATAGTTATTGTTTAGGTTGAATTTTTATTTCTATTAGGTCTACTCACTAGATTCCTTTCTAGTGAGATTTTTGTTTTATTTTTCTAGGTTTTCTTTAGTCTATCTATTTTCTTCGTGTCTTTGTTCGTAACCATACCATCCGACATCATGGAAGATGGTAATATCCTTAACCCCCACAACCCACCACCACAACAACCACAACCACCTCCTAGAGCCCGTACTTTAGGAGAGTATTCCCGTCCTAGCCACCATGGCTATCGAAACACCATTGAGCTCACTCAAGGAGCCAATATCACACCCTTGCGATCCGACACCATCCGGTTGGTGCAAAGCGGATGCGCATTCCATGGACTTCGTTCTGAAGATCCTAATCAACATCTCAAGGACTTTCTTAAAATCGTTGATTCTATAGACCTTGATGTTGCCACTCGAGAGACGACCCGATTGCGTCTCTTCCAATTCTCTTTGCGGGACCAAGCTAGTCAGTGGCTAGAACGTCAACCCGCAGGATCCATTACCTCTTGGGATGATCTCACCACTCGTTTCCTTGCTCAGTTTTTCCCACCAGGAAGAACTACCAAGCTAAGGAATGATATCTTGATGTTCCAACAATGTCAAGGTGAAACCCTATACGAGGCATGGACTCGATTCAAGGACTTACTCCAAAAAGTCCCTCACCATGGCATAGAACTTTGGCTCCAAGTCCAAATCTTCTATGACCATATCAATCTCTCCACGAGGCAAACCATTGACCAATCGGCCGGTGGCAAGCTATGTGATCTAAGTGCGGAACAATCATGGGCTCTCCTATAGGATCTTGCTCTTTATGACAACGAAAGTTGGAGTGATCCCCGTGATTTGAATAAAACGGTCAAGGCAATATCTTTGCCTTCGAACAATTCAAGCACTTCCGACCGTAGGATCATAGAACTTGAAGACCAAGTCAAGTTTCTCATGAAATCCTACGAGGCTCCTAAACCTTCAAGCCAAGTGAACAAAATCACTTCTTCATGTGAATTATGTAGTGGTCCCCACGACACTCGTGATTGCATGGAACTCCCCGAACAAGCTTTTGTGGACTACGCATCCTCGCGTACCGACGGAGCGGGAGACAAGTGGTACACTTTCAAACCCGAGCCAAACCATTACGGTGATACATACAACCCCTCATGGAAAAATCACCCGACCCTTAGGTGGAAACAAAACCAAAACGCACAACAACCCAATTCTTCCAACCCACCTAATCGTTTCCAATCAAGCGGTTCCAACTCGAACCGTACTTTCAACAACAATCCTTCCGGCAATGGTAGTACCAATAACTTTGAAGGATTGATGTCTCAATTTATGGCATCTCAAGAAGCTCGTTTAGCCAAGTTTGAAGCCGATTTCAAACAAAAACAAAGCGAGATGACCGATAAGATTGACACCTTGTTGAAAGCCCTCAATGACCGAGAAATGGGAGCACTCCCTAGCAACACGGTCAAAGAACCCGAAACTAAACGTCAACGCTATTTCATCGGTTTCGTCCCCTAGTTCTTGTCCACAATATTATTCGGTCAATTCCATGAGCACGTGTTTCAAACAAACCCAAGTCGTTCCAAATGACCAAGAAGTTATGACATCCAAATTGGTCAACAACATAGTTGAAACACCTCCCACTCAAAACCTTGACGATGAATTCAAGGAGCTCCACCTTGAAAGTCCGGTTGTTGATGTGTTGGATGAGAAGAAGCTTAAGTTAGGCGAAAAAGGGACCGCCTTTGTTCAAAACAAGCTACCTAAGAAGTTAGATGACCCGGGCTTATTTGTTCTACCTTGCAAGATCGGTAATTCGGAGGCCTATGACACATTAGCCGATCTTGGATCAAGCCTTAACCTACTTCCGTTACCTCTCTACACCTCTCTAAAACTAGGAAAACTTGAAGAAACCGAGGTGATAATAGGTTTAGCGGATGGGAGTGTTGCTTACCCGATTGGAGTAGTTAAGGACGTGTTAGTGCACATTGGAAAACTAACCATTTTAGCCGATTTCCACGTCCTTGATATGGTTAGTGACCCTACATGCCCCTTGTTGATAGGTAGAGGATTTTTGGCAACCGCTAGTGCTATGATTGATTGTAAGGAATCCAAGATAGCGGTAGGAGAAGGAGATACTTGGTCAGTCTATGATGTTAAGAAACACGCCTATGATACTAGTGAGGAACCGACACCCCATTGGTTAGAGTTGAATAGGAGACCATCTAGATATGGACCTTGGATAGATAGTGGCTTCATAGGACCCCAATGCCCATTTTACCTAGAAGAGGACTTTGTGAACCGAACACATTCGGTAGAGCAACTCTTGGCTAGGGACACCGAATTGGATCCATTTGAAGATTCTCTAGTTTTTAGAAAGATGATTGATTTCCTAGGAGTTTTGCCAATTAACCTAGGAATGAATAAGTGGATTTGTGAGGAAGATGATCATAAGTGGAATTGGGATAAACCACCCAAAGATGGAGATGGGTCATGGCATATTAAGATGACATTGTATGACCCGGATGGAGAGAAGTTTGAAAAGATATATCGTACTAAGCGGACCAATAGGAAACTTCAATCCAAGCTTAACCCTAAAGACGTCCTCGATGACGAGCTTACTTACATAGGGTAGCGTGACTTTGAGTCTAGCTACAAGACTCGTTAATAAAGAAAAGCGTTTCTTGGGAGGCAACCCAAGCTTTATTTGTTTTATTTGCTTTGTGTGTTTATTTGTTTGATTGTTTGATTTTACTTGTTTCCGTATATGTGTTTAATTTTTATTAGTATTGATTCATGTTCAAAAGTAAATTGTGAAAATGCTTTATGTTGTTTTTAACTTCGTCTTAACTACATATAAAGGTATTTTGCAAAAGATAAGTGTAAGGGAAATCTAAATCGGTTTGTTAGAACACAAATGAACATGAATCGTAATAATATTAAATTAACATACATATTAGTATTTGTTTGAGTCAAATGCTTGTATCGAGTCATAATGATGTTTTGCAGGATTTCCAGGAAGTAAGGTAAAGGTTTTTCCAGAAATTTTCCGGAAACTTAAAATGAAAATTTTTGTCAGGTCATTTCTGACGGCGTCAAGGTTTATAACCTGACGGCGTCAGATTTAATTTCCAGAAATTTTTGAAAGTTTTGTTTTCATAAAAAGTTTTTATTAAATCTCCAACTTATAATCTCCAGGAATCTGCAAAATTATCATTTCACAAGCATTATATCCTTATATATAGATTTTATCCCGCCGATGTTATGCAGGTTTTCGTGTTTGTTTTCTCAGGTTTAACAGGTTATTTTGGACAAGGAAATGTTTTGAATCAAGCTTGTGGCGATGCATTAGTCATGGAGCTTCTACATTACTTTGGAGGAAGATCTAACCGTGTAATTTCATTATCCACCAAGCGAATCAGGGGAGTATTTGATTTCATTCTCTTACTTTTTTCTTTTACATCTTGTTATTTGAACATTGGGGACAATGTTCATCTTAAGTGTAAGGGGAGGGTAAAAGTACGATTTTAGAGAATACAATTGCGCTTGATTTTTGTTTGTTTAATAGTAGATGTGTAATAAAACTGAGAGAAATACTTGTTAAGGTAATTTTAGTGCCAAATTTAAAATTTTTTACAACATGTAGGAGTGAAACTTTGATCTTAATGAGCGTCTCACGGATAGGAGTTATATGACTAGCACAAAAACCGTACCACTAAAAAATTTTCCACCCCCAAATATGTGAGGTTCGCCCCTAGAATTGGTAGGAAAAGCATTTATGCTATGATGTGTGTACCGGTAGCACTTAGATTCTAGAACTTGCGTTAGGACCATTCCAAGGCCACAAGTGAGACTACATTCGTGTAGTTAGATTGACTACATGATAAGAGGCATTAGGATTAACCCATTGTTTTACACCTGTGTTTTTGTTATAATTACTTTGGCTACATTGGTCAAGTAATTCTCCCACACCCTTTGCGTTGTACTCATTTTTAGTACACGATACCCCTAGTACACCCCTCAGAGCCTATCTTTTCGTTTCGAACTTTAAGCATTTTACTTAAAGGAAGAATTTGTTACACCCCACTTAAATGTACACCCAAATCGCCTTAGCCTACCTTGTATGCACTCATTTTTAGTGCATTATTGTTA
This sequence comes from Artemisia tridentata subsp. tridentata, assembly GCA_021014915.2. NCBI lineage: Eukaryota > Viridiplantae > Streptophyta > Magnoliopsida > Asterales > Asteraceae > Artemisia > Artemisia tridentata. Next base: position 141,254,049 of record CP139505.1, on the reverse strand, counting down.
CAACATTTGTTTAAACCCAAGTTAATTATCTAGTTGATTACATGGTTGCTAAGTCGAGTCATATCCTTGTACATATTGTTTTGGGACGATTGGGACTCATGGGTAAAGTACTAGTATAATGGAGTAATGGGGATGAACATCATTTATTACCCCCATATGTGCTAAATGTTTTAAAAGTACTCCAAGTTTTTCAATTATCTTAATTCGAGTCATTAGATTAGTATTTGTAAAGTTATGTAAAAGTTCAAGTGTAAGGGGACTGCAATGCCCCTATGATGTATTATTTTGGATGGTAGGGCAAAAGTGTATGCACAAAAAAAAAATAATAATAAAAAAAATAAAAAAAATAAAATAAAATAAAATAAAATAATCAAGAAAAATACAAAAAAATGAGAAAATGAAAAAATAGAAAAAAAACATACGGACTACCATCCCGTTTCATTTTACGTTTGTTTTATGTTTGTTTTTGTTTTTGTTATTTCGTTTCTAGCTTAAGATCGAGTCTAGTCTTGGCTTAGCAACATTGTATAGTACATGTAATTGATCAAGATCTTTAACTAGCCACCAGTAAAATATCCCTTATCCAACAAAATCGTGTTTTCCTTTTCCCTACACCTTACGTTATAACCCATTTAAAAGCCCTCTTTGATAGTTTATCTTAGGTGCTTACGCCTAGTGGAGGAGGTTTTCGATCCTTTCCCAAGCCTATGGTAATCTATTTGCTATGACAGGTAGTGAGAGATATTATCCGTTTTCATTTATGAGATTTATTTTGATGACACTTGAGAGATGTGAGTATCTAAACACTACTTGTGAGGTGCTAGTTTGTAATCTCCGTGCTTATTATGATTGAAGTGGAACGAATATTTGTTGTAATTACTTTTATATTAGCATTAAATGACCCCTAACTTGTATTTTGATTAGAATAAAAGCGCATTTGCTTGAGGACAAGCAAATCTCAAGTGTAAGGGTATTTGATGAGGCGAAAAGTGTACCGCTTTTAAGGGGTCATTTAAGCCCTAAATCGTATTTATTTGATCAAATATCGCCCTAAATCGTTCCTTTTGTCATTTTAGGTACTTTTGAGGAGAAATCTGGAAAAGGAGGCATTTTGGACGTTTTTGGAGCATAAAAGTGAAGAAAACGACAAAGTCTCAAAAATCGGCTAAAAGTTACCTTTGACGGCGTCACAATTTACTCTAGACGGCGTCATGCCTTGGCAAGAAAAGGTGGACGTGAAATTTACTCATGATAAGCCAGTGAAAATACCATGTGAATTCTGACGGCGTCACGCTTTAACTTGATCAAGGGCGTCACGGCTTAAATCAAAAGGGGACGGCGTCACGTTCAAGGTTCGACGGCGTCAAGCCTTGATAAGCCAGAATGGATTTTTGAAGAGCTAAAGAGGGACGGCGTCAAGAAGGTCACCCGGGAACCCTAGAAGCGGCGAGGTGACGGCGTCACAATCCATAAGGTGACGCCGTCAGATCCAAAAGTCTATATATAGTTTTCTAATTTTTTGTCATTAGAGAGAGCTTAGTGTGTGGAATTTTGGGAGAAAACCCTAAGACGATTTTAGCTTCTTTTTCAAGGCTTTTTGCCTTGAGATCTTCCATGTTACATTGAAGATAAGTTATCAATTAATCATTCAATATGTCTATGTGTTGTTTGATTTTATCTTATTCTTGTCTTTTGATTAACATGTTAGGCTAAATTTATCTTGTGTTTGCTTAGATCTAATGAAACCTAGCTATTGATTATTGGTTATTAGTGTGTTATTAGTTGTATTGGATGATTGTTTATCTATGTTAGACTTAAGAAAACTGGCTAACTTCCTATTCGGTAACTTGCTTGAACGTCTTAAGAAACATGAACCAAATGCGTACTAAAGGTTTTTATGGTTGTATTTAATGCACAAGCGAATTCTAGTGATCCCATGTTAGGAGCTTCCTAGCCGGCTCGACATAGGAGTGAAGTAGGAGCTTGTAGAGTTGGGGAAGTAAGTACGCCACCCCACGAATGGTATTAAGGAATACACCCGTCATCCACGCGACTAATACACACTAATTAACCGGTAAAAGATAGTTAGGGAGTAAGGAAATCTAAGTAAACACATTTCTCTACACATAAGTTTCTCACCACATTTTCATTTTTGTTATTTTATTTTATTTGCATTCGTAGTAATTTGGGTTAGTTGGCTAGCAACTAATTCCGCCCACTCTTTCAAACCCGAGATTTTACTTGCTTTCATAAAAATTATAAAAACATAAAAAGAATCTTCCTCAACCCTTAGACCTAATTAGAGTAGTCTTTCACACCTAACGAACACTATTCCCTGTGGAGAACGATCAATCCCCCGTACTTACCACTACACTATACTACATCGGTCAGGTACACTGCCTGGTGGGGTTGTAAGCCTCTTGAGATCCCTCGAGAGGTAAAACCTGTTGTAAGGTTACAAAACCACGCATCACCTGTCCGGTCCGGGACCGATGCTCAGCCCTATTCTTGCCCTACCATCCAAAATAATACATCAAAGGGATTAGTTGCAACCTCCCTACACTTGAACTTTTACCTAAATGAAACTAACTAACGACCCGAATTAAGAAAATCAAAACACGTAGAGTACTTTAAACATTAACGTACATATAGGGGTAATAACATGACATTCTTCCCCATTACTCCATAACAACTAGTACTTTACCCATGAGTCTCAATCGTCCCAAAACTGTATTTACAAGATATGACTCGACTTAGCAACCATGTAACCAATTAGACAATTGAAAAAGGGTTTAACAAATAAGTTGTAACAATAATGCATTAAAAATAAGTGCATACAAGGTAGGCTAAGGCTATTTGGTTGTACATTTGGGGGTGGATTGTAAACAATGTTCTTAATTAATATTTCAGAATCAACCGAAATATTACGAGAACCGTGAAAAAGATAGGCTCTGAGGGGTGTACTAGGGGTATCGTGTACTAAAGATGAGTACATCGCAAAGGTGTGGGAAAATTACTTGACCAATGAAGCCAACGTAATTATAAAACAGGTTTAAAACAAGGGTTATCCTAGTGCCTCTTATCATTTAGTAAATCATAACTACACGAATGCAGTCTCACTAGCGATCTCGGGATGCATCACAAACGCAAGTTCTAGAATCTATATACTACCGATACACTCATAAGCATTAAAGGTGAATGATTTTTTCTAAAGATCTAAAGGTGAACCTCACATTTTTGGGGTGAAATTTTTTTTGAGTGGAATGGTTTTTGTGCTAGCTATATAATTTCTTTCCATGAGACGCTTATTAAAACTAAAGCTTCACTCCTATATGTTGTAAAAAAAATTAAATTTGGTGCTAAAATTGCCCTAACAAGTATCTCTTTTAGTTTATTACACATTTACTCAAAGACAAAACAAATATCAAGCGAAGTTATAGTTTCTAAGGTATCCTATTTTACCCTCCCTACACTTAAATTGAACATTGTCCCCAATGTTCTTGAAAAGTATCAAAGTTATGATAAAGGGAAAAATAAAATAGATGAAAGAAACAACTACTCCCTTAATTTGCTCGGCATGGGCGATGTGAAAACATTGTTAAATCCTCCTCCAAGTAAATAAACGCAATAAGTGCTCATCATACTTCATCTTTTATCTTCTTGTCCAATATAACATGTAATTCACTAAGAAAACAAACACGAAACCTCGCATAAAATCGGCGGTAAACACTATATATATAAAAGAAATCCTAGAAAGGAAAGTAATATATAATGCTTGCAAAATAAATGTTTACAGATTCCTGAAAATTTAAAATTCTTAAAATTTTCAAAAATTAAGTTCCAGCAGAAAAAAAAAAATCCTGGAAAACTGTGCAACTACAGTGCCTGACGCCGTCGGGTGGAAAACCTGACGCCGTCAGGATAGACCTGACAGTATTTTTTCGTTTTGTTTCTGGAAAATTTCTGGAAAGATTTGAGTATTAAAACCTGGAAAACTGCAAAACATTCATTGTGACTCGATACAAGCATTTGACTCAAACAAACACATAAATATATGCTAATCATTCATTGTTAACTTTCATGTTTGAATTCGTTCTTATAAACAAATATGATCTTCCCTACACTTATCTTTTTGTAAAATACCTTTATATGCAATTAAGACGAAGGTAAAAACAAAATAAAGCATTTTCACAAATTATATTCAAAACATGAATTAAGCAATAATGTTAAAACATATATATGACTCAAATAAAAATAAAAATCAAGCAAACAAACATAAAGCTTCGGTTGCCTACCAAGAAGCGTTTTTTCTTTATTTACGAGTCTTATAGCTAGACTCAAGGTCATGGCCTACCCCATATAACTAGGTTCCTCATCGAGGATGTCTTTCGGATCAAATTTATCACTTAGTTTTCTCTTAGTAGGCTCGGTTTGGTATGATTTCTCAAATTCCTCTCCATCGGGATCTACTATTGTCATCTTATTGTGCCACAACCCATCTCCTTCCTTAGGTGGCTTTTTCCAATCCCATTTACTATCCTCATCCTCCGACTTCCATTTATTCATGCAAAGATTAATAGGCAAAACTCCTAGGAACTCAATCATCTTCCTAAATACTAGAGGGTCCTCAAAAGGATCAAGCTCGGCATTTCTAGCTATTTGTTGTTCCATGTAGGGTACGCTCTTCAGAAATGCATCTTCTAGGAAAAATAGGAGTTGAGGTCCTATAAACTCTTGATATAGTAGGGGGCCATATCTCGATGGTTTCTTATCCCTAGCTAACCTATCATCCATTATTCCTCTTTCCTTATCGTGCTCATGCTTTTTGACATCATAGATTGACCTAGTGGATCCTTCCCCTACCGCTATTTTAGACATCTTACAATCTATTATCGCACTAGCGGTTGCTAAAAATCCTCTTCTAACAAGTAATGGGCACTTAAGATCACTCAATATTTCCAAGACATGAAAGTCCGCCAAAATAGTCAATCTATCTATCTGCACTACCATGTCCTTTAGTATCCTAACCGGATAAGCAACACTTCCATCCGCCAATCCTATAATTGATTCCGTTGTTTCAAGTCTACCTAAGTTAAGGTTCCTATAGAGGGATAACGGAATTATATTGATGCATGATCCTAAGTCGGCTAAGGTGTCATAGGCCTTGGAATTCCCAATCCTACAAGGTAAAACAAATATGCCCGGATCATCTAACTTCTTAGGTAACTTGTTTTGGACAAAAGCGGTCCCATTCTTACCCAACTTAACTTTCTCCTTATATTTTTCCAAAAGGGCATTGTAGTAGGGAGCATGAGTTAAGACATCAAGAACCGGACGTTCAAGATAAAGATCTTTGAATTCATCTTCAAGGGTCGAATTAGGTTCTTGTTTGGGTGGTGTTTCAATCACTTGGTCGACCGATACATTAGTTGGTGTATTATCTTCTTGGTCTTTTTGAAAAAATTGAGTTTGTTTGAAACACATGTTTATTGCATTAACCGAGTAAAATTGAGGACAAGAACTAGGAGACTAAATCGATGAGATGGAGTTAACATTCAGTTTCGGGTTCTTGATGATATCACTTGGGAGTGCTCCTAATAATCGATCATTGAGAACCTTTAACATGTTGTCAATTTTATTTGTCATCTCGCTTTGTTGTTGTTTGAAATCGGCTTCAAACTTGGACAAACGAGCTTCTTGAGATGACATAAAATTAGACATTAACCCTTCAAAATTTTTGGAGTTGTTGGAAGGATTATTGCTAAAGGTACGGTTCGAGGACGAACCGTTTGGTTGAAAACGATTAGGTGGATTTGAAAATTTGTTTTGAGAAGAGTTTTGGTTTTGTTTCCACCTAAAGTTGGGTGATTTTTCCAAGATGGATTGTATGAATCACCAATGTTGTTTTCCTCGGGTTTGAAAATGAACCACTTATCTACCGCTCCGCAAAAGCTTGTTCGGGGAGTTCTATGCAATCACGAGTGTCATGGGGACCACTACATAATTCACATGAAGAAGTGATTTTGTTCACTTGACTTGGAGGTTTTGGAGCTTCGTAGGATTTCATGAGAAACTTGACTTGGTCTTCAAGTTCCATGATCCTACGGTCGGGAATGCTTGAGTTATTCGAAGGCAATGATATTGCCTTGACCGTTTTGTTTAACTCGCGGGGGTCATTCCAACATTCGTTTCCATAGAGAGCAAGATCTTTTATGATGCCCCACAATTCTTCCGCATTCTAGTCACGAAGCTAGCCACCGGCCGCTTGGTCAATTGTTTGCCGTGTGGATTGATTGACATGATCATAGAAAATTTGGATTTGAAGCCAAAGATCAATGCCATGATGAGGGACTTTTTGGAGTAAGTCCTTGAAACGAGTCCATGCTTCATAAAGAGTTTCACCTTGACATTGTTGGAACATCAAGATGTCATTCTTTAGCTTGGTAGTTCTCCCCGGTGGAAAAAATTGAGCGAGGAAACGAGAAGTAAGATCATCCCAAGATGAGATAGATCCCGCGGGTAAACACTCAAGCCAATGACTAGCTTGGTCACATAGAGAGAATTGGAAGAGATGCAAACACGTTGTCTCATGAGTGGCAACATCAAGGTCTATGGAATCTACGATTTTAAGGAAATCCTTGAGATGTTGATTTGGATCTTCGGAATGAACTCCATGGAATGCACATCCGCTTTGCACCAACAGGATGGTGTCGGATCGTAAGGGAGACACATTGGCTCTTTAGGAAAGCTCAATGGTGTTTTGATAGCTTTAGTGGCTTGGTTTGGAGTACTCACCTAGAGTACGGGCTCGAGGTGGGTCTTGGTTAATTGGTGAGTCTTGGTGGGGTTGCTTTTGGTGTTGTTGGTTTGGTTGGCCAATGGGTTCAAAGATATTATCATTTACCATGATGGCGAATGATATGGATTACGAACAAAGGGAACGAAGATAAGATAGACTAAAGAAAGTTAATAAAAAGAAAATAAAAATCTCACTTGATAGGAATCTAGTGAGTAGACCTAAACGAAATAGAAATTGAACTAAACTATTAACTATTCCCCGGCGGCGGCGCCAAAAACTTGATGCGTGAATTGTAACCCTCGCAAGGAAGTTTTACAATCCTCTAGGCAGTGTACCTAATCGCTGTAGTGTCGTATAGGTAAGACTCGGAGGAAAGTTCGTTCTCTAGGGGAATAATGTCATTAGGTCAAGATGTATGACGAGATAGGTCTAGAGGTGAGGGATGATTCTTTTTGTATTTTTATATTTTATGAAAGCAGTTAAAAATCTTGGGTTTTGAAAGAGTGGGCGGAATTAGTTGCTAGTCAACTAACACAAAATTAATTATAAAACTAAAATTAAACTAATAACGAGAAAAAATAAATTGGTGACTTCTTGTGATAGGAAAAAGCGAGTTCACTTAGATTAAATTACTCCATAGTTATCTCCTACTGATTTGTCGAATTGTCACATCCTCGTTTTAATTGAAGCGCTATATTCCTTAATATTGGTCGTGGTGAGGTGCCGAAGTCCCCAACTCTATGAATCTTAGTCTACCCTAAAAACCTTAAAGTCTATTAAGTTTTCTAGGATCTACAAGACGCAATTTGTAACACCCCGTTTTCGATATTCGCGGCGGAAATATAAGTTGGGGTGTTACTTCATGGTTCGTAGTCATGATAATAGAAAACAACTCAAAAAGAGACGTTTTTAATAAAAATGTTATCATTCATTTATTTAAATATCAGAGTACATAACATAGGTCCCAGAGGGAGGTTCGAAAATACATTATAAAAGATTACATTATTCATTTGAATGATAACAAATGGACACCCTTTTTATAAAAGAAGTCCACAGCCACTCCGTGCCAAGTTCGTTCTCTCTTAAATACCTGAGATAAAACATGCTAAAAAGTCAACACAAAGGTTGAGTGAATCCACAGTGTTTTATAATCAATTTGAACACAAAGCCTATTATAAAGTATAAAATCACAGTACGATATATTGCACTAAGGCTAATGACACGCAATGCGTTGACAGTGTCCAGGTTCCACAAACATAATTAAATGAGAGTGGTCTTGCCCCCGAGTAGGAGTCTGCCTAGAAACTCTTTATAGAAATCAAATATAATACATTTGCATACCCGGCTACCCCGAAGGATATCCATCCGACTAATACAAATGGGTCGTCAGGTCAATAGATCTATTCATTATATTCGCGCTCACCCTGCGGGTGACTAATGGTGCATGATATGAGGGACTTTTTATAAAAATAGGCAATAAGTTAACCTAGTGCAATAACAATTATTAAAATACTCGTGTTCGATTTAGTAGCATGTATCTCCCCACAAGTTTGTAAAACGTATAAATAAAAAGTGGGACTATGAACTCACCTCGATTAGTCTGATCGATAAACGAATTTAACTAAAGTTGATAAACGTCTCCGGCTCGCAACCTGATTTGGTACGTTATATTTTAGTAATCGTTCCTGAATATAATTAAGTTTATTTGTTCGTTTTGTAACGTTTTTGTTATTGTTTAAATGTTAATTTTGATACAACATGAAGTTTCTTCAAAAGTTATAAGATTTATCTTATTACTTATTTTTATGTGTTCGTTCCGTTCGTTCGTTAATTAAATACCTCGTTCGTTTGTTAAATAGATCCTTCGTTCGTTCGTTATTGATTAAAACGTATTTTAAATTCTTATTATTAATAAGAATTATAAAAACAATATTAATAATAATTATAATAATAATATTAATAATAATATTAATTATTAATTAAACATTTTCACTTCTTCCCCTAAAGTTCTATATGTTGTCAACTTTTACCCTTGAACTTTCATATATTGACAAGTTTTACCCTTGAACTTCCTATGTCGTCTCACCCGTCATCCTTATTCTTTAAAAACACTCGATATCTTACAATTCATGACAAAACCTTTTACGATTCTTTTGTAAACTTGTTTATTAGTTTATAAACTTGATTTCTACAAAAATTCAGTCCATGATTCGAACCCATGAGCTCAAAATAATTTATTTTTGGGGCGTTTGGTTTGTCTCGTCGGGTCAGAAAACACGCCACAAAGAATGACCATATCTCACTCGATTCTTAATGAAATCACTTCGTTCTTTTTCCTATGGTTAGATATCTAAGTGAACTACGTTTGTACAAAAATCTAGAATTTTTAGACTCCGTTTATTGGTCGAATTTGATTTTACAAAACCCATGTCTGCTGTTTTCTCGACAGTGACCAAATGAACAAAAACAATTTCGTTTTTGATTTTTAACCTTACAAACTAGGAATCTTTGATTATATTTAGTATCTTTAACATGTTTAGAAGGTTTCTAATTAATCCTAGGTTGTTTGGACTTACAAAATAATTAAAAAGGGTGTTTGTTTGTTCGACAGTTTTGAAAAAGAAAAAGAAATATGGATTTTGATTACTTAGGATTTTTAGGTTAGATCTTAGAGTATATTAAGAGTATTTTAACCTTGTTTAGACTTTGTCTTACCATATTGAACACCAAAATAAAATACCTATGGGTGTGTTTAGGTTTGTTCGGCCAAAAGAAAAAGAAAGAAAAATAATATTTAATCTTTGATTTTAAAGTTTTATCTATATTAAGGCTTGTTCATTTAGGTTATTAGGATCATATTGAGTATATGGAACAAAAGAAAAGAGCTTGAGGACTTACCTAGAAGATCTTGGTTCGAATAGGGTTTTGTGGGACTTAGGGTTTTGAAATGTGATCACCAATGCTCCTAGCTTCCTTCTTGGCTTCCTATGAGTGTTCTTGAACTTGATTTAGGGTTGTGGTGACAGAAATGTAAGTGTATATGGGCTGTGGGTTTTGTTTCGATGGTTTAAGGGTGATGGAGAGGGTTTTGGGTGCCTTTTATTTATATAGGGATGTGTATGGTTTCTAAAGGCTTCTAGTGGTGCTATTGGAGAGTGTGTGCAAGAGTTTGGTGAGGTGTGAGGTGAGATTGGGCGCCACATGAGTAGGAGGGGGAAGAATGATGTGGAAGTCTATTAACCATACACACACTAGTACAGATTTGGCCTACGGTCACACCAAAAAAGTGTGACTATATGCATATAGTCACACATTTTTTTTGGGTGTGTGTGTGACAAAAAGTCGCGCCACCGTAGATATCATATGGTCACATTGTTTAGTTTGTGGCCATTTCCATTGAAAAAGAGTGACCAAAACCCGAAAATGTGTGACTAATTAGGCACAAGTTTTGTTGGATTCATCCGTATGTGTGACTATTTCCCATCCTATGGCCACATGAAAATATAATAAATGTGACGTTCGTGATGATTTAGTCACACAACGTGTGTTGTTTTTTTCGAGTTAGTCACATACAATTTAAAAAAACAGTGGCCAAAAGTGTTAATAAGTGTGACCATATGCTGTTTAAAGTGAAGAAATGTGTATTTTGTGTGACTATTGATCATCCAATGGTCACATGAATTTTTAGTTTGTGTGGCCTTTTGTAATATTTAGTCACACAAAGCATGTTTGTTTTGGGTATTTAGTCACATACAATTATGCAAAAAGTGACCAAAAGTGTTAATAAGTGTGACCATATGTTGTTTAAAGTGAAGAAATTTGTATTTTGTGTGACTATAGATCATCCAATGGCCACATAAAATTTTTTTTTGTGGCCTTTTGTAATATTTAGTCACACAACGAATTAAACAAACAGTGACCAAAAGTGTTATTAAGTGTAACTATATACATCTTTTAGTCACATTTAAGAAATCAATATATATCAAAACAAATTCAAATATATATCAAAACAAATTCAAATACAATAATATCTAACAGCAGTACTAACTATATGAAGTACTAACTTATAACTAACAGTTGTAACTAATACACTAGCAGTATTAAAAATGATCCATCTGCTCATACTATAATATCTAACAGCACAAAACAAATCTCTGAAATCGCAACTTGCATCGAAGACTCACTTTACTGAGTAAAGATTAGCAGCAATGTCATCAGCTGCTTTGTTTAAGATGCAGAATGGCCTATAAACTCACTTTACTGAGTAAAGATCAGTAGCAATGTCATCAGCTGCTTTGTCATGACTCCATGACTTTCCACTATTGGTAGTTTTCAAAAGAATTCCACTTCCTCCAGCTGCCCATGCTTCATCCTGCATATTCAGATTGCCAAAATCTCGGTTACAGAAAAATACTACTCGCTTATTTATAATATGTGTCGTCATAATTTTTTGCTTTGAATAACATATATAATCGATATGGAACTAGATATTAATTTTCTACCAACAGTTTTCATTCTACAAACTTTAAAGGATCCATTGAAGTTTTATAGTTAGAATGTCATATGTGTGATTACTCAAACTCAAAATATGATTCCAAAAGTTATATAATTCAATCGGCTCTTTATCTGAAGGTTAAAAAGAATTTGACAACAATTCTTTTCAACCGGCTCTTCTCTGTATGTAAAATTTTATTTATGTTAGCTCAGTTGTATGCTGATTAGGTGATTTTGAACTCATTTGACCCGTTTGACCCATTTCATTTTTACAGAACTTATTTACTTTACCCATTAGAGATAAAACTAGCACAAATGGCCTAAAGATTCTACTGGGAATTGTTAGTACCTTGGATCCACCGAATTTTGATGAAAATCCAAATTTCAATACCTTCCTCTGATCCTGATTAGCAAGAACAGTAGTAGTTTTTACTGGTAAATTACTTTTTCTCAGAGTCCTCTTGATCTTCTTGTTGTTGTTGCAGTTGTTGTTGCTGCTGCTGCTTATGAGCATCGGCCCTAAATAACAATATATTGAGCATCGGCCCTTTTATTTCAAACCTTTCGCTTAACAACTGCAAGTGTCAAAGTAGCAGATAGTGAAAGTATATTGAACTGATTTACATGGGTAGGAAATAAAATACTCGCATCATAGTTGTAATAGTCTCGTGAGGGAGCACCACTGCCACCTCCCTCCGCTGTAAGGTCTGATAAATTCTGATCGATTTTAGGGATTTACATATTGCTTGTGTGTCATATGGACTTACCACATGTATATCGTCATTCTAGAATTCGTACACCCCTATATATAGGACTATCCAAGAAAAAAACTAAAAACTTCTAATTGATTAGTGATGGCGTGGCTAAGTAACAAGCATTATGCACGTCATAACCGTATCTCATATATATGTAAGCTTTTATTTCTACGAATATATGTCTATATCTATAGTTCAAAGCCAAAGATGCACTAAATCTAAACTCAAGTACAGCAGCATTGCAGTAAACACCACCTCCAAAATAGTTCATTCATTACAATTTTTCATACCATACAACACACTTCTTCGTTTCCTAATAAGATACAGTGTGAAACAGCATATGATTCATTATCCGATAATAATAATACAGAATCAGTAGCTACAAAGATAAACCGAACCCGGTTGAGTTTACATTTCAAATATTTCTGCTGAAGCCAGGCCTGCATCTCTGGATTCAATCTTCTCAGAGCATTTCTTGCATGAAGATCTTCCTGACTTTGCATACTCTGCCATAACCTTAATACAAGTAGAAGAAGACATTGCAAAAGATGTAAGATTGGTGTATCAAAAAGTTACTGGAAACCGATTATCATAGAAGAATAAGAATACCAGATTGATAGATAACAGTGCATAACATTACCTTTTCATCTGTTACTTTCTTTTTGTCTTGGCCAGCTTCCTCGTCCTCGTCAGTCTATAAACACAAAGCAGAATGACATGTATGTTATCAGTTTTTCTCAAAATATAAGAAGTGAAAAGTATATCATAGCTTATATAATCATTGAAAATTCGAGGGTTTTTTAGTTGCAGACCTCTACATAACTAGTTATCAACATCATACCTCCTTCCCTCTATTTCAGAACAATAGCAAGTAAGCTCATCACTAACCATCACCAATCTCTTTAAAAAAAAATACAAGAATAAGAGGTGCTAAAACAATTTGCAACGTTGCATAGCCTCGCTGGTATGGCATTGACTATAACAAATTCACATGTTAGGATAGGCTTCTAACTATTTGAAGAAATATTAAAGCAGAACGTTCTTTGGTTGGCAGTCAAACAGATGAATCTGTGCATACAACTTAATCAATTTAAGTCAGGTCTAGCTCGAGCTACTCAAGTAGACTTTCGAGTCAAACTCGAGTACCAAAAACCTAATCAATAAAGTTCAAAAAACTTACTGAGCTTGTGCTTATTTACATTATACCCTTTGTCTATATGTAAATAAAAAATATCACCCACACTACAAACTTGAACGTATCAAATCAATCAATACTAATCTTACAATTTTTTCATTACATATAATCACAGAAGTTTTAGCGGAACTCGAAAGTATTGATTATTTCATCTAGCTCGACTTTAGCTGACAAACACTAACCTTTGTAGAACCCTGACCCCCTTCAGACACCATCTCCTTCAACTTCTCTTCGACGTTCCTGCTCGTTCCTGCATCACACAATCACACACACTCAAAACAGACATCTAATTTACGCAAATCAACACATATATGGAGAAAAAAAAAAACTATCTCTATAAATCTACATTTAACCTAAAAAATCTACAAATTACACATTACAACTTTTTTTACACAAATCAAAGACTAAATTAAAAACCTAACGATATCGAAAACTAATTTATTACCTCTGGTTTAGAATATTCAGCGTCTTCATTCTTCTCACGCTCTGTAAAAAAGGTAAATCAGTAAATAAATAATAAATAAATTAACTCTGTGTGTGTGTGAGATAGCTAACCGATTGCTTTCTTGCTCCAGATCATTTTGAAAATTGAGTAAACCAAATCCTGTTAGGAGGAAATATTTGCACCGCCGCCACCACCACCACAACCACCAGTAGTGTTAGGAGGAAATATTTGCAGATTCGCTTCAGGGTCTGAAAAACATTCAACCAACAAGTTAATAGGTTACATATAGACTCCAACAGCAATAAAACCATATGTTAAAAGAGTCTTATACCCTTGTGTGGTGCGAGTGTGGTGCGAGTGTACTCCAACAGCAATAAAACCATATGTTAAAAGAGTCTTATACCCTTGTGTGGTGCGAGTGTGGTAGAAGAAGAATTATACCCTTGTGTGGTGCGAGTGTGGTAAAAGAAGAAGAGCAGATCTATGTGAAATTATGTGAAAAGTTGAGTGGGATATTTGGGATGATTATTGAAATATTTGGGAATTTGGGAAGGAGGGCAATTTGATTTTGGCAAAAAAATTAGGCGGGGATTGGGAAAAGTTGAGAAAAGGGAAATTTTATTTTGTGAAAAATTAAGTGAGGCACATGTATATGATTTAGTCACTTTTATATAATGTGTGACAAACTTGACTATATGATTTAGTCACTTTTAAATAATGTGTGACAAACTTGACTATATGATTTAGCCACATACACAATTACTTCATGTGACCATATATGAATTTTAATCACACTTTTCAATTGTTTGACATATATTTGTCACATATGTATATATATAGTGTGACTAATGTTTTAAACTTATTTGTATTGGTCACACGTCCCAAATTATATGTGACTAAATAATAAAAAAAAATTCAAGATACCACTACTCACGAAATATTCAAATGTGTGACTGTAGCCTCAGTTGGAAAGACGAAATGGTCACACAAGTCGGATCAAGTGTGGCTGTTTATTTTATTCTGGTACATTTAGTCACATAAAAAAGTTATTGTGTGACCGTTCAAAAAACAACATGTGTGACTAAAACCCATTTTTGTACTAGTGACATGTGTCTTTCTAGAAGGAGGGGGTTATGGTGTTTTATGGTTCTTACACTTGGATTACTAGGGTTTAGAAGAACTAGGGTTTAGTTTGGTTCCTAGTTTGATTCGAGCTTTTTTTTAGGATTTGGGAAATTTGGTTCGAACAAGGCTTTAGGTGGTTGTACATCATGCTTAGTTGGGTAGTATTCTAGGGTTTAAGGTTTAGTTAGGGTTTCTAGGGTTGTGGGATTTTTAGAAATGGATTTTAGGGTTTTATGGAATAATATTACATATATCGATTTGTGTTTATGTGTAGGAAAAATACTTTTGTGCATTGGCTAGTTGTACCTTAGGCTTAGGAGAGTTGTACTAGGGTTTAGAAAATAGGAAAAATATAATTTTAATTATTTCTTAATTTATATAATTTTTATTAAGGTTTTAAGATGATTAAATGAATTTTTATGTTTTTGTGCATTAGAGGGTTGTACCATGGGTTTAAGGGTTTTTACATTTGTTAATTAAATTAATAAATTATTTTAAAAAAAATTAATGTGTAAAGATATTACAAAGTATGTCTTTTAAATAATTATTATTAAGGTTTTTATAGGGTTTTTATTTATATTTTGTTTTTATGCTTTAAATACTTATACCTTAGTTTAAGAGATTTGTACTTATGTATTTTATAAAAATATTAATTAGGGTTTGTGATTTCATTTCATATAATAATAGTTCTTGTGAAATTACGGTTTAATCGAGAGTTTTTGTGGAATTAGGGTTTATGTGCTTTAGTGACTTGTACATTAGTTAAATAAATTATATTTTAACATTTCTAGGGTTTTGTCATCTTCATATGGTATTATGGTAGTTTAGGGTTTTATAAAAACTATTATCAGATAGAAAACGTTTAGTTTAAAACGTACGTTAACGAAATAACGCAAAGTGGTAGATAGGACTTCATAAATTTTAGGTCAAGGTTGTTTTAATACTTAAATATCAATTCTGTTAAAGTTAGGTTGCGCGCACGTTTATCAAAGATGTGATCCATGTCACATAAGATAAAAGTATAACTAAGTAATAAAAAAAAATTCTACGTGAAAAAAGGTTAAGTATTAAATAATTATGTAGGGAATTCTTACAGTGGTTACATTATCCCCTGTTGAATGGAATCTCGTCCCGAGATTCAGTTCGTGTTGGTGGTTGAATTGGGAAAAAGATGTGGGTATTTAGCCCGGATTTGATCTTCCCGTTCCCAGGTAAATTCTGGTCCTCTCTTGGAGTTTCATCTAACCTTGACGATGGGAACGCGACATCGTTTTAGCTGTTAGATTTCTCTATCCATGATCTCCACAGGTTCTTCCACAAAATTGAGTTTGTCATTGAGACGAAGCTCTTTCATGGGAATCACGAGTGTTTCATCTGATAGACACTTCTTCAGATTAGAGACGTGAAAGATAGGATGTATCTTACTGAGCTCTACAGGAAGTTCTAATCTATAGGCTACTGGACCAATTCTCTCCAGAATTTTAAATGGTCCGATGTATCTGGGATTCAACTTTCCTCGCTTCCCAAATCTAACCATGCCTTTCCATGGTGATACTTTTAACATAACTCGATCTCCAACTTCTAATTCCATAGGCTTCCGTCTTAAATCTGCGTAACTCTTCTGCCTATCTCGTGCAGCTTGTAAATGTTGCCGAATTTGCACTATCTTGTCGGTGGTTTCCTGTATTATCTCTGGTCTGGTAAGTTGGGATTCTCCGACTTTAGCCCAGAAAACAGGGGACCGGCACTTTCATCCATAAAGTGCTTTGAATGGCGCTGCCTTGATACTTGCATGGTAACTATTGTTATATGAGAATTCTGCCAAAGGCAGATGCCTATCCCATCCTTTACCAAAATCTATTACACATGCTCTTAGCATATCTTCCAATGTTTGAATGGTTCTTTCGCTCTGTCCGTCGGTTTGTGGATGATAAGCCGTACTCATATCTAAATTAGTACCCAAAGCTTTCTGAAGCTTTTCCCAAAATCGAGACGTGAATCGAGGATCACGATCTGAGATAATGGAAATTGGTACCCCATGTCATGAGATTATCTCTTTCAGATATAATTGAGCTAAATCTTCTACTTCATCAGTCTCCTTAATTGGCAAAAAGTGAGCTGATTTAGTAAGATGATCAACTATAACCCAAATAGCATCATATCCGATGGATGTCCTAGGTAATTTAGTGATAAAATCCATAGTTATTCATTCCCATTTCCATTCAGGAATCTCAGGTTGAGTCAATAAGCCGGATGGCCTTTGATGCTCCGCTTTAACTCGTGCACATGTCAAACATTTACTGACATATTCAGCTATGTCAGCTTTCATGTTTGGCCACCAGTAAAGCTTTTTGAGATCCTGGTACATCTTTTCAGATCCTGGGTGAATAGAATACTTGGACTTATGTGATTCATGCATAATCACGTTTCTTAAATCACCGTAGAGTGGTAACCAACTCCGATTCTTTATGCATCGAGTCCCATCAGGACGAATTTCAAATACCTTGTCCATACCTCTCAAATTCTCAGCCTGAACATTTTCTTCCTTCACTGCTTCAGCTTGTGCGTTGAGAATTTGGGATGGCAAGTCCAAACTGATGGTCATGACTAAAGCTCTGACTCTAAGAGGCTTAATTCGTTCCTTCCTGCTTAAAGCATCTGCTACAACGTTTGCTTTTCCAGGGTGGTAACGAATTTCACAGTCATAGTCACTTAGCAACTCTAACCATCGACGCCGTCTCATATTTAATTCTTTCTGATCGAGAATGTGTTGAAGGCTCTTATGATCTGTAAACACAACGTATTTTGTGCCGTACAGATAATGTCTCCAGATTTTAAGAGCAAATACTACTGCTCCTAACTCAAGATCATGAGTAGTATAATTTTTCTCATGAGGCTTAAGTTGTCTAGAGGCATAAGCAATAACTTTGTTTCTTTGCATCAACACCGCGCCTAAGCCTTGATGTGACGCGTCGCAGTAAACAACGAAATCATCACTCCCTTCTGGTAAAGCTAAAATTGGAGCTTCACAAAGCTTTTGCTTTAACAGCTGGAAGGCTTTCTCTTGATTTTCTCCCCAAACATACTTCTTGTTCTTCAGGGTTAATTCCGTTAAAGATTTGGCTATCTTCGAGAATCCCTCGATGAATCTCCGATAATATCCAGCAAGTCCTAAAAATTGACGCACCTCGGTGGGAGTCGTCGGTGTCGGCCAATTTTTGACTGCTTCTATTTTGGAAGGATCCACGTGAATACCATGACGATCAATCACGTGTCCAAGAAACTGTACGGTATGAATCCAAAAATCACATTTGGAAAATTTTGCGTACAGTTGCTCTTTCTTGAGCAATCCCAAAATAGTCTTTAAATGCTCCGCATGTTCTTCTTCACTCCGAGAATAGATAAGAATATCATCGATGAACACGATTACGAATTTGTCCAAATAAGGTTTGCACACACGATTCATGAGATCCATGAACACGGCCGGTGCGTTAGTTAACCCAAATGGCATCACTTGAAATTCGTAATGACCGTATCTTGTTCAGAAAGCGGTTTTAGGAATATCTTCTTCCCTAACACGTAGCTGATGATATCCGGATCTTAGATCGATTTTCGAGTAAACACTTGATCCTTGCAGTTGGTCGAACAAATCATCGATCCTTGGCAATGGATATCGGTTCTTCACCGTAAGTTTATTCAACTCCCGGTAATCGATACACATCCTGAGAGTTCCATCCTTCTTCTTGACGAATAGGACAGGTGCTCCCCAAGGCGATGAGCTTGGTCGAATAAAACCTTTATCCAATAACTCTTGCAGTTGATTGGATAGTTCCTCCATTTCTGATGGCGCTAAACGGTAGGGTGTTCGTGCTACCGGCGCTGCTCCTGGTACTAAGT
Organism: Artemisia tridentata subsp. tridentata; assembly: GCA_021014915.2. Classification (NCBI taxonomy): domain Eukaryota; kingdom Viridiplantae; phylum Streptophyta; class Magnoliopsida; order Asterales; family Asteraceae; genus Artemisia; species Artemisia tridentata. The sequence goes on along the minus strand of CP139505.1, from coordinate 141,235,339 downwards.
CGATCTGAAACTCTACCTGACAAACAGGTGGGAGTCCAGGTAGCTCTTCAGGAAATACTTTCGGAAAATTTTGTACTACATGAGCTAGAAACGCTTGACATCCTTTGTTGATGTATTTCATGGTTTTAATGCAGGATATTATGCTTAGTTTGGTCTTACTTTGATTACCTCGGATAATCAAAGTTTCACCCTCAAAAGGGATGTGAACCACTTTCTCGTCGCATAAAATCCTTGCATGATATTTGGATAACCAATCCATACCAACAATTACATCGAAGCTTCCTAGTTCAATGGGCATAAGATCGATGTCGAAGGGTTGATTTAATAGAGTCAAGGTACAACCTCGAATTATAGAGTTTGTGCCTACTAATTTCCCATTAGCTAGCTCAATTTCGTATGTATTACTTAAGGCAGTGGGAGTAAGTTTAAGTGAAGTAGCGAAAGTAAGGGATATAAAACTTTTATCGGCTCCGGTTTCAAATAATACTCAAGCTAAATGTTGATTGAGAGAAAACGTACCCGTGACAACGTCAGGGTTCTGCTGTGCATTACCATCTCCTAACACATAAACTCGTCCGCGGGCTACGTTGTTTCGATTGGCATTCGTCTTCGGACACTGATTTCTATAATGCCCCTTCTCACCACATCCGTGGCAAGTCACAACTACTGGCTGTAGATTGGCTCCTGTTGCTTTACAGTCTTTGGTCTGATGTCCAACCTTCTGACACTTCATGCACTTAACAGTACATGGACCATAATGATGCAACAAGAAACGATTGCACATCAGTTTCGTACCGACATAACCACTTTTCTCAGCAGGAGTGGCTGCATAGGCTTTAGCAGTTTCCTGCCGACGATTCTGTTGATGATGGTATTGGTTACGGTTTTGGTGGTAATTGTTTTGGTTGGTGCGGGTATTGTTGTGGTAGTTGTGACGATTTTCGAAATGATGGGAATTTCTTTTATCATCAAACTTTCGTTTGTGATCATTATTTCCCTGAACAGAATTTCGCTTGATTTCTCGATCCATCAGCTTCTGGGCTGTGGTCATTGCTTCTTCCAGCGACTGAGGTTTCGAAACAGTAACATTTCCCTCAATACTTTGAGGTAAACCTTCAGTGTATTTCTCCAACAACTTTTCCTGATCAGGCACCATAGTTGGACATAGGAGAGCAAGCTCCTGAAACCTCCTATTGTATGCCTTGATATCTGTTCCTTTCACTGCGAGTTGGTGAAACTCATCTTCCAGCTTTTTGATTTCGGTACGGGGACAATACTTTTTCAGCATTTTATTTTTAAGATCATCCCATGTGAGTTGATGAGCTGCTCCAATTCCCATGGTTCGGGAAGTAGCAGACCACCAAGACAGGGCATCATCTAATAAAGTCCCTGTAGCAAAAGCAACCTTGCAGTCATCGGTACACCCGCTCCTTACAAAGACTACTTCTGTACGCTCAAACCAACGAGCTAATTCAGTAGCTCCTTCTGTTCCTTTGAAGAAAGTTGGTTTACAGTTTATGAAGTCTTTATAGGTGCACTTGCGAGCTATGGTAGCTTCGCTTTCTCCATTGGGTCGGCTAGTGCTTCCAGTACGGGTCAGTTCCGCTGCTTGAGCCTGAAGTGCTGCAGCAACACTGTCTGCAACAAGCTTTCGAATAGCAGCTTGGGACATGGCCGGTTCTGGGGATTTGCGAGACATTTTTCTATTACAAGAAAACACTCGTTTAGGATTTGCATACTAACCATGTAAATTTAACTGGGTATAATACTGTCATAATATCATAACAGTTTAAATATGCAAATGATTCATTACTGGTTAATATCAGTCAAGATCACAACACAGCATAATATAGCAAAGTCACACCCACATGTAGTCATAAATAACTTGTAAATTTTGTCATTCATATAACAAAATTGATACAAGTGTCATATTTCTGCCACACACCCCGTGGCTGGGAAAATTGCACAAAAGCTGTTAGATACTAGCGTCATATTTATACTATGTATCCCATAGCTGAGATATAGTACAAAAGCTAATATATATAGAGATCTGATCTACTGATTTCCAGAAGTTTCCTTAAGTCGATTTTCAAGCTCGGCTAACATACTGGCGAAAACCTGCATATTCTCCTGGTACTGTGCCTGCATCTTTGCCACCGTCGCCTCTAGGACTGCAATCTTGTTCTGAGCTGTTGCTAATTCTTCATTTCTCTTGATCATTTCTTCTATTAACTTCAATTCATTATCATAAATGAAAGGTAATTCTCGTCTGACCTGCTCGAAATTTTTCTCGGACTCTTCACTAATCTCGTTCACCTTCTGCTGCATCACCTCTTGATCCTTCATTAAATCTTCTACTCGATATTCGATACCTTCAATTCATTCTAAGGTTAATTCATCTAGATGACCCAAAGCTGTCTCAATCTGTTCTTCCTGCCGCACTAGCCGTGACAGAAGAGTGGAGACTGTCGGCGGTCTCTCCTGTGCTTCTTGCGAACTTTCTCCTACCTCAAAAACTCGTGGCGGAGTGGGGATGTCGGGGGTAGGTGATCGAGGCAACGCATTGTATCGGGCAATAATGGCTCTGACCTCTTCACTGAATTCAAATGGAATGTAGGGAGGAGTGAAATCGGTAGATGATGGTGGCGGCAAAGGTAAAGACGATGGGACTGTGAGTTCAAAAGTAGGTAAGATATATGAATATGGACGTGGTAAAGGGGAGGATAACACGGGAAGCGTTCTCATTCGCGTCGTCCTTCTGATTCTCTCAGATGGTACCTCTACAACTGAAGGAGAATCTAACTTAGGTGGTTCTTCGTCGGAAATACGAGCTCTTTCTCTAGCCTGCATGCAGGGATCTTCGAAAAATTGCGCAACATCAGGCATCGTGGTATCTTCGGATGGATCTTCTGAAGGATCTGATTCTACGTCATGCCCAAATATCAAAGAGATTTCAGGTACTACGGATACGTCTTCCGATGGATCTAATTCCGTCGCTCGCCTAGGTACGGTCGTGATGTCCGGTACTACCGCGATATTTTCCATATTTGAGTCTGACATAAGTGTGATAGGAAGAGAAGGGGAAATAATAACTCTGTAACCACCCAGTAACAATGAATATTCCACTATATAACTAAATAATTAACAATTAACATATACAAATAACGTTTTGATGACGTTGTGGCACGGAGGACTTTGGATAAGTTTGTGAAAATTTTGGTTATAGTTCAATGTTTAAAAATATTTGGTTCTCTATAACCATGAGCTCTGATACCAATCTGTAACACCCCCGTTTTTGATATTCGCAGCGGAAATATAAGTTGGGGTGTTACTTCATGGTTCGTAGTCATGATAATAGAAAACGACTCAAAAAGAGACGTTTTTAATAAAAATGTTATCATTCATTTATTTAAATATCAGAGTACATAACATAGGTCCCAGAGGGAGGTTCGAAAATACGTTATAAAAGATTACATTATTCATTTGAATGATAACAAATGGACACCCTTTTTATAAAAGAAGTCCACAGCCACTCCGTGCCAAGTTCGTTCTCTCTTAAATACCTGAGATAAAACATGCTAAAAAGTCAACACAAAGGTTGAGTGAATCCACATTGTTTTATAATCAATTTGAACACAAGCCTATTATAAAGTATAAAATCACAGTACGATATATTGCACTAAGGCTCATGACACGCAATGCGTTGACAGTGTCCAGGTTCGACAAACATAATTAAATGAGAGTGGTCTTGCCCCCGAGTAGGAGTTTGCCTAGAAACTCTTTATAGAAATCAAATATAATACATTTGCATACCTTTCTACCCTGAAGGATATCAATCCAACTAATACAAATGGGTCGTCGGGTCAATAGATCTATTCATTATATTCGCGCTCACCCTGCGGGTGACTAATGGTGCATGATATGAGGGACTTTTTATAAAAATAGGCAATAAGTTAACCTAGTGCAATAACAATTAAAATACTCGTGTTCGATTTAGTAGCATGTATCTCCCCACAAGTTTGTAAAACGTATAAATAAAAAGTGGGACTGATGAGTGTCTAAATACTCATCATTTCTGTCACATTTAGACTACAAAAACATTTAAAAACATGCAGATATGCTTAAAAATACAGAAAATATCATTTGATTGTGTTTTTATGTGTTCCAAGTGCAAAAAGATTGAAAACAAGTGAAAACGAGCAAAATTTGCTTAATTGGCAGTTTCAGTCCCTGAACTTTCACAAGTTGTCAAAATTAGTCCTTTAAAATTCAATTTTGCAAAATGACAACTTTGTTCCTTGGATTTTCAGCAGTGTACAAGAATGGTCCCTGGATTTTCAGAAGTTACATGATTGGTCCCTAAATTTAACTTAAATCCATTTCCAATCCTAAAACTAAAACCCAACCATAAATAAATAAACAACCTAACCCAACCCCAGCCCAATCCATCACCACCAGCCCACTTCCCTTCATTTTAAATAAAACCCAAAACCCAGTATCCAAAACCAGAGTTTGACCTGGTCAAACTCTTCTCCCCCAAACCAACCCCGCCTAAAACCAATACCACCATAGCCCACCTTATCTCTGCCATACCACCCTCCTCCTTCCCAATACACTCCCTAACAAACCAAAAGCATTTAATGCTTCCCTTCCCCTCACAAGTTATTAGACCAAGTGGTTTTCCCACTTTAACCATTTTGGCGCCAAAATTACAAATGGACGAATAGGATGAATTGGAAGCTAACAAGTGGTGGGATTTGATCAGTAAGCTGAGGAGAGACTTTTTGGATTGCTATAAAAGAAGGAGAAGACACACATAGATAAATGTCACTAGTTTTAGACCGTTTGTAGTGTAAAAATTTATTTTAATGTTTGTATCAGTTTCACTTTAAGTTTTAATTGTAATTCAAGTTAAATTAAAGTCAGATATCCTTATGTTATCAAGTGATGTACTCAATTTCAAGTTTTATAAAAGTTCAAGTTTTCCTGTGATTCGTATTAAGTTTGTATAAGCTGTTAAGAAACATTCACAACTTCCATACCCTTTGTATAAGTTTAAGCAAGCTTTTTATAGCTTTCAGTAAGCTTGTACTCAGTCTAGTACTTTTAATTTTGAAAAATCAAGAAAAGTCAAACAAAGTCAACATTTACTGTAGATTAGCTTATGTTGCTGCTTTTTACCTTTTTTTCTGCTTACTTAGGCTATTTGAGGTTATTAAAGGGCAGTTTGATAATCAGTCTAGGCTCAAACCTTATTTTCACCCTAGAACTTAAAAACAGTCAATAAGTCAATTTATATGCATTAGCTTATTCAGGGCTTATTTCAAGTTGTAATGTGCTTTTATTGTATTGAGTAAATTATTTAATCATTGTTTAGTCAGTATCTTAAGTTAATTTGATTGTTTCTAGTTTAAATTTCATATCAGTCACACCAAAGGGGTGTTTGGTTTTAAAGTCAAACGGGTCATTTGGGTCTTGCCACTGTTCATGTGCAGTCTCATTAAACTTGATCTCGAATAACTAAGTATAAAAAGTTATTGGTGCAAAAGTTCCCCTTGATTTCAGTTGTTTACAGGTTTGGAGCTAGAAACTGCAGTCACAAGGTCTGAAAAGCCCACAACAAGCTCCAAATAAGCTGGGCTTATTTTGGAGTCATTTTGCAACTCCTCAGGTTCCAATTATTTCATATTCAGTTTGTGTTAAAACCCCCATAAGCCTAATCCCTAGTTTCACCATATCAGACCTAGCTTTGTACATCAGACTAGATTTTCAGTTTTCATGGTTTTCTAATGCCCATTGCAGATTTTTAATTCAGTCATATTAAGCTATCATAAGCTGAATTTCTGGATTTTAAATATTCCCCAGCTCATCTAGTTCCAGTAATTTTTGTAAGATTTTTAGAGTAGCTTATCACAGCTTTTAGGATCCTTGAAAAGCTCCCATTTTGCCCTGTGCATAAGCACATCAGCAGACATCAAATAGCCATAAGCTCTTTGTGAGCTTTTCTGGTTTATCAGCCAGCATTTCTTGAAACCATTAACTTATTTAGGTGTGTCTCAGTCCCTAGTAGTTCTTTCCATAAGCTCATAGCTTAATTCACAGTCCTTAGCTTGTTTGCAAAATCCTAAGTTCTAAAAAGCCTCCAAGCCAACTGTTAAGCTTAAGCTGCTTATTCCAGCTTATTTCTTTAGATATAAAAATAGTTCCAGTGTTAAAGTAGCTTAATATTAGCTTATAAGTAGTTAGCAATAAGAAAATTAGCAAAAAAATAAGTTTTACAAAAAGTGGGGTATGTGGGATTCGAACCTGGGTTTCCTGGGTAACAAGCCAACTGCATAACCATCTGCCCTAATCCCTTTTGTTATTAAATCTTTGCATTCACCTTTATTTAATCTTGTTTCAATTTTAAGCTTTTATAAGCTGTTAAGCTGTAGAACAGCTTATTCCAATAAGCTGTTTCACTTTTCTTATTTTTCCTAGTTTCTTTTTATCATAAAGTATTTACTTAAAAATTTTCAGATTTTTCTTAATAGTTTTAATATTTTTAATCAATTAAGTAGTTTAAAATAGTAATTAAATCATAATAAATAGAATATTAATCAGAAAAATATAAATCTTTTTTACATAATTTTATTTTGTCATTTATAATCTAGGAAAAATATAATTATATTATTAGACCTTAAGAAAAACAAAAACAGAAAAATAGTGATAGCTTCTATTTAATAGAATTTATCTTTTTAAATTTTTAATTAAGTAATTTTCATTTTTATAATTTTCTTAGCTTCTTTTCACTTAATAATATTTATAGAAAAAGTTTTAGATTTTTCTTTGTTCATTTAGTATTTATTATAATTTAAATTAGTTTTAAATAATTATTAAATAATAAATAATTAATAATAATTAGATAAAAAGTTTAAAAAAATATAATTTTAGTTTTAAAATAAGTTTTAAGTAATTTTACACTTTTAGGTTTTAATTTTATAGAATTCACTTTTTCGTCCCATTTTAGATTTTCCGTTACGCGTTTTCAGTTTATTTAAATCGCGTTTAATTTTCTTTTGTATATTTGTGTTTCATTTGTTAATTAGAATTATTAAAAAAGCAAAATCTCATATCTAATCATCAGTCACTCTAATCCTAACTTTTCACAGTTTGCCCATTCGCACCTCGTTGGGAAACGATCCGGGTAATCACTTACCTGGTTTCACACTACACACACAAACGTGAGTTTTTGCAAGTATCATTTTTCACAAAAGGGTTATTTGTATTTATTCACGCATATCCGCTGTCTGCATTTATTTATAAGTGTATTCAGCACGGATCAGGGACTATGAACTCACCTCGATTAGTCTGATCGATAAACGAATTTAACTAAAGTTGATAAACATCTCCGGCTCGCAACCTGATTTGGTACGTTATATTTTAGTAATCGTTCCTGAATATAATTAAGTTTATTTGTTCGTTTTATAACGTTTTCCTTATTGTTTAAATGTTAATTTTGATACAACATGAAGTTTCTTCAAAAGTTATAAGATTTATCTTATTACTTATTTTTATGTGTTCGTTCCGTTCGTTCGTTAATTAAATACCTCGTTCGTTTGTTAAATAGATCCTTCGTTCGTTCGTTATTGATTAAAACGTATTTTAAATTCTTATTATTAATAAGAATTATAAAAACAATATTAATAATAATTATAATAATAATATTAATTATTTATTAAACATTTTCACTTCTTCCCCTAAAGTTCTATATGTTGTCAACTTTTACCCTTGAACTTTCATATATTGATAAGTTTTACCCCTTAACTTTTACAAAATTACAATTTTTACCCCTCAACTTTGGTTAAATGACAACTTTTACCCCTATAGTTTCAAAAATGACATTTTCTACCCCTAAGGTTTAAGTCGACTGCATTTTAAGTCCTTTTCATAAATCTAGTTAGAGTTTTGTCACAAAATACCCTTGAACTTCCTATGTCGTCTCACCCGTCGTCCTTATTCTTTAAAAACGCTCTATATCTTACGATTTATAACAAAACTTTTTACGACTCTTTTGTAAACTTGTTTATTAGTTTATAAACTTGATTTCTACAAAAACTTAGCTCATGATTCGAACTCACGAGCTCAAAATAATTTATTTTTGGTGCGTTTGGTTTGTCTCGTCGGGTCAGAAAACATGCCACAAAGAATGACCATATCTCACTCGATTCTTAACGAAATCACTTCTTTCTTTTTCCTATGGTTAGATATCTAAGTGAACTACGTTTGTACAAAAATCTAGAATTTTTAGACTCCGTTTAGTGGTCGAATTTCATTTTACAAAACCACGTCTGTTGTTTTCTCGACAGCGACCAAATGAACAAAAACAATTTCGTTTTTGATTTTTAACCTTACAAACTAGGAATCATTGATTATATTTAGTATCTTTAACATGTTTAGAAGGTTTCTAATTAATCCTAGGTTGTTTGGACTTACAAAATAATTAAAAAGGGTGTTTGTTTGTTCGACAGTTTTGAAAAAGAAAAAGAAATATGGATTTTGATTACTTAGGGTTTTTAGGTTAGATCTTAGAGTATATTAAGAGTATTTTAAACTTTTTTAGACTTTGTCTTACCATATTGAACACCAAAATAAAATACCTATGGGTGTGTTTGGGTTTTTTCGGCCAAAAGAAAAAGAAAGAAAAATAATATGTAATCTTTGATTTTAAAGTTTTATCTATATTAAGGCTTGTTCATTTAGGTTATTAGGATCATATTGAGTATATAGAACAAAAGAAAAGAGCTTGAGGACTTACCTAGAAGATCTTGGGTCGAATAGGGTTTTATGGGACATAGGGTTTTGAAATGTGATCACCAATGCTCCTAGAAATGTAAGTGTATATGGGTTGTGGGTTTTGGTTCGATGGTTTAAGGGTGATGGAGAGGGTTTTGGGTGCCTTCTATTTATAGAGGGATGTGTAGGGTTTCTAAAGGCTTCTAGTGGTGCTATTGGAGAGTGTGTGCAAGAGTTTGGTGAGGTGTGAGGTGAGATTGGGCGCCACATGAGTAGAAGGGGGAAGAATGGTGTGGAAGTCTATTAACCATACACATGTGTCTTTCTAGAAGGAGGGGGTTTGTGGAGTTTTATGGTTCTTACACTTGGATTACTAGGGTTTAGAAGAACTAGGGTTTAGTTTGGTTCCTAGTTTGATTCGAGCTAGGTTTTTAGGATTTGGGAAATTTGGTTCGAACAAGGCTATAGGTGGTTGTACATCATGCTTAGTTAGGTAGTATTCTAGGGTTTAAGGTTTAGTTAGGGTTTCTAGGGTTGTGGGATTTTTAGAAATGGATTTTTAGGGTTTTATGGAATAATATTACATATATCGATTTGTATTTAAGTGTAGGAAAAATACTTTTATGCATTGGCTAGCTGTACCTTAGGCTTAGGAGAGTTGTACCATAGGGTTTAGAAAATAGGAAAAATATAATTTTAATTATTTCTTAATATTATATAATTTTTATTAAGGTTTTAAGATGATTAAATGAATTTTTAAGTTTTTGTGCATTAGAGGGCTGTACCATGGGTTTAAGGGTTTGTACATTTGTTAATTAAATTAATAAATTATTTTTAAAAAAAATTAATGTGTAAAGATATTACAAAGTATGTCTTTTAAATAATTATTATTAAGGTTTTTATAGGGTTTTTATTTATATTTTGTTTTTATGCTTTAAAGACTTGTACCTTAGTTTAAGAGACTTGTACTTATGTACTTTATAAAAATATTAATTAGGGTTTGTGATTTCATTTCATATAATAATAGTTCTTGTGAAATTAGGGTTTAATCGGGAGTTTTTGTGGAATTAGGGTTTATGTGCTTTAGTGACTTGTACATTAGTTAAATAAATTATATTTTAACATTTCTAGGGTTTTGTCATCTTCATATGGTATTATGGTAGTTTAGGGTTTTATAAAAACTATTATCAGATAGAAAAAGTTTTGTTTAAAACGTACGTTAACGAAATAACGCAAAGTGGTAGATAGGACTTCGTAAAATTTTAGTTCAAGGTTGTTTTAATAGTTAAATATCAATTCTGTTAAAGTTAGGTTGCGCGCACATTTATCGAAGATGTGATCCACTTCACATAAGATAAAAGTATAACTAAGTAATAAAAAAAAATTTCTACGTGGAAAAAGGTTAAGTATTAAATAATTATGTAGGGAATTCTTACTGTGGTTACACAATTCATACAATAAATTAAACGAGAAAAACCAATAGTGCACTCTACGGTTGCCTTTCTAAGACGTTCAAGCTAGTTACATAAAAGAGGTCAGCTAGTTTTCTTAGCCTAACGTGAGGCAATCAATTAAACAAGAGACGACGAATCAATATTCAACAACTAGGTTTCATTAAATCTAAGCAAAGAAAAATAAATCTAAGCTAGCACGTTAAAGGGAAGAGAAGATAAACAAGTAATCAAACAATACATAGACATATTGAATGATTAAACGGATAACTTATCTTCAATAAAACATGTGTTTTGGGGGCTGTAGAACCCTTACAAAAGTAGAGAAAATTGTCCACAAAACCCTACTCCAAGATGTTACACGAATTAATGAAAACATGCGAAAGTATATATAGTTTTACAATGGTGACGGCATCACTTGCAAAGTGTGATGCCGTTAGCTCGCCTCCAATTAGGGTTTCATCTTCTCCAAGTTGCCTTGTGACGGCGTCGCTTAGGAACTCTGACGCCGTCAAGTGCTGTCTGACGTCGTCCCTTAGTAAATCTTCTGGGCCGTCTCTTGTTAACATTGCATGGATTTTTGGTCTTCAAATACACCTGACGCCGTCAGGTTATAAAGCCTTCAATTTTGACTGAGGCGTGGCTTGTTAATTCTGAGCCAAGAATCCTCCATCTTTTACTAGTGACGGCTATACGTTGTAGCTTGTGACCCCGTCAGACTCCCATATATGATAGAATTCGGGACTTCATCGTTTTCAACACTTTTTCGTCGTGTCGAGCCCAAAACATGCCATTTTCCAGATTTCTCGTCCCAAGTACCTAAAATGCAAAAAGAAATGATTTAGGGCAATATTTGATCATATAAATACGATTTCGGCCTTAAATAACCCCTTAAAAGGTTACCAAATAATTCTTCATCAGTGGTGACATGAAATCAAGCATGGAATGTTAAATAAGTATGAAGATGAGTATGAAATAAGTTTATGAAATGCTTACAAGTGTTGGTGATATTTGGTGCACAAGAACTCTAAGAAAACCCCAAGAAAACTGGTATGTGTTAAATCACACACCTTTTCTTTATCAAAAACGGACTTAAAAGACCAAAAAAACTGATCATAAATGCCAAATATATGCTTTTTTTTTGTGTTTGTGTATGTGCAGGTAAAGGATATAAGAAAAGGACAAAAAGAGAGACAAAACGGATATAACCAAGCACGAGAATGGAAAGAGTGAGAAAAGCCGAGGCCGGGGATGTGTGATGAGTGGCCTTTTACTCATCATTTTATACCCGAAAAACCCCAGAAAAATGACCAAAAACACCCAAATGGACCATATATTGTTGCATATATCCTTGGATTGTGTTTTATGTGTTTCAGGTACAAAAGGATTGAAAATGAGGCAAATATGGACAAAACCGAGCTTGATTTGGAAAAGAGTTCAAAAGCCGATACCGGGAAGACATTATTTATTCGGATAAAATTCGAGCTCGAAAATCCCAAAATGACCCTTGGATTATTTTTATTTGGCAATATTGGCCCCTAGAAGACTTTGGTAAGTTGGCAGATTTGGTCCCTGATGTTTACAAGATTTACACTTTTGGTCCTTGTGCTAAATCATTTTAACCTCTCCATACAACACAAAACCGGGTCCAATCCTAAACAATAAACCCACCAGCCCATCACAACCCTTGGCCCAAACCCATTGATAGTTAAAATACCGGGGTCAAATACTCAGACTCCGGTCAAACCCCTAATTAACTTACTATTCATCCTTCTTCTCTAACCATCTTTGCCCGCCAAATCACTAATCCTCACTAACCCCTTCCCCGTCATTTTCTTGCTTTCCACCTCACCACACCAGTCCAAGAACATCACATGGCTGTGTTTCCCTCACCCCCTCCACCTCATCAAGCCGAGGACCACTATTCCCATCTACGGCTACAAATGCAAGATTGGGGACCAAGTTATCATCTAATGGCCAAGAAAGCATCCAAGGACAAGAACAAGCACAAAAAGCAGAAGAGAAACCCTAGAGTAGGAGTAGTATAAATAGTAGCTAAGTAGCAGTTGTGTTTTTTAGGTTTTATTTTTAGCTTAATTTAGGTATTTCTTTCTTTTCAGCTTATTGTAATTTATTTAGTTTTTAGTAATGTAATTTAATTTTCAGTTAATGAAATTTTAAGATTTGTTGTTTTTATTTTCTCAGTCAACCTTAGTCAAACTCAGCTTATTGCTTATGCTCTGTGCTTCATTACCAGTTTTCATTGCTTATCTAGTCTCATTTTAACTTCATTTTCATCTGCCTTTTGAGTGGTTAGCTTAAATGTTATTTGCCTTAGCTTAAAGTTCATGACAGCAGACATAAGGGTTGTTTGGGTCATGGGTTAAAGAGGGTCAAATAGGGTAATCACTGTTCCTTTGCCCCCTAAATCAGTATGGATTAGCTCTATTCTAGTCTAGGTAGTGATTTAGAAGTTGTTTTAAGTTGCTTTATTAAGGGTCCTTGGATTTAGTTCAACTTTGTAAGTTTCACAGTCTTAAAGTAGTCCTAGCAGCCCTTTGGTTAGAGCTTTAATAAATTGTTCAGTGGTGTAGTTTTCTTGTGCTAAGTTAGTCATTTTAAGTTCACAAGTCCATTTGGTTATTTCTGTGTCTTTTCCAAACTGTAAACAACTATATTCTGTGCCTGCAAGTTTTTTTTAGTTTTGCCTCATTCAGCCCACAGTTTCACTTTTCGTTTCTTTACTTTAAATCCTAGTAAGCTGAATCTTGGTACATTTATCATTTAGTTGCTTATCTAGTTAGATTTGATCTTTTTGAATTTTTTAAATTAGCTTAATCCAGTTTTTTTAGTAGCTTGAAAATAACCTCAGGCTGCCACCTTACCCTGCAACATCAGCCACTTTCCAGCTTATTATGTTTCATAGTGCTTATTTGCTAGTTTTTTAGGCTTAATCTGTTCCCTTTTTTTTACTTTAAAGTTATCATTTAATATTTCAGCTTATTGCAATTCCATGACTAGCTTTCTATTAGCTTATTTGAGTAATGGTCCTCATGCTTTAGCTTATTCCCTTTTCTCATTTCCTTTTTAAGCCTCTCATCTTTTTTTTTTTTTTTTTTTTTTTTGTAACTTATTATTGAGCTTATTTGTGGTTTTGAGAAATAAGTTGCTTTATTAAATTTGCTTATTATCATTTGTTTTTTTTAAGTTTCAAAAAGAAAAAGAAAAAAAACCAAAAAAAAAAAAAAAAAAAAAAAAAAAAAAAAAAAAAAAAAAAAAAAAAAAAAAATAGTTTGCAAAAATGCCACAGCTGAGGTTCGAACCCCAGCCCTTTAGCACACACACAAACACCCTTCCCAACTGCCCTTGGGACTTCTTTGGTTAGACATTGCATCATTTAATTTATAACCCTTGTTTCTATTTAAGCAATCCGTATTATTTAGCTTCTTTCCAGCTTATTGAAATAAGCTGGGGACTTTTTTTAATTTTTCCTAGGACCAGAATTGTTTAAAGTATTTTTTGGAAAATTTTCAGACTTTTCTATTTCAGTTTAGTATTTTTAATCATTTATTTTATTTTAATTAGTTTTTAATTCTTAATTAATTATTAAAAAGTCAAAAAAATATAATTCTTTTTTTAAAAATTTTCTTTTATCATTTAGGACATAGGAAAATTATTTTGGTATCCGTAGGGTTAGTTCTTAATAGATTTGATGTTTATGCACGTTTTTAGTTACCGGTTTACGTAATTTGATTTTCTTTTTATTAGATATTAGTAACCAAAGTGAACCTCATCTTTTCAAGCATTTTAATACCAAACCGAAAACGATATCCTCAATTTCACGCCTCGTTGGGACTACGACCCGGGTATTCGCTTATCCGGTATATTATAATTGATTGTGTTGCGTCAAACCGTCGCGAGTTGATTTTTCTTCGTGAGAGGTTTAGCTTGTGATTAGTTTGACCAAAATTAACAATCAATTTTTGGCGCCGCTGCCGGGGAGGTGTGTTGCGACAATATCGTTACGGTTTGACGATTAGTGACTTGAAGATCCTTCCTCGTGAAGTTTCGTATTTATCTTGTGAATATTTTTTATCAAAAATCCAAAAAAATTAAAAAACCTTGAAAACCCAAAAAGATTTTCTTCTCCAAATTATTTTTCCTTTTTCTTTTGTGATTTTCAATGTTTCTAAATTTAAAAATCCAAAAATATTCTTCTCAATCCTCTTATCCGTTTGATTCTTTATTTCTTATCCCTCTATCTGTTTAATTCTTCTTCTCTATGTCTTCATCTTACCATTATGGTTGTCAATGGTGTGGAGGTCCTCATAATGGTGGGAATTGTCCCGGTTGTAGCATGGTGGAATCGGGAAACGGGTTTGTCTATGACCAAAATCCTTATTCTTACCATGAAACAACCGACTTTTTCAACCAGCCCCCACAACACCAGATGGAGACATATTCTTGTGAATATTGTGGAGGTCCACACCCAAGTTTTGATTGTCAAACAGGGAACACGTTTGTCTATGAGCAAGTTCCATGTAATCAAAACTTCAGTTATGACCACTATCCATATAATTCACCGAATCAGTCACAACAAACGTATTGTTGTGAGTACTGTGGAGGTCCTCACTATAGCTCTGATTGTCAAACAAGGAACCCGCTTGTCTATGAACGTGGTCCTTATAACAATTATGACTATTCTTATCATGACCAACCTCCACAGTACCAAATGATTCAACCACAACCTCAGCCATCTCCTCAAGAATTATTCAATGAAGAACAAGAACAACTTCTCATTGATATGCTTGATGTCCTAAAAGATCTTAAGGATTTGGTTAATAAACGTCCCCAAGAAGATCGTCATGAGAAATCTTGTGCAGAACTTCTAGCCGAAGAACGAGGAGCAAAAATGCGTTCCATATTTCTCAGGGCTGCCCTTCTTGATGACGATGATGAGGAAGAAGAAGACGAAGAGGAGAGTGCTATTCCTTTAAATGATACCATCTCTCAACCCTCTCAGTCTAGACCCGAGGACTCTCTCATTATGGGGGATGAGCATCTTAGCACTATTCCTGAAAAGGAATCGGATGAATTCATAAAGTCTAGTGATGAGAACCTTGTCCCAACCCCAAGTGAGTCTAAGGAGATATTCGACAGAGAATGTGATTCTCCAATTTTTGGAGAATCTCTTGACATCTCTGAGGTTACTTCCGGGATTTTCTCTAACACTCTTTTTGAATTTGATGACGATCGCTTTTCTAGCAACGTAAATCCTCTTTTTGTCGAAGTGTTAGAGAACGATGAGGTCAAATACTCTATTATTTTTGATAATATGACCTCAATTATTAATCTCGATATTGATAAGGACAATCTTTCTCCGACATATGTGACATTTCCATCCGAGGATCGCCATTATATTGACTTCACATATGTCGTTCGAATCTTTCTACCTTTCTTCACCTATAAGGTAGATTGTCCTTTCCTTCACTCGTTAGGGAGTGAAGATACCATCTTTGACCCCAGCATCTCTCATTCTTTTAAGCCGTGGGTATCTCATCGGAGTGGAACTTTCAAGCACTTCAATGTTTCTCCAAACATATTAAATGAAAGTCCGATGGAGATTTTCTCTTCCACATGCTCCCCCAAGAACAAATGAATTCGGGGCGAGTCTAAGCTATACGACTCGATCAAAAACAAGTGCTTCGTGGGTGGCAACCCATGCCTATCTTCTATCTTCTTTCTATTTTCTAACACTAAGTGTGGGGGAATTCCTCTACTTGTTGCTTTGTTGTTGTGTGTTTGCCTTTGTTTTCAGGATTCCCGTAGATCGAGATGATTGATGCGCCTGTTTTCAATCCAGCTGCCCAATATCCGATCTTTATGTTTATGTTCATCCAGGGATATCTTATTAATCCTTTTTGTGAAAGATTTCGTTTCCACACTTAGATAGTAGTATTACCTTTTTACGTTCTATAGTGTCGGCTTAGGCCGGTACTTTGAATGTTGAGGGCAATATTCAATTCTAAGTGTGGGGGGGGGGGGGGAATTCTTGCAAATTTGACCCAAATTTTAAAAAATTTCACATATTGTACCTACTAGTCCCCTAGCACCCCCGTTTTGACCAAAATTTTAAATTTTTTATCGTATTTTGCATGAAAAAGAAGTGCTTTGCACAATAAAAATAATTTGCTATACATTAATACTTCGGTATTAGTGGAAGTTTAGACTTGATTAGGCTAGAACAAGGGAATCCCGACTCTGCCAAAGTGTTGATTTGGCTGCTACCCTTAACTTTTAGGCTAAGTTTTTACGAATTGTGCAAATGAAAATGCTAAACGTGGAGTAGTTGGTTCTCTTTAGAGCTCATCGAAGTTATTTGTGGCTTTTTGTTCCCATAAGCTTATTTCACCCAATACTAGTAATCTAGGAATAATTAAGGGTGTTTGGTTTTGGTGATGATTAGTTTTTGTCTTCTTAAGAAAATTCTTGCTTATAAAAGTTGGGTACACATCAAGGTTACTACAAGTGTCGTGTAACATAAGCGGCGGTTCATAAAGCGGCCCTTGGATCTCTAATTCAGGATGTGTGAGGTCTTGGTCTAACGACCTTGGATCCTCATTTCATGAATGTCTAGAGTCTTGGAATTATCCGTAAAGTTCCGTTTAGTTTATGGTACACGAGATTTGGAGTGGTGGCACTAAAATCAAGCAAAAATAAATAAATCTTAAATTTATGTGCTATAAGCTACGGTTCGAGATCGGTCCTTGGATCCTTATTTCCAAAAGGCGTTTAGGTCTTGGCTACCCTCTTATAACGGCCCTTGGATCTTTATTCAGGAAGGTGTAAGGTCTTGGTCTAACACCCTTGGAACCTCATTTCCGGAATGTATAAAGTCTTGGAACTCTCCGTTGTAACGGCCCTTGGATCCTTTATTCCTAAGGTATAAGGTCTTGGAATTTCCCCGTGAAGCTCCATAATTTATAGCACAATAAGAAGTTAAGTAAATATATATATATATATATATATATATATATATATATATATATATATATATATATATATATCAAAAATATCAAAATAGAATAAAAAGCCCCATTTTAAATCACCTTGATGTGGACCTCATTTTTATGGCAACGGTTTTCGGAGGAAGATTAGAAACTAGTTAGCATCTAAACTAGGTATCTTTATCGGACTAAAAATTATCGAAACGAGAATTTGAAGAAATTCATTTCTCACCAAAAATAAAATAAATAGAGGAAAATAGGAATTTGGGGAACAAGGAGTATACACAATTAACTTCCATAAGTAGTGTTAGCATTTTACAAAAACGTTTGCACAAGGGTTTTAAACTTAGTAGGGAAGTATAAAAAAGAGGATGACGATTACAATTCCCTGGAATCACCCACTTAGTGTGATTCCCGTTCTATGATGCCATTTTTGATAATCAAGCATGATATTTACGTTTTGTCTCATTTTTATCTACTTGCATTTTATAATAAAGTCAAAACGGGGTGTAATATTTTTGGTAACCTTAATATTCTTTTGATCCTTTCATTACTTCATATGATCGGATTGCTAGGGACTAGCAATTGCTTAGTGTGGGGGATTGATGAGTGGCCTTTTACTCATCATTTTATACCCGAAAAACCCCACAAAAATGACCAAAAACACCCAAATGGACCAAATATTGTTACAAATATCCTTGGATTGTGTTTTATGTGTTTCAGGTACAAAAGGATTGAAAACGAGGCAAATATGGACAAAACCGAGCTTGATTTGGAAAAGAGTTCAAAAGCCGATACCGGGAAGACATTATTTATTCGGATAAAAATTCGAGCTCGAAAATCCCAAAATGACCCTTGGATTATTTTTATTTGGCAATATTGGCCCCTAGAAGACTTTGGTATGCTGGCAGATTTGGTCCCTGGTGTTTACAAGATTTACACTTTTGGTCCTTGTGCTAAATCATTTTAACCTTTCCATACAACACAAAACCGGATCCAATCCTAAACAATAAACCACCAGCCCATCACAACCCTTGGCCCAAACCCATTGATAGTTAAAATACCGGGGTCAAATACTCAGACTCCGGTCAAACCCCTAATTAACTTACTATTCATCCTTCTTCTGTAACCATCTTTGCCCGCCAAATCACTAATCCTCACTAACCCCTTCCCCGTCATTTTCTTGCTTTCCACCTCACCTCACCAGTCCAAGAACATCACATGGCTGTGTTTCCCTCACCCCCTCCACCTCATCAAGCCGAGGACCACTATTCCCATCTACGGCTACAAATGCAAGATTGGGGACCAAGTTATCATCTAATGGCCAAGAAAGCATCCAAGGACAAGAACAAGAACAAAAAGCAGAAGAGAAACCCTAGAGTAGGAGTAGTATAAATAGTAGCTAAGTAGCAGTTGTGTTTTTTAGGTTTGATTTTTAGCTTAATTTAGGTATTTCTTTCTTTTCAGCTTATTGTAATTTATTTAGTTTTCAGTAATGTAATTTAATTTTCAGTTAATGAAATTTTAAGATTTGTTGTTTTTATTTTCTCAGTCAACCTTAGTCAAACTCAGCTTATTGCTTATGCTCTATGCTTCATTACCAGTTTTCATTGCTTATCTAGTCTCATTTTAACTTCATTTTCATCTGCCTTTTGAGTGGTTAGATTAAATGTTATTTTCCTTAGCTTAAAGTTCATGACAGCAGACATAAGGGTTGTTTGGGTCATGGGTTAAAGAGGGTCAAATAGGGTAATCACTGTTCCTTTGCCCCCTAAATCAGTATGGATTAGCTCTATTCTAGTCTAGGTAGTGATTTAGAAGTTGTTTTAAGCTGCTTTATTAAGGGTCCTTTGATTTAGATCAACTTTGTAAGTTTCACAGTCTTAAAGTAGTCCTAGCAGCCCTTTGGTTAGAGCTTTAATAAATTGTTCAGTGGTGTAGTTTTTTTGTGCTAAGTTAGTCATTTTAAGTTCACAAGTCCATTTGGTTATTTCTGTGTCTTTTCCAAACTGTAAACAACTATATTCTGTGCCTGCAAGTTTTTTTTAGTTTTGCCTCATTCAGCCCACAGTTTCACTTTTCGTTTCTTTACTTTAAATCCTAGTAAGCTGAATCTTGGTACATTTATCATTTAGTTGCTTATCTAGTTAGATTTGATCTTTTTGAATTTTTTAAATTAGCTTAATCCAGTTTTTTTAGTAGCTTGAAAATAACCTCAGGCTGCCACCTTACCCTGCAACATCAGCCACTTTCCAGCTTATTATGTTTCCTAGTGCTTATTTGCTAGTTTTTTAGGCTTAATCTATTCCCTTTTTTTACTTTAAAGTTATCATTTAATATTTCAGCTTATTGCAATTCCATGACTAGCTTTCTATTAGCTTATTTGAGTAATGGTCCTCATGCTTTAGCTTATTCCCTTTTCTCATTTCCTTTTTAAGCCTCTCATCTTTTTTTTTCTTTTTTTTTTGTAACTTATTACTGAGCTTATTTGTGGTTTTGAGAAATAAGTTGCTTTATTAAATTTGCTTATTATCATTTGTTTTTTTTAAGTTTCAAAAAGAAAAAGAAAAAAAACCAAAAAAAAAAAAAAAGTTTGCAAAAATGCCACAGCTGAGGTTCGAACCCCAGCCCTTTAGCACACACACAAACACCCTTCCCAACTGCCCTTGGGACTTCTTTTGTTAGACATTGCATCATTTAATTTATAACCCTTGTTTCTATTTAAGCAATCCGTATTATTTAGCTTTTTTCCAGCTTATTGAAATATGCTGGGGACTTTTTTAAATTTTTCCTAGGACCAGAATTGTTTAAAGTATTTTTTGGAAAATTTTCAGATTTTTCTATTTCAGTTTAGTATTTTTAATCATTTATTTTATTTTAATTAGTTTTTAATTCGTAATTAATTATTAAAAAGTCAAAAAAATATAATTCTTTTTTTAAAAATTTTCTTTTATCATTTAGGACATAGGAAAATTATTTTGGTATCCGTAGGGTTAGTTCTTAATAGATTTGATGTTTATGCACGTTTTTAGTTATCGGTTTACGTAATTTGATTTTCGTTTTATTAGATATTAGTAACCAAAGTGAACCTCGCCTTTTCAAGCATTTTAATACCAAACCGAAAACGATATCCTCAATTTCACGCCTCGTTGGGACTACGACCCGGGTATTCGCTTATCCGGTATATTATAACTGATTGTGTTGCGTTAAACCGTCGCGAGTTGATTTTTCTTCGTGAGAGGTTTAGCTTGTGATTAGTTTGACCAAAATTAACAATCAATGTGATTCTACATTTTTATCAACCATAAACCCAAAAGTCCAAAACCAAATCCTTAATGATAAATCATTTTCACCAAAATTCCAAAATCATTTTCAGCATCACTCCCTAATATTTTGCAAAGTTAGTCCTCATCTAACCTTTGTTAAATCCCAAATTCTATTAAAACTAAAACTGGATCCAGTCCATAACTTAAATCAAAAGTCCAATCCTTATCCTCCAAGCCCAAACCACAACCAAACCGGATCCAACCCATTCCTTATAACCCGAAGTCAAAACTAATAAAACTCGGGTCAAACTATTAAAAAAAGGGCGGGCATATGTACTGTTCATCTACTTCCTTTTACCCCGACCTTCCAGTAATTACCCACCCCACTACAATTAACCCTTCTAGAAGGCTGACATGTCAGGGAATGAGCTCATTTTATGTACACGGTGGCAATTATCAAGCTCATGATTGGTGGATTGATGAATCAGATATTTGATTTTGCTTTTGATTAACAATTCTAAATAACAAATTAAAACAGATATTCACAATAAAATTAAACGCGAATAAATAAATTACAAACGCGTAAAGGGACAGCTAAAATGGGACTAAAATTAAAATTTATGAAATTTAAAACCTAAAAATGTAAAATAACTTAAAACTTATTTAAAAACTTAAATTATATTTTTCTACACTTTTTATTTAATTATTATTAATTATTTATTATTTAATTATTAATTAAACTATTTAAAATTATAAAAAATACTAAATGGACAAAGAAAAATCTAAAACTTTTTCTAAAAATATTACTAAGTAAATAGAAGCTAATAAAATTATAAAAATGAAAATTACTTAATTAAAATTTAAAAAAATAAATTCTATTAAATAGAAGCTATCACTTTATTTCTATTTTTTATTTTCTTAAGACCTAAAAATATTTTTATATTTTTCCTAGATTACAAATGACAAAAGAAAATTATGAAAATTTAATTTATATTTTTCTGATTAATATTCTATTTATTATGATTTAATTACTATTAAAAACTAATTAAAATGATTAAAAATATTAAAACTATTCAGAAAATTATGAAAATTTCTGAGTAAATCTAAAATAATATTAGAAAGATAAGAAAAATAAAAGCAGAAGTTCAATAAGCCTGATAAGCACTTTTGGGCAGATAAGCAGTTTGGAATAAGCCCAAAAATAAGCAAATAAGCACTAAACTTAACCAACTGCTCAGAACAGGCTTAATACACAATTATAAGCTTAAAACAACTGAATACTACAAATAAGCACAAAGGATTAAGCAAATGAGCACTTGGCTGCTAGTGGAATTCAAAACAGATACTCAGAAATCAGGCAATATTGAAGGGCAATTTAAGCACTGAAATAAGCTACTGATATGTAATATTATGGGGGCAAAAGTTAGCTTGGCTTATGAGCTATCTAAAAACCACAAAAGCCCCATCAAAATCTTTCCAATTGATGTCCAATTTGATGCAAGATCAGCAACCTAAACAACCAGGTCTGCTGTTGTGTCTGTTTGTGCAGACTTTTGCACAGAAATGTGCACAAAGGTGCACAGGTTCTAGGGTTCTGAGGACTGACTAACTAGACCAAATGAAGCACAAAAATGCCAAAGGAAATGGCCAAATAAGCCTGAGGCTTATATTGGCTTGTTTGAACTTATTTTTGGCTAAAAATCACAAAAACTATGAAAACTTGCTTAACTGATCTAAGGGACTTAACTGAGCTTGAAAATGACTTATGATGGCTTATTAAAGCTAGTTCAAAGGTGAGCTTATGGCCAATCTACAGTACCACTGCTTTTGACCTATGAAGCAGTCAAAACCAAACACCCCTTTAGGATGTGTCTGTGGTGATTTAACAAAGAAAGTTCCAAATTTTAAACTAAGAACCTTAATTTTACTGACTTATTAACTTATATGAATACTAATAAGCAACTTAAATCACAGAAATAAGCTCTATGATTAGTTACACTACTTATGACTGATTTTGGTCTAATCTATGATTTTTAAGCAAAGTGGAAAACAAATTATATAGCTACTGATTTTAATGATCAAATATGATCACAAACTATCACTAAGCACAAAACAACAACAATAAGCTACTTATAAGCAGATATACAGTACTATGGAAATTATGGAAAAATCCAAGAAAAGCTCACAACTGATTTTGCTATGGAAATGAGAATAAGGAACCAAGGACCAATCTAGCTTGTCAGAAACAAGCTAGATAACCCAGAGAAGCTTCTTGAACTAGCTTATCCACCCAGAATTAGCTTATTGACATCCAAGTTGACTTTTCTTGACTTTCTTCAAATCTTGAATTTGGAACATGTTGACACTACAAATAACTTACAATAAGCTATAAGAAGCTTATATAAGCTATTAAAAACAGCTAAGAAGCTATTTTATATTCTACTTATCAATAATCTAATTCTCAGTGTCAATGAAAATCAGAACATTGGTATAATTATCAACTAATCAAAGAAACAACAATAAATATACTAAAGATACTTTTTATTGATTGATTGAAGCTTGGGATTACAATTTAAACTACTGAAATGGAAAATTACGATTACACTACTTTTTCCACACACTTTATTTTAGCTACATTACTATCTATATATACATAAATTAAGTGGGATAATCCTTGGTCGACATCCTGAACAAATCCTCACCATCCAATTGCTCTAATTTGATATTGACAGTCCACTTGGCATTTTGGCGGGAAAATTGGACTTTGATGGTTATCCTCTGATTTTGCTAGTGGGAGAGTGGGAGGGATGCATTAATTGCATTTGGATGTGTTAGGTAACTTGTAGGAGGAGGGGGGATGACTGGATTAGTGGTATTGGTGAGGTGGGGGGTGACTGGATGGTTTGGCGGGATGGTGGTATAAGGGATGACGGGTTTGACTTTATTTGACTGAGTGGTTAACTCAGTCAAATAGTTGGGCTTGTTTTGATTGGGCTTGGACAAAAGGGTTAGTGACTGGGTTGGATTTAGTGGTTGGGTTGGTAAATGGGATGGGTAATTATTTTGGGTTAAGGGTTTAGTGTTGGATCCGGTTTTAGTTTAACTAAATAATCATAGGGACCAATCTTGTAATTATTGAATTGTTGATGGGCTGAGTTGTCATTTTTCCAAACTATCTTCAAGGGATTAAACCTGCCACAAAACAATAACACAAGGACCAAAGTTGTATATTTTTACATTTTAAAAACTTTAGGGACCTAATATGTAAATTTGGATTTTAAAGGGACTTGCTTTGTAAATTCCCAAAAGTTATCAAAAGTGTTCCAATTTGTAAGTTCATGCATAGTACAAGGGTATTTTTTGAAATTTCAAGTTTTATAATACCCAGGGACTATTTTTGCCAATTTTGATACTTGAGGGGTAAAAGTTGCCAAGTGGTGTAAACTTTTATCCAGGGATCACTTGTGAACATTTTTGGTTTCCCAAGGACTTAAGTTGACTTTTTATTTATTTAAAACCTTCACGGACTAGTTTTGACAACTTTTGAAAGTTGAGGGACTGAAACTGCCAATTATGCAAACTTTGTTCGTTTTTCAACTGTTTTTAAACATTTTGCATCTGAAACATATAAAACACAATTTTGTGATAATTTCAGTATTATGATGCATTTCTGAGTGTTTTTGGATGTTTTGGCAGCTCAGATTAGGTAAAAATGATGAGTATTTAGACACTCATCATGGATGCTATGTGGCACTTGATCCAAGGGAAATGATTGAAGGATGATGTCAACATAAGTGATTGAAAGGCTGTGATTTGATGGAAGAAACCCTAGAAGCATCCTCAGCCATCTATAAATAGAGGCCTCTTCACCAAGCACAAGAAGTTTTTTGGAGTCTTTATTTTAGTGTCTTGTAATAGCTTATTTAGTGCTTATTTTCTATCTTAATTTTAAGTATTGTAATAGTTTTTAAGTATTAATAAAATTCAGTTTACCTTATTTCATTGTCTCTTTTACTTTATTGTTTAAAATGTTCTCATTTGGTTGAATTAAGCTCTAATAAGCTCTCAATAAGCTCTTTTCTTAAATACTGTTTAGAACTCAAATAAGCTTTACCATAGCTTGTTTTGAGCTTCTGTTATTAAAGTTGAATTGTACTCTATTTTGTTTAAGCAATTTGGCCTTTAAGGAGAAATAAGCACCTTGGATAATAAGCCAGATTTGGATGGGCTTATTGGACTTTACCTGCTTGTTTTAAACAAGCTGGAGCTTGTAGATCAGCTCTTGGAGCATTTATAGTCCTTGTTTGAGCAAAGGACCAAGTGAGTGATACTTTTTCATGTTTAGCTTATTAAACTGCTTATTATTCATTACTGCTTATTATATGCTTATTTACGTTTAATTTGTCTTCTATATGCTTTTTAGTAGTAGATCTACTGTTTTAGTTGCTTATTTCATAGCGTAATAGCTAATTGCTTTTATAAGTGTTTTTGTTGTCATAATAGCCAATAAGCTTTGCTTATTGGCTAAATGCTTATTTCCTATAAATTTTTGCTTAAAAACCTTTAAACACACTTAATAATAATCTGTTTTCAAGAAAACTTAAGTTTTATAGCTTAATTCAGTTTTAAAAAGCAAAACAGTTAGTTAAAGGGGTGTTTGGATTTAGCTTTTAAAATCAGTCAAAACCTGTTTTCCTTTCTTTTGGTCATTAGTCCAACTTAATTTAGCTTTAATTCAGTCTTATAAGTTGTTTTTAAGTTTTTTAAAGCTTTTTTTTACATAGATTTATAGGTTTTAGATTAGTTTTCAAATTTTCAAGGTTTAAAACTATTTTAATAGCTTATTTTGATAAGTTCATGAAAAGTCCTTTTAAGTTGTTAGTTTTTGAGTCTAAATCACTGTCACAAGTGTGTTTTCATGTTTTGATTTAGTATCACATTGATTTGAGTCCTAGTTTTCAATTGTCAAGTCTGTGTCAATATTTTCCAAAAGCCAAAAACCAGTCTAATTAGGTTGTTTATCAACTTATTTTTTAAGCTTATTTTTTATTCAAAGTGTGTGAAAATTGTTTTATAAGTTCTTTGGTCAGTGCTTAATGTTGTTTTATAGGTTTTAGCTTAATTCATAACTTATTGAAGATTATATGTAGTGCTAAAAGTAGTGTATCAGGTCTGTTACTAGTATATCAGTTTCAATTTTGTCTGAACAAGCTATCGTATAAGCTGAATTTGAAGCATTTAATAAGCTTAAAAAGGTCTGAAATTGATTTTATAAGCTCTTTAGTTGCTTAACTTAATCTGTTTGGAGTTTTCAAGGAATTGCTTATTGATTCAGTGGCTTATTTGGTAGCTTAAATATGCCCCATTAGGCTGTTTGGATTAGCAGTCTGATCTTATTGCTTAGTTTAGTTGTTGTTTAGTTTTTAGCTTTTCCGGCTTATTTGCTACCTTATTTTAGGTTAGATTTGCTTATTAAGTTAGCCTTTAGGTTTCTTATAGCTTATTAGGTTTTAGTCTAGTTTTTAGCAGCTTATTAGCTTATTTAGTTTACCAATTTAGCTTTTATTCGCTTAACAAAACTGTTTGCTTATTTGGACTTTTCCAGCTTATTTCTCAAGTTTTAGAAATTTTTTTTTCACAAAAGTTGTTCATTTTTAGCTTATTAACAAGTTTCATAAAAAAAATTTGCAAAAACAAAAAGTGGGAAACTGGGAAGCCAAGGGTGAGCCATAGGCTCGAACCCGAGACCTCAACCAGTCTCTACCACCTTTATCACACACACCACAACCAACTGCGCCCTTGGGTCTTTTTCGACTAAGGGTGCATTGGTTATTTACTTAAGCCTTTTCTTTCCTTTTAGCTTATTTTATTTTTTTGTTTATTAACAGCTTATCCAAATAAGCTATCGATTCATTTTTATTTTTCCTAAGTTCCTTATAGCTTAAAGTAATTTTCTAGAATTTTCATAATTTTTCATATTAATTTCGTATTTTTAATATTATTTTTAGTCCAAAAGTGTTTTTAATTCATTAAAAATAAAATAAAAAGCAAAAAAATATAAATCTTTTTTCTAAAATTATTTTTAATCATTTAGGACTTTTAGGAACCAAATTTACACATCTAGGGTTAATTTTTGATTTTTAGGCTTCTTAGGCCCGTTTTATTCCCGTAAGAACCCCTTTTTTAGTTTAATTTGCGTCTTTGCTTATTTGTGCTTTACTTTCTCATTTTATATGCTTATTAGTTGCTTTTTAGTTTATGTTTTCTGTTTTTAGACATAATCCCAAAATATCTCAATTAATCAAATCATTCGATCATGAACGGAATTCAAAGTTCCATTCACACTACATCGGAACCTAACCACCCGGGAAAAATACAATACTTCCGGAATTATATTTTGTTTGATTTTCTTTTACCTCTAGGAATATTCACTCTTAGTTAGAGAGAGAATTCACCTTTTGGTCGGGTTTTCTTACTATAATTATATATATATATACATATATATATATATATATATATATATATATATATATATATATTTTATATATATATATATATATATATATATATTATACTTGTGCACGAACCAAGTTTTTGGCGCCGCTGACGGGGAAGTTGTGAAACGAATATCGAGTTACGTTTGAAGATTAGTGATTTGAAGATCTTTCCCCGTGAAGTTATCGTTTTATCTTGTACATATTTTCTTATATTATTATAAAAAAACAAAAAAATTATAAAATCACGAATACTTTTCCTAACGTATTCAAAATACCAAAAAAATTAAAAAAAACCAACAAAAGAAATCGTGAAGTCAATTGTTACGTCGGCTCACCTTTAGATTACAACCTATAAGAGGGGCTTAAGGAGGATTGAAATTAAATTGTCGAATCGAAAGAAACGGGTTTTTAATTAGCATTTATTGCGGTTCTTTGTTTCTTCGCCACTTTGCGAGTAATTTTAGAGAGCTACCGAGCACCGGTTGACGAATCGATTACCAAAAATATTTGTTTTTCAAATTTTTCTAAATATAAAAACCCAAAAATATTTTTCTTTTTCAAAATTTATTTTTCTTTTAAATTTTGTGTTTTTAGTGTATGCTCACTCGATCTCAATCGAATTTAATCGATAAATCTCCGACAATACCGACTCAACGTTATTGTCGATGCAACAAACGAGTAAATGTACCCGAGATACGTACTCTTGTTGAAGTTCCCATTACCGAAATGGCGGATACACGTACTATGTCTGAGTTGCTCCAAGCACCCACCGAGGGTTACGGAGATGCTATTGTTTTACCACCGATTCTTTCAGAGAATTTTGAGCTAAAAACCGGTTTAATTCAACTAATAACGTCAAACCAATTTCATGGTTTCGAGAGGGACGATCCCCACGCTCACATCCGATGGTTTAATAAGTTAACTTCGACTATGAAATATCGGGATGTTCCTCATAGCGTGATTAAGTTGATGTTATTCCCATTTTCTCTCGAGGGGGCAGCCCGGATTTGGCTCGAAAAAGAACCCCCTCGTTCGATTACTACTTGGGAAGATCTCGTTTCTAAATTCGTGAATCATTTCTTTCCTCCTTCTAAGACGACAAATCTTAAGAATGATATCACAAATTTTCAACAACG
This sequence comes from Artemisia tridentata subsp. tridentata, assembly GCA_021014915.2. Classification (NCBI taxonomy): domain Eukaryota; kingdom Viridiplantae; phylum Streptophyta; class Magnoliopsida; order Asterales; family Asteraceae; genus Artemisia; species Artemisia tridentata. Next base: position 141,207,207 of record CP139505.1, on the reverse strand, counting down.
TTTTGATGAAAATTTTGGTGAGGCATGGGAACGATTCAAAGATCTCCTTCGTAAATGCCCACATCACGGTTTTTTGGAATTGCACCAAATCGATACGTTCTATAATGCTTTGATTCAAACCGATCAAGATTCACTTAATGCAGCCGCCGGTGGCAATATCTTGAATCGTACTCCGAGAGATATTTTGACTATTATCGAGAACAAATTGAAAGTTCCCACTTCACGAAACAAACCGGTTGTTTCAAAAGTGAATGCTTCTACTTCTTCTTCACTGGCACATCCATCGGAGATGGCCGAGCTTACGGATGCTATTTGATGTATGATGAGAGAACTTAAGATTCAAAACCAAAAACCGGAGCCCGTTAAATCCGTTACCGAAAATTGCATAATTTGTGGTGGTCCCCATCCTTACTATGATTGTCAAGCCATCGATGGCTACGTTTTCAATGCTACCACAGCAGCAGCAAATTACAATCAAAATCAAGGATTTCATCCTCAAGGAGAAACTAATTATCTTGCTAATAACCAAATAGGACCACCCGGTTTTCTTTCCGTTCAAAACAATCAAAACCGTTTTCAAAATAACCAAGGTTATAATGCTAATCAAGGTTATAATCAAAACCGTGGAACGAATTTCAATCAAGGAAACCAAAATTACCAAGCTCCAATTCATCAACCTCTTCCTCCTCAAGTTGGACCTAATAATGATTTCTCGAACTACATGAAGACGAATGATGTTAGCATGTGAGCTATGCAAAATCAAATCAACAATATGAAGGTCGAGCTTAGGAAAGAAATCGATACTACATTGACTAGACAAACGAATGAGCTCAAGAATATGATGAGTTGTTTTATGCAAATGAATCAACCCTCGAGTTCGGGATCTCTTCCAAGCAATACCGTTGCTAACCCGAGAGGTGATTTAAAAGCTATCACCACCCGAAGTGGTGTTGCTCATGAAGGACCTACGATTCCTACTACTTCTTCTTCTCCTCCTAAAGTAGTGGAACGTGAGACCGAGGTGACAAAGGACACGGTGCCTCCTACTAATAAGGGAAGTACCAAAGACATCCAACCTCTGGTTGTCCAAGTTTCTGAGCCCGAAATTGATCCTGTTAAAACTCCAAAGTCTAATCCTAAACCGTCAATACCGTACCCGTCAAGACTTAATGATCAAAAGCTCCGTGAAAAAGCTAACAATCAAATGGAGAAGTTCTTCCAAATCTTTCAAGATTTACACTTCGATATTAGCTTCGCGGATGCTCTTCTTCTCATGCCTAAATTTGCTTCGACAATCAATAATTTGCTAAGTAACAAGGAAAAATTATTTGAATTGGCCAAAACTCCGTTAAATGAGCATTGTTCGGCGGTTACCCAAAAAACTTGGAGACCCCAGCAAGTTTCTCATTCCGTGCGATTTTTCGGGAATGGTTGAATGCTTAGCCTTGGCTCATCTTGGCGCAAGCATCAATCTTATGCCACTTTCCGTATGAAAAAAGCTTTCCCTTCCAGAACTTACTCCTACTCGTATGACTCTCGAGCTTGCGGATCGATCGATTACTCGTCCTATCGGTGTTGCCGAATATGTCTTCGTAAAAGTAGGAAAGTTCCATTTTCTAGCTGACTTTGTAGTCGTTGATTTTGATGTCGATCCTCGGGTTCCCCTCATTCTCGGGAGATCCTTCTTGAGGACGGGACGTGCTTTAATTATGTTTATGGTGAAGAACTAACCTTTCGTGTAGATGATCAAGCCGTGACTTTTAAACTCGATCAAACTTCAAGATACTCCTCTAATTACGATGATATATCGGTTAACCGGATTGATGTCATAGATATTGCTTCTGAGGAGTATGCTCAAGAAGTTCTTGGATTTTTGAACAATTCTCCGAGTGGTAGTCCCACTCCGACTTCTGAACCTATCATTGCCGACTCTTCCCCTTCTCTCACTCCGTTTGAGGGAAGTGACTTCATTTTGGAAGAGATCGAGGCTTGTCTTAAGAATGATCCAATTTCACCAGAAATTGATGATATCGACTTTGATCCGGAGGGAGACATTATTCTCCTCGAGAAGTTACTCAATGATGACCCGTCACCTTCTCTCCCTCCGAAGGAAATTAAAATTGAAGAAATAAAAGAAATTAAGCCGTCTAATCCTCCGGAGCTCGAGCTCAAGGATTTACCTCCTCATCTTGAATATGCATTTTTAGAAGAAACTGACAAATTTCTAGTCATTATTGCTAAGGATTTAAAAGATGAGGAGAAGACCCAACTTTTAGAAGTGCTTAAGAATCATAAGAATGCCATCACTTGGCAAATTTCTGACATTAAGGTTATAGACCCTCGTTTTTGTACTCATAAGATTTTAATGGAAGATGACTTCAAACCCGCGGTGCAATAAAAAAGGAGGGTAAACCTGAAAATTCATGAGGTTATTAAAAAGGAAGTTCTTAAACTCCTTGATGCCGGAAAGATTTACCCTATTTCCAATAGCCTGTGGGTTAGTCCCGTTCATTGTGTACCCAAGAAAAGGGGTATGACCGTCGTCACCAATGAAGATAATGAGTTGATTCCCACACGTCTCGTCACCGGATAGAGAGTGTGTATTGACTATCATAAGCTTAATGATGCGACTCGTAAATACTATTTTTCGCTCCCTTTTATGGACCAAATGCTCAAACGTTTAGCGAAAAATGAGTATTATTGTTTTCTCGATGGATTTTCCAGATATTTTCAAATCTCGATTGACCCACAAGACCAAGAAAAGATTACCTTCACTTGCCCTTATGGTACGTTTGCCTACCGACGTATGCCCTTCGGCTTATGCAATGCTCCGGGCACGTTCCAAAGGTGCATGATGGCCATTTTTCATGATATGATCGAGAAAACAATGTAAGTTTTTATGGATGATTTTTCGGTTTATGGAAATTCTTTTACGTCTTGCCTCTACCATTTAGACAAAATGCTAAAATGGTGTGAAGACACCAATCTTGTTCTAAATTGGGAGAAGTGCCACTTCATGGTTAAAGAGGGCATTGTCCTCAGCCATAAGATTTCCAAATCCGGGATTGAGGTCGATCGAGCTAAAGTCGATGTTATCGCTAAGCTACCTCATCCCACCACAATTAAAGGAATTCGAAGTTTCATTGGTCATGCCGGTTTTTACCGTCGATTTATTCAAGATTTTTCAAAAATCGCCCGGCCACTGACCCACCTTCTAGAAAAAGATACTCCGTTCTACTTCTCTAAAGAATGCATCGAAGCATTTGAAATTCTTAAGAAGAAATTAACAGAAGCTCCGATTTTAGTTGCCCCCGATTGGGACTTGCCCTTTGAAATTATATGTGATGCTAGTGATTTTGCTATCGGGGCCGTCTTGGGGCAACGAAAGACCAAATATTTTCAGCCGATACACTACGCGAGTAAGATGATGACCGATGCCCAATCTCATTATACTACTACTAAAAAAGAGTTATTAGTCGTCGTCTATGCTTTTGAGAAATTTAGACCTTATCTCGTCTTATCGAAGACCATAGTGTATACGGATCATTCGGCTCTTAAATATCTCCTAGCTAAGCAAGATGCTAAGCCGAGATTGCTTCTGTGGATCCTCCTTCTCCAAGAATTTGATGTCATTATTCGTGATAAAAAAGGAGCGGAGAATCTCGCCGCCGACCATTTGTCTAGACTAGAGAACCCTCATCAAGGTGTTCTCAAGAAAAAGGAAATTACCGAAACATTTCCTCTCGAGACATTTGGAATGATATCGCTTAAAAGTTATTCTAGTACCCCATGGTTTGCCGACATTGCAAATTACCATGCGAGGAATTTTATTGTAAAAGGGATGTCGTCCCAACAAAAGAAGAAATTCTTTAAGGACGTAAAACATTATTTTTGGGATGATCCCTATTTGTTTAAGATTTGTGCGGATCAAGTGATTAGACGATGTGTTCACGGCCAAGAAGCCGTTGATATCCTCACGGCTTGCCATAATGGACCCATCGGGGGACATCATGGTGCCAACTACACCGCTAAGAAAGTATTTGATTCCGATTTTTATTGGCCGACTATTTACCATGATGCCCACGACTTGGTAAAGTCATGTGACTCTTGCCAACGTCAAGGAAAAATCTCGCAAAAGGACGAAATGCCTCAAAATGCAATCCAAGTTTGCGAGATCTTTGACGTTTGGGGCATCGATTTTATGGGTCCGTTCCCGTCTTCTCGAGGGAAAAGTATATTCTCGTGGCCGTCGATTATTTGTCAAAATGGGTGGAAGCAAAGATGCTCCCCACTAATGACGCCCGAGTTGTTGTGAAATTTTTGAAGAGTCTATTTTCCCGATTTGGAACTCCTCGTGCTATTATAAGTGATCGCGGTACTCATTTTTGTAATGATCAATTTGCGAAAGTTATGCTTAAATATGGAGTTACTCACCATCTTTCTACCGCGTATCACCCGCAGACGAGCGTACAAGTTGAGGTTTCCAATCGTGGTTTGAAGCGTATTTTAGAAAGAACCGTAGGAGAAAATCGGGCCTCATGGGCCGATAAGTTAGATGATGCATTATGGGCCTTCTGTACCGCCTTCAAAACACCAATTGGGTGCACCCCTTATAAGTTAGTCTACGGAAAGGCTTGTCATCTCCCCATAGAGCTTGAACATAAGGCCTACTGGGCCTTGAAACATTGTAATTTTGACCTTAAGACCACGGGTGATCACCGAAAAATTCAAATGAATGAATTAGATGAACTTAGGGATCAAGCCTATGAGAACTCTTTGATCTACAAAGAGAAAACAAAGAAGATTCACGACTCCAAAATTAAGAACCGCATCTTTAACGTTGGTGATCGAGTCCTTCTCTTCAATTCTCGATTAAAGATTTTCTCGGGCAAACTCAAAACCCGTTAGTCTGGACCATTCACCGTTACTCAAGTTTTCCTTTATGGAACCATCGAGTTATCTCAACCCGACGGCGCCAACTTCAAGGTGAACGGTCATAGACTCAAACACTATTTTGGAAGGGACATACCATCCATGGTTGTCCCGGATCTCCAAACCTTCCCCATGGATAATTAAATTCGGGGCGAGTCAAGCTAAACGACTCGATAATAAACAAGCGCTTCTCGGGAGGCAACCCGTGTCTATCTTCTTTCTATTTTCTAATAAGTGTAACGTGAGAAGGCCCACCTCTTCCATTTCTCGTGTTTCGTGTTTGTTAGTTTTATGTCCAGGATTTGCCCGAATTATGAAGACTCTTGAGCTCGTGGTTTTGTCTTTCATCCACTCGAGTTTCATCCTTCAGTTCTTATTGGGAAATCCGATATATCCTAAATCATATCGATTAATGTTTATCTATTAGCATAATTAATAAACGGCTTTAGATTTGCATAAGAGGACCCTTATCTCAAAACATTAATGTCTCGCTTTAGTCTTGGGGGGGTAATCTTTTGATTTGATTTTACCTTGCATTTTGCCTTATAATCTCGCAACCCCGTTTTTCCTCTAAAATTCCAAAAAAAAATGAGAAAATTTAAAAAAATTTGCAAAAATATAATAAGTGTTTTGACTCATTGTTGACTTTCCGTTGGTGAGAGTAGGAATAAAATTTTGACTTGATCAAGCGTGTTGAGCTCTAGCTTGTCCCCTTAACCTTTATAATTAAAAGTTGTGCTAGTCTCTTATACAAGAAGCTATAAAACGCGAATTCTAGCAAGAATTTGCAAGTTTCCATAATTGACTTTAAATATGCGCAGCTTGATTTTATTAGACTAAGCATTCGCGGATCTTATTATTTAAGATTTTAAATTTGCGAAGAACGAAAAATGATAGAGTTAAATATAAGTTAGATGCTAGCGTGGAGTAGTTGTTCTCTTTAGAGCTCATAGTGGTTAATTGTGACTTTTTGCTCCCATCAGCTAAATAAACCCAAAAATATAAAAAAATTCAAAATAATTAAAGGTGCACGGTTTTGGCGATAATTAGTTTTTACTCTTTCTTTAGAAAATTCTTGCTTATGAAAGTTGGGTACACATCAAGGTACTGCCAGTGTTGCGGGGAAATAAACTACTGATTCCTGATAGTACGTGCTATTGTTTCGGTTGTCGAAAGACCGCAGGACTCGAAATTTGGCACAATATGTAATAATAAACCAAATAATAATAATCCAAAGCCGATAAAAGTTTTATGTTTCCTGAAGGTTTGCTCCCGTTGACTCAGACTTCAAAAAGGCAGAGGAAAATTTTCCAAGGTCAAAATAAGACTCCCGATTCCTGACGGTTAGCTGCCGTTGTTTAGGTTGTTTAAAAGGCCGAGGACAAATATGTGCTTAATAATGTTAATAATGCCAAATTTTGACTCCGGGGATATCCTAATAAAGCTTCTGTCTCTGGACTCGTAGATGAGTTGTTTCAGTCGAAATAAAAAGGATATCCCTTAAATCATGTTAAATTAGGACCTTGATGTGGACCTCATTTTTATGGGCAACGGTTCTTGAGGAAAGGATTTTAAACTAGTTAGCGTCTAAAATTGGTGCCTTTAACGGACTAAAAATCTATGGAAACAAGAAAAGCTCATTTTTAATAAAATACTTAGAGGAAATAGGAATAAGGGAGCAAGAAGTAGCTGAGCGTACACAATTAGCATCTACGGGTAGTGTTGGCATATAACTTGTATTTAACAATGATTTTGTTTTTAAGCTTGGTTTGGGGACTCGTGAAAAATCAAGGACGATGAATTTTATCCATATGGACGCTTTTTCATGAAAAGTGCTTCCTACTCCGTGATCCTAAAAGTCATTTGTTAAATAATGAAAGTCAACATCCCATCATAAAAAGAAAAGTACAAAAATATATTATATTTGATAAAATGGACAAACGGGGCATTTTTAGAACTATAGATTTCCTAATCTCTTTTGAGGAACATTTTGCTACTTTTCAAAATTTTTAGTAGAAAGAGGTTTGAAATTTTAGGTTTTAAAAGTGTGATGTGATGACATTGCGTGAGGACACAGCAATACCTTAGTCTGGGAGATTTTGGTATGTGTTAAATCACACACCTTTTCTTTATCATAAACGGACTTAAAAGACGAAAAAAACTGATCATAAATGCCAAATATATGCTTGTTTTTGTGTTTGTGTATGTGCAGGTAAAGGATATAAGAAAAGGACAAAAAGAGAGACAAAACGGACATAACCAAGCACAAGAATGGAAAGAGTGAGAAAAGCCGAGGCCGGGGATGTGATTCTACATTTTTATCAACCATAAACCCAAAATTCCAAAACCAAATCCTTAATGATAAATCATTTTCATCAAAAGTCCAAAATCATTTTCAGCATCAGTCCCTAAAATTTTGCAAAGTTAGTCCTAATCTAACCTTTGTTAAATCCCTAATTCTATTAAAACCAAACCGGATCCAACCCATTCCTTATAACCCGAAGTCAAAACTAATAAAACCCGGGTCAAACTATTAAAAAAAGGGCGGGCAAATGTACTGTTCATCTTCTTCCTTTTACCCCGACCTTCCAGTAATTACCCACCTCATTACAATTAACCCTTCTAGAAGGCTGACATGTCAGGGAATGAGCTCATTTTATGTACACGGTGGCAATTATCAAGCTCATGATTGGTGGATGCTATGTGGCACTTGATCCAAGGGCAATGATTGAAGGATGATGTCGACATAAGTGATTGAAGGGCTGTGATTTGATGGAAGAAACCCTAGAAGCATCCTCAGCCATCTATAAATAGAGGCCTCTTCACCAAGCAAAAGAAGTTTTTTGGAGTCTTTATTTTAGTGTCTTGTAATAGCTTATTTAGTGCTTATTTTTTGTCTTAATTTTAAGTATTGTAATAGTTTTTAAGTATTAATAAAATTCAGTTTACCTTATTTTATTGTCTCTTTTACTTTATTGTTTAAAATGTTCTTATTTGGTTGAATTAAGCTCTAATAAGCTCTTTTCTTAAATACTGTTTAGAACTCAAATAAGCTTTACCATAGCTTGTTTTGAGCTTCTGTTATTAAAGTTGAATTGTACTCTATTTTGTTTAAGCAATTTGGCCTTTAAGGAGAAATAAGCACCTTGGATAATAAGCAAGATTTGGATGGGCTTATTGGACTTTACCAGCTTGTTTTAAACAAGCTGGAGCTTGTAGATCAGCTCTTGGAGCATTTATAGTCCTTGTTTGAGCAAAGGACCAAGTGGGTGATACTTTTTCATGTTTAGCTTATTAAACTGCTTATTATTCATTACTGCTTATTATATGCTTATTTATGTTTAATTTGTCTTCTATATGCTTATTAGTAGTAGATCTACTGTTTTAGTTGCTTATTTCATAGTGTAATAGCTAATTGCTCTTATTAGTGTTTTTGTTGTCATAATAGCCAATAAGCTTTGCTTATTGGCTAAGTGCTTATTTTCAATAAATTTTTGCTTAAAAACCTTTAAACACACTTAATAATAATCTGTTTTCAAGAAAACTTAAGTTTTATAGCTTAATTTAGTTTTAAAAAGCAAAACAGTTAGTTAAAGGGGTGTTTGGATTAAGGTTTTAAAATCAGTCAAAACCAGTTTTCCTTTATTTTGGTCATTAGTCCAACTTAATTTAGCTTTAATTCAGTCTTATAAGTTGTTTTTAATTTGTTTAAAGCTTTTAGATTATTTTTCAAATTTTCAAGGTTTAAAACTATTTTAATAGCTTATTTTGATAAGTTCATGAAAAGTCCTTTTTAGTTGTTAGTTTTTGAGTCTAAATCAATGTCATAAGTGTGTTTTCATATTTTGATTTAGTATCACATTGATTTGAGTCCTAGTTTTCAATTGTCAAGTCTGTGTCAATATTTTCCAAAAGCCAAAAACCAGTCTAATTAGGTTGTTTATCAACTTATTTTTTAAGCTTATTTTTAATTCAAAGTGTGTGAAAATTGTTTTATAAGTTCTTTGGTCAGTGCTTAATGTTGTTTTATAGGTTTCAGCTTAATTCATAGCTTATTGAAGATTATATTTAGTGCTAAAAGTAGTGTATCAAGTCTGTTACTAGTATATCAGTTTCAACTTTGTCTGAACAAGCTATCTTATCAGCTGAATTTTAAGCATTTAATAAGCTTAAAAAGGTATGAAATTGATTTTATAAGCTCTTTGGTTGCTTAACTAGATCTGTTTGGAGTTTTAATGGAATTGCTCATTGATTCAGTGGCTTATTTGGTAGCTTAAATATGCCCCATTAGGCTGTTTGGATTAGCAGTCTGATCTTATTGCTTAGTTTAGTTGTTGTTTAGTTTTTAGCTTTTTTGGTTTATTTGCTACCTTATTTTAGGTTAGATTTGCTTATTAAGTTAGCCTTTAGGTTTCTTATAGCTTATTAGGTTTTAGTCTAGTTTTTAGCAGCTTATTAGCTTATTTAGTTTACCAATTTAGCTTTTATTCTCTTAACAAAATTGTTTGCTTATTTGGACTTTTCCAGCTTATTTCTCAAGTTTTAAAAATTTTGTTTTCACAAAAGTTGTTCATTTTTTAGCTTATTAACAAGTTTCATAAAAAAAAATTGCAAAAACAAAAAGTGGGAAACTGGGAAGCTAAGGGTGAGCCATAGGCTCGAACCCGAGACCTCAACCAGTCTCTACCACCTTTATCACACACACCACAACCAACTGCGCCCTTGGGTCTTTTTCGACTAAGGGTGCATTGGTTATTTACTTAAGCATTTTCTTTCCTTTTAGCTTATTTTTCTTTTTGCTTATTAACAGCTTATCCAAATAAGCTATCGATTCATTTTTATTTTTTCTAAGTTTCTTATAGCTTAAAGTAGTTTTCCAGAATTTTTCATAATTTTTCATATTAATTTCGTATTTTTTATATTATTTTTAGTCCAAAAGTGTTTTTAATTCATTAAAAAATAAAATAAAAAGAAAAAAAATATAAATCTTTTTTCTAAAATTATTTTTAATAATTTAGGACTTTTAGGAACTAAATTTACACATCTAGGGTTAATTTTTGATTTTTAGGTTTTCTTAGGCCCGTTTTATTCCCGTAAGAGCCCGTTTTTTAGTTTAATTTGCGTCTTAGCTTATTTGTGCTTTACTTTATCATTTTATATGCTTATTAGTTGCTTTTTAGTTTATGTTTTCTGTTTTTAGACATAATCCTAAAATATCTCAATTAATCAAATCATTCGATCACGAACAGAATTCAAAGTTTCATTCACACTTCATCGGAACCTAACGACCCGGGAAAAATACAATATTTCTGGAATTATATTTTGTTTGATTTTCTTTGACCTCTAGGAATATTCACTCTTGGTTAGAGAGAGAATTCACCTTTTGGTCGGGTGTTTCTTACTATAATACTAGCTTTGTGTGTATGTTTCTGCTGTGAATGAGTGAAGAGAAAGGAGAGTAATGTGTGTTTGATAGTGTGAAGAAAATGGCTACAAAGAAGACCCTTTTATAGTGGTATACTTAGAAGTTTGAATAAAGATTTCTTGAGTCACAAGAATATGTAGTAGCAATTGAGGAAATGGTGTCACATTGTGTCCTTGGGCAGGCCTAGGTCATTCATATTGATGTCTCAAAAGGGGGAAAAGGATTTTTCTAGGGTCAAGGTTTTTCCTTGCACAAAATGGGTTGTCTTGGAGGTATAAGGGTGGAAAGTAATAGTGTAAGCGTGTGTACACATAGGGGCTGGTTTTTCATGTGTTAAAAGGGAGGGAAATTTCAAATTTGAAGTGTACATGTATATATATTGGTATATAAATGCGAAGGTGGTGAGTTGGGTTGGTTATTGCATGCATGCATGAGACTTAATGCAAGTATGGATGATTTTCATAAATCTTATTAAACCAAATGCAAATGACTTATAAAATATGCTCATGAGAGTGTTAATGTACTTAGTTGACGTAGACTAAACTTAGTCTAGTGTCGCTATTCGTTCAAAGTTGTTTTTCGTTTTACGCGGGTTAACCTAACGGTTATACGTCAAAGCAAGAAATCACATGTTCAAAGTAAAACGTTTTAAGTTTATGGTTATGTATTAACCTGGAAAAATGTGAGTTGTCATAGCCAGGGTAGTTGCTTTTGACTATAGTGACTCCTAACCCTGTTGGAAATTCTACTAACGACCTAATGGTTGAAACTTCCATGCTAAGCTTTTGATGCGCTGGCCTTCCTGTTATTGCATTGTATTTGGATGTGGATTTGAAAATGTAGAATTGTAACATGATTTTTCTCGACAGCGGGTGTGTGGTATGTGCTTAAACACATACCTTTTCTTGACCAAAACCGGACCCAAATAGACCAAAAACTAACCAAAATGCCAAAAGATATTCATGTTTTTGTGTTTATGTTTATGCAGGCAACTTATTAAAGAAAAAGGGCAAAAACAAAGTAAAATCTGGAAAACACGGGCACGAGACGTGGAAAAGATATTTATAGAGCCGAAGCTGGGAAAGATTCGTCAAAGATAATATTTTTTGAAGAATGGCCCTAGGATTGTTACTTGTTGGCAAAATTAGTACTTGATTAACTTTGGAGAAATAGCAGATTTGGTCCCTGAACTTTGCATGATTTACACTTTTGGTCCATGGTTTAAATTCCATATTATCCTAACCTATCTCAATAAAACCGGATCCACCCTTTATCCTCCACAGCCCAACACCTAAAACCCACAATCCACTAAATCTAAACCTTACCCATCCCATTAAACCAACCCAATCCTTAAATTAAACCCACAAGCCCAACACCTTAAACTAAAACTTCTATCCACAGCCCACCTAAACAAATAAGCCCACTCACCTAAAACCGGTTCACATCCACCTTGACCCGACCCACCCAATACCTCTAATAATAAAAACGGGGTCAAATCCCCCATTCCCGGTCAAATCCCCAATTCACACTAACCCTAACCCTCATTATCACTATTCACGCTTCTTCATCCTCCCACCTTTTCTCTAATCCCCTGCTAATCCCAACCCGTCCCCATCACCTCCACAACCAGCCAAAGAACCCACATGGGGTTGTCTTGGTCCCCCCACACTCCACCTCATCAATCCGCGTTTTAAAAGAAACATCAACGGCAGAGATTTCAAGATGTGGTGAGCACGTATGATCCAAGGGTCACAAAAGAAACACAACCGCAAGAGGGAACACACACACGAAAGAAACACACTCGAACTAGGGTTTTAGATAGTTTTTTTTAGTATAAATATTAGCAGCCGAGTCGTTTCTTTTTTTTTCTTTCCAAGGTTTATTTTAGCAATTTTAATTTAAGGTTTGTATTTTTTATTTTTCAGTTGTAATTTACTCGTGATTTAATTTAAGTTTATTTTTTTATTTATTCGGCTATTTGTTATATTACTGCTTATTTTTGCTTACTCAGTTTAATATGTTTGTGTTCTCATTAGTCTTCTAATTAATAAGCTTGCTTCTTCATTAGTTTTTTTTATAGTTTAGAAAGAAAAAAAAAATATATATATATATATATATATATAGCAGTCTGCATTTGTTCTTGAGTTTTTTGCCTCTTAAGCCTCTTGTAGATCTCAGAGTTAGTGTATTTAAAATAGTATTTAGGTGTGTAGTTGTTAATTGTGTTTTGAGTTTTATGATTTTAAAAGTAAGGTGGTAATCTGTACTGAGTTGAGCTTATCTGTAAGGTGGTAATCTGTACTGAGTTTTATGATTTTGAAGTTGTGTGATTCACTTGTTGTTGTGGGTTGTTAAAAGAAAACTAAAAAAAAAAAAAAAAAAAAAAAAAAAAAAATATATATGTAGCAAAACTGCTATGCCTGGGATTCGAAACCAGGCCAGCAGATTCGCAACACAAGCAACCAACCACTACGCTCACTTGTCTTCTTTGTTAAACCTTACAAAATTTTAGTTAAAACCCTTTTATTTTTATTTTTTCTTTTTAGCTTATTGTGAGCTGTTGCTTATTTTCGGATTATGTAAAAAAGCATTTTCACTTTTTATATTTTTCATAGCTCAAGCTTAGTATTAAGTATTTTAGAAAAAAAAATCAGAATTTTCTTTTTCCATTTAGTATTTTTAATCAATTATTTTCTTTTAAATAGTTTTTAATTTATAAAAAAATTATTAAAAATTCAAAAAAATATTTTTCTTTTTTCCAAAATTTTCTTTTTATATTTAAGTCGTAGGAAAATTATTTTGGTACTCGTAGGGTTAATTTTTAAATATTTTGACGTTTTTACTCGTTCGTTGTTTACCGTTCGCGTTTATTAATTTTCATTTTATTTAAAAACCAAAACAAACTCTCGTCTTTTCAAGCACTTTAATTACAAACCGAAAATGATATTCTCAATTTCACGCCTCGTTGGGACCTCGACCCGGGTACACGCTTGCCCGGTATATTATAACTTGATTTTTGCGTTGAACCGTTCCTCGTTGACTTTTCTTCGTGAGAGGTTGACTTGCGAATTGTTTGACGATAAATCATTTTTGGCGCCGCTGCCGGGGAGGTGTGTTGCGACAATATCGTCACGGTTTGACGATTAGTGACTTGAAGATCCTTCCTCGTGAAGTTTCGTAAATATCTTGTAAATATTTTCTATCCAAAAATCCAAAAAAATTGAAAAATCCAAAAAACCCAAAAATATTCTACTTAACCTAATGTTCTTGGTGCATGCGCGCACGTTCATCTTCGTCATCGAGTCCCTTTCTTGAACTCGTCGCAATTCCGCGAAGACGTAATCGTAGACGTGCTGCCTCATTAGTCGAACCCGAGATTCGTACTAATCCCGATCCCCCCATTGACATAATGGCGGAGAATCGCACCATGCTTGAGCTTCTCCAAGCACCCACCGAGGGTTATGGAGATGCTATTGTTGTTCCCCCGATCGTTGCCGATAATTTCGAACTTAAACCAGCATTACTATCCTTAGTAACGTCGAATCAATTTTACGGTTTCGAGAGGGATGATCCTCATTCCTACATTCGATGGTTTAACAAAATTTCATCTACCATCAAATGTAGGAATGTTCCCCAAGAAGCAATCAAATTGCTTCTCTTTCCTTTCTCTCTCGAGGGGGCAGCCCGGACTTGGCTTGAAAAACAACCCCCTCATTCTATCTTAACATGGGAAGATTTGGTGTCGAAATTTGTGAACGAATTCTTTCCCCCTTCCAGAACCACAAGTCTTAAGAATGAAATTACCAAATTTACTCAAAAATTTGATGAATCATTTAGTGAAGCGTGGGATCGTTTTAAAGAATTGCTTCGCAAATGTCCTCACCACGGATTTTCTGAGTTGCACCAAATTGATACGTTTTACAATGGATTGAACCAAACTGACCAAGATTCTCTAAACGCCGCCTCCGGTGGTTATATATTGAATCGAACTACGCGTGATGCTTTGTCCATCATCGAGAACAAGTCAAAGGTTCGCACTTCACGAAGCAAGCCGGTTGTTTCTCAAGTGAGTGTTTCACCTTCTACTTCACATTCGATGAGTACTTCTAGCACGGATGCTAAAATTGACAAGCTCACGGATGCAATTCAAGCTTTGGTTTTCTCTAATCAGAAAAATCCTTCTTCTTCTTCTACCATCTCTTCTACCCCACAAGTTTCTCCACCCGCTCAAGTCAAAGCGGTGGAAGAAAGTTGTGTTACTTGTGGTGGTCCTCATGCTTATTACAATTGTACCGCCACCGATGGCCGTCCTTTTGAAATCAATGCCGTAGCCGGGTCTTACAACCAAGGAGGTACTCAATACCGTCCTCAAGGTGACTCGAGCTATCGTGCTAGCTATCAAGCAGGACCACCCGGTTTTTCTCAACCAAACAATCAAAACCGATTCAATCAAAACCAAAGTAGGGGGCAAAATGTTCCATATCAAGCCCCTACTAACCAATACCCGACCCAAGGGGTCAATTACAATCAAGGGTATCAAGCTCAAAATTACCCAACCCCGATTGCTCCCTCTAATGATCTTTCAAATTACATTAAAACAAATGATGTAAAAATGAGGGCTATGCAAAATCAAATCACAAATTTGAAAAATGAATTTGAAAATTCAATGATTAAGCAGGGTAATGAGCTCAAAAGCAAAATTGATCAATCTCAAACAAAGATTGAAAGTATGTTTGATACCCTTATCAACCAATTTCACCAAGCTTCATCCTCGGGAACTCTCCCGGGTAATACAATTGCTAACCCGAGGGGTGATATAAAAGCAATCACCACCAGAAGTGGTGTTTCATATGATGGACCCACGGCTCCGACTATCGCTTCTTCTCTTCCTCCCAAGGTAGTTGTCCGTGAGACCGAGGTGACAAAGGACACGGAACTTCCTATTAATAATGGAAGGACCGAAAACGTCCAACCTCTGGTTGTCCAACCTTCTAAACCTAAGGATGTGCTTGAGCCCGAAAAAGCTCCCATAAAAACAACACTTCCTTATCCATCGAGATTGAATGATCAAAAGCTCCGCGAAAAAGCTAGTATTCAAATGGAAAAATTCTTCCAAATCTTTCAAGAATTGCATTTCGATATAAGCTTCGCGGATGCTTTACTTCTGATGCCTAAGTTTGTTTCCACCATCAAGAGTTTATTGAGCAACAAGGAAAAATTAATTGAATTAGCAAAAACTCCGTTAAATGAACACTGCTCAGCGGTTCTCCTAAAAAAGCTTCCGGAAAAGCTTGGAGATCCCGGAAAATTCCTCATTCCATGTGAATTTCCGGGGATGGTTGAATGCTACGCCTTGGCCGATCTTGGTGCAAGCATCAACCTAATGCCGCTCTCCGTTTGGAAAAAACTTTCTCTGCCTGATTATACCCCCACTTGCATGACCCTCGAGCTTGCGGACCGGACCATAACCCGTCCACTTGGAATAGCCGAGGATGTCTTTGTCAAGGTTGGGAAATTCCATTTTCCCGCCGATTTTGTGGTGGTTGATTTTGATGCTGACCCCCGGGTTCCTCTAATTCTCGGAAGATCATTTTTGAGGACCGGACGGGCTTTGATTGACGTGTACGGAGAAGAAATAACTCTAAGAGTTGATGATGAAAAAGTCACGTTTCAAATCAATCAGAACTCTAAACCGCTAACCACCAAAAGCAACGTTGCTGTGGTTAATCAAAAATCTGATCCCGTAATTGCTTCCAAAAGAAGTGATTCAATTCTTTCAAGATTTGCGGTTAAGAGTATGTCAGAAAAACGTGCTGAGCTCAAAGCTCTGAAAATTACTCCCGGTTCAAGCAAATGGTTTGCAAGTTGTTCCGCGGATGTAAAGAGTATTCTTGATGATGATGAACCAGATTCGGAGATCACAACGGAAGTGGAGGAAATTGCTAGCTCTAAGAGCACACCACTTGTCCCACCTCCGGAATCGGTTTATCGAATTGAGATTATTGATTCTACTTCCGACTCTTCCCCTTCTCTCACACCGGTTGAGGGAAATGTTCCCACTATGGAAGAGCTCGATGAGCCAATTTCTCCAGAAATTGATGACACCGTATCTGATCCAGAGGGAGATATTTGTTTAATTGAAGAATTGCTATACAATGAGCCGTCATCTTCACTCCCTCCGACGGAAATTAAAGAAGAAAAGCTTCCTAAATCCGTTCAAGTTGTTGATTCTAAATCAGAAGAACAAAGTAGTGGCAGTACCACTTCTAGTATTGATTCTCTTCTTGAGGAGTTCGCCGATGAACTCGCTCACATCGATCCAATCCCACCGGGGGATGAGTACGATGACTTTGATTTTGAATCTGACTTAAGAGAATTGGAATTTTTGATGAACCGTGATCCGTCTAAATGTGATTCTTATCCCGAGGAGTTCACTGATGAACTCGCTCACGACGATCCACTTCCATCAGATGATGATGATCTCTTTGACTTTCATGCTGATTTTAAAGAAGTTGAAAAACTTTTATACCATTCTCCATCATCTGATTCTTACACCGAGCTTAATGATTTACAAGATGATGATGACCTCTTTGATTTTGGGGCCGATCAATCGAATGGAGAAATCTTTTATATGGGAAACCTACTGATGAAAAAGGCCCTAAAATGGAAACCATAATTGAGGATGCTACAATTGTTTCAAATGACTTATCTCCTCATTCTCCAGAGGATGATTTCCTTTTCTCCATTGAGTCTCCCATCGAGTACCCTGCTGAGTTTTCTTGTGAAGACAAAGTGTTTAATCCAGGCATACTCGATGATGGTAAAATTCATCCTTTGATGAAATTGACTCTTGATAAGAATTTAAAGTTTCCCGCCTCATCTAAGGAACTTTTAATTCTGGAGAAAAATGATTCCCCTCTACTTCTTTCCCCTCTACTTCTTTCTGGTCAAAAACTCCCGTTCTGCATGGAGTTATCTCTGATTGAAACTTTACTATCGTTTCCAGCCGGAAACGAAGACAAATTTTTTGACCCCGGCATCACCGCTTTTATCTTCTAGAGCCGTGGGTATCTCATCGGAGTGGAACTTTCATATGCTTCAATGTTTATCCAAACATCTTGAATGAAAGTCCGATTGAGATTATCTCTTCCACTTGCTCCCCCAAGGACAATTAAATACGGGGTCGAGTCAAGCTCATGTGACTCGGTTACTAAAAACAAGCGCTTCATGGGAGGCACCCCATGCTTATCCATCTATCTTCTTATCTATTTTCTAATAAGTGTAGTGAGGAGGGCTCCCTCTTCCATTTCTTGTGTGTCGTGTTTTTATGTGCTATGTCCAGGTTAGCCCGATTGATGAAGACTCTCGTGCTCGTGGTTTGCTTCTCTCTACTCGAGTTTCATAATTCGTTGCTTATCCAATATCCTAAAATCTTATCGTTTTACATCTATCTTTTGGCATAATTAATAAACGGCCGTAGATTTTTGTAGGAGAACCCTTACCTTTAAGACATTGAGGGCAATGTCTTGTTTTAGTCTGGGGGGTAATCTTTCGATTTTATTTTTGCCTTGCATTTTTGCCGTTTACTCATGCAACCCCGTTTTTCCTCCAAATTTGAAAAAAAAAAAAAAAAAAAAAAAATCCAAAAAAATCCAAAAAAATGATAAAAATTTAAAATTTTTTGCAAAAATATAATAAATTTTGACATTTTGTTGACTTTCCGCTGGTGAGAGTAGGAATAAAATTCTGACTTGACCGGGCGTGTTGAGCCCTAGCTTGTCCCCTTAACCATTTATAATCTATAAGCTCGTGCTAGTCTTTTACACAAGGAGCTATAAAATGCGAATTCTTTTTAAGAGTTTGCAAGTTCCCGTATCGACTTTATATATGCATGGCTTGATTATAAGGCTAAGCATTCGCGGATCTTATTATTTAAGATTTTAAATTTGCGAAGAACGAGAAATGATAGAGTTTATTTAGAAG